>CM062515.1:48653211-49210211 GCA_031439585.1 Pterocarpus macrocarpus | reverse complement strand
TATTATATTTACAATAATTCCTGTTAACTTTTAAATCATTGTTTTCCATTTTTCAATATAATATTTCTACTTTATAATAATTTCATACTAATTTTATGTTATATATATACTAGAGCCGTTTTATATCATATAAATTTTAAAAATATTTGTATCATGTAATGTATCATATCACTGTAGTTCTGTGTCATATTAATTTGGGCTTCATAGTTAGTTATGTACTACCAATATATATATATATATATATATATATATATATATATAAATTCAATAAGTTGTTAGCACGTAGGAAAAAGACAACCTCTGGAAGTAAGACGCTGCATATGATTTCAAGTGAACTCACATAAACATTGAGCAAATATCATTTTAAATCCCTTAAAAAACTTCGTTTATCACATTTGGCTCCTTAAAATTATTTTTGTTGGGTTTAATATTTTGATGATGAATATTTTATTAATTTGTTTAAATCTGATGTTAATATTGTTTGATTATATTCTTGTTAAAAGAAAATATTATATTTCATAGTTTCCTTATTTATCTCATTGAAATTGCTCTTCTCTTAATATATAAATTACTCATAAAATAAATTTGATTGTTGGAATCTTTCTAATCTATTTTTACTCAGAAAATCAAAATTAAGGAAGGAAATTATGTTAGCAATGGTCAAAAAGCTGGATTCATCGATGACTATGCTAATAAGAAAAACCAGCAACTAGAACCAGCAACTATATGTAAGGAACAACAACTATGCGAAAATTGATTGGGCAAATCCTTTGGACCAAATTGAAGCCAAAATCTTTTTCAACAGCTAGTAGTTATCAATGACTCATCATCTATATAAAGCCTTGAAGAATCAAGGGGAGTGTATGAACCTCCATAAAAAAATTGAGAGATTGCCTTGTTTTATATATTGTCTATCATAGTTCACAAAAATTGCACCTAAACTTGCTTATCTTCTTTTGAGAGTTTTTGAAATCTATTGTAGCTCAACTATAACAACATCCTTACCTTGTGAGGTTACCCTATTTTAGTTGAGATAGGGGAAGATTTTGTGGTGTCCTTGTGAGAAATAAACCACTAATATACTCTAAATAGAGGGAGATTTTGTGGTGTCCTTGTGAGAAACAAATCACAATATACTCTATTAGGGAATTAGATAAAGGAAGGTTTATCAAAATCCTTGTAAGTAAAAATTTGAGAGTGAAGAAAATCCTAAGCAATTGGGGAATGCATATAGATTACACATTGTGGCTGAACTAGTATAAAACTTGCTTGTGCTATCTTCTCTTTTCTTATCTCTTTTTATTTTCTGCACTATTGTGTTTAAGTCAATTTCAAGTTGATTTCTGAATTTTGCTATTTAATTATTTTAGAATTTAATTTTCTGATATTGAACCAATTCACCTCCTCTTGGTTCCTTCATTTGGTATCTAAGCCAAATTCTTTTTAAGGCTTAACTGCTTGAGAAGATGGTCTTTGTAGATTCAATGGTAGGAATTTTGATGAGCTCAACTATCATTGAAGGATAGTCTATCTTAAGGCCACCATATTTTGATGGGAGCAACTACACCTATTGGAAGGAGGATGAAGATATTCATTCAATCCATAGACTACAAGCTTTGGCTCATGATCAAGAATAGACCAAGCATTCCAAAAAAGGTACTTGATGGCAAAGAGGTGGAGAAACTAGAAGAGGAATTCCATGATCAAGTATGAAGAAGATGGAACAAAATGCAAAGGCGAAAAATATATTCTATTGTGTCATGAATCTGGATGACTTTAGAAAAATCTCAAGGTGCCAAATTGCCAAACAAGTATGGGATAAATTAGAAGTCACCTATGAAGGTACTAGCCAAGTATAAGAGGCAAAATTTGATATGATAGTACATGAGTGTGAGTTATTCACCATGAAAGAGGAGGAAAATATTAATGAAATGTTTGAGACCTTCTCAATCATTGTTAACACTCTTGATGCTCTTGGGAAGATGTACATGAATAGAGAATTAGTAAGAAAAATTCTACAAAGCTTTACCAAAAAATAACAATCAAAAGTGGCTACAATCCAAGAAGGACATGACCCCATCTCCCTATCCTATGATGACTTAAGAGGTAACCTCATTACTTATGAGACTACTTTTCTTAACAAATTGCAAAATGAAAATAGGAACAAGAAAGGAGTTGCACTAAAAGCCCCTACAATCTCCAACAAAGAGAAAGAAGATGATGAAGGAGATCACATAAATAAAGATGAAGAGATAGCCTTCTTAACCAAAAGACTCTATGAGCTCAACAAGAAAAAGTATAGGCCAAAGAGGAGACAAAAATTCAAAATGAAGAAGAAAGTTATGGTTGCAAACTCCACTTGGAGTGATAGTGATGAATCATCATTGGAAACTGAAGAATAAGAAATGGAGGAGATAGTCAACATGTGCTTCATGACAAAAAATGACCAAGAAGATGGTGAGGTAAGTAATTTTGCCACTTCATCTGATGAGTTATATGAAGATTTTCAATAATTACTCAATAATTCTATGAAGCTATCTAAATCATATTTTGCTCTAAAATCTAAATGTGATGATGCTTTAGTTGAAATTGATAAATTGAGAAAAGAAATTGATCTTTTAAAGTTAGAAAATGCTTCAAAATAAAAAAAATGAACAGAAATTGTTTTATGAGAATGTCTTCTTAAAAGAAGAGGTTCATGAGCTAACTAATAACCTTGCAAAATTTGTGAAAGAAAAAGAGAATTTGGATACTCTTTTGGGATCACAAAAATACTCACTTGATGAGGCCGAACTTGGTTTTAAACAATTTAGAAGTCAAAAATACTATAGAAATTTCTTTGTGAAATCAAGTGCTTCTACGACCCCTTATATGACATGTAATTATTGTGGACAAAAAGGACACATATCACACACATGCACTGTTAAGAAATTTGGTTCTAATATGATATGGGTTCCTAAGGTTACTAAGGAACTATCTTCAAGCTCTAATCTCTAAGGATCCAAAGAGATTTGGATACCAAAGATAACATCTATTTTGTAGGTGTGCATAAAGAAAACTGAGCTCCTTATTAACAATGATACTTAAGTCATGTGAAAGGAGCTAGCTAATTTTATCTCTAGCAAGCTCATGAAGAAAGAAATATCACATTGGAGATAAGTATGAATAATAAACTTTGGAGTTGTTTTCGTGTTCTTGCTTTTCTATTAGAAAGAGCAACTAGCTCTTTTTTCACTGGATAAGCCATCAACTACTCTGTTGTTATTGTATATAGTTGCTATGCTTCTCAAATTTTTGGCTGATGCTGCACTACATCAATAAGGGCCAACTTGTCTTTTCTGATGTTTTGAAATGGAAAACCAAAAAAAAAGGGGGGGGGGGAAGAAGTGATCATGCTCTCCTTCTCTCTCGTTGAGCTCTCTCTTGGCCCCCATTCTTTTTGAATCAAAATCCCTATCCCCCAAGTTTGTCAATCTTTATTTGCGCCACCAGCAACCATCAATGCCTAGTATCAACAAGTATTGGTGACTACCACAACCACAACAACTTGGTGGCGTGATGAATAGTAACAACAAAAAGACAAGAAATGAATCTCTTTTGGTGAATTAGTAGCACTGTCCACCACCGTGCGCTTCTTCGGCGAGCCACCGTGCTACGACAATGAACTCGCCTTCTTCAGCAATCCTGTGGGGCCCATAGAGTCCCCATCTCAAGCACCTCACCTCTCTGTTCTTTCACTTGGTTAATTGCTACTGTGATATGTGGTGTGGATATTTCTCTTATGTGGTTCTAGTGTGCATTTGAGTAAATGTTACTTTTTATTGTTAAAGTAAGGTTGACATGGGTATAATACTTTTGAGATGCATACTCTGGTGAAGCTCTTTTTTTGAGCTTCACTGTGAAGTCCTCACATTGGCCAAATAAGAATTGTACATGCAGAGGGTGTGGGCCAAATTTTAAGGAAGAGATTTGACCATATTTAATCAAGTAGCCTGTTTTTATTTAAATTAGAAAAAAAAAAAAAAGAGAACCACCCTGCATCTCGAAGCTCAACCACCCACAAAGGAGTGCAAGCATCCATGTTGATGACACACTGCCCTGAAATACATTCAACAGCACTAGTCACCGCCTATGCCACTAACTGTGACCTTCGCCTCACTTAACTGCACAACCACGTGACCTCTGGCTGCAAAGACACTCGCCACCATCCAAATTCAAGCTGTCGGAGAGCCACCTCGCAAGGCTTGCAATGCTTCTCCCGTTTCTTGCTTAATTAATGCGCTGCCTTTCCCTTGTTCCTTTTTATTATGATTTCCATTACTTCTAGGGAAAATTTGATCTTTCATTTTTTTTTTTGTTTTTTTTTAAGTGTTTATTTATCTTTTTCTTTTTCAAAACAAAAATTTGCTTTTGGGTGCCTTTTGGGCTTTGCTTATCAAATATGTTTGTGGCTTTGCATGAATGCTTATCCCCGCGAAGCTATGCTTGACCATAGGTTTGAAAGGAAATAGGACCGCCAGCAACATTGGTGGGGGATGGATCGGCGGCGAGAAAGATGGCAAAATTGAACATTGCAAAGTTGGGTGAGAGGTTGGGAGTTTTGTTTTGCCTCTCTGCAAATGGGTTGCTAGACAAATTAGGCTTGGCATGGATGAAAGGGGTTTATAGGAAGAACAGAGTTAATTGGAAAGAAAAAAAAAGGTAACTTTTTTTTTGGATACTATTATTCTTAATTATAGTCATATTCATTAACTTTGTTTTAAGTTTTAATCACAAATTTAGGTTCATTTCATGTGGAGCCCAGCAACTACGCATGTCCTATACTTATTTGCTACACATTAGAGCTTCATGATGAAGTTTTGTAACAAACTTTATCAGAGAACCTGCCTACTTATGAATTAATTTTTTTGATCTTTGACATGAGTACATCAGATGTCATCTTTTTAATGTGCTATATAGGAGTAATGATATACGAACGTGCAAAATGGACGCATTACAGACGCATTACCAACTTTTTTCTCAGTTATCAACATTTTAAACTAAAGTTACCAATTTATTCGATTGAGTTATCAACCAATTGTAGCATAGAATTACATGTTATTTTGCATACTACAACTGGTTGGTAACTCAGTCGAATAAGTTAGTAATTTTATTTTAAAAAGTTGATAACCAGAAAACAAAGTTGGTAATATGTCTTAAATGTGTCTATTCTACACGTTCAAATAACATTTTTTTTTCTATAGTTTTAGAACATCTTTTCTTAGTCTATGTTTTTTCATATTCAAAAACCTACGTGTCCTAACATGAGTGGTGGTTTTCAAAAGAAGCCTTTGCTTTGATTTGCCTATTCTTTCTTATTGAACCTTTATGATGTGGTATGAGAATTGGAAACTTGGTGAAACTTTGTACATGCCTTCTTATAAATTGAAATTAGTTTGAATTGTTGGTTTGACATAAGGTATGGGTACTCCTCGTTGAAACTAAGATATGATTCTAGTGAAATTACTTCTGGGTTTGTATTATATATGCCTGTGATTACTAGTTTAGTTATTTTGGTCCTTGTTCACTATTGTTAATTGATTCTTGCTTATGCTTTGAGATTTTAATATCTATGTTCTGAGTTCATGTCATAACTTGCTAATTCTTTTATTCTTTTAGTCTAATTATCTTATTTTATGGATATACCTTGAGATTGATTTAGAATGCTTTTTATTTCTATAAAGGCTGCTATATTATGATTTTGTATTAAGTTCTAAGCTTTGTTGCCAATAAATACCTATCATGGAGGATCTCTCACAAGTTATTGATTTGAAATATTTTGTGTGACTATTACCTAGTGCTACTCATTGATCTCTTATTCTAGAAGTTGTTATGGATGTTTAATTGTGCTTTGTGCTTTAAATTTAGACATATTAAGATTAATGAATATATGAGATTATAAAAGGAAATTATCTTTTTGGGGCTATTTTGATGTTGAATTATATAAACTAAGGAGTTGAACAAGCTTTGGAGGGTTTCATGGAAAATCAAAATTATTTACAAGAATTTGAAATTATATTTTTCCTCCTTAAATATATTTTTGGGATTTATAATCTTCTTAATTTGTTATATTATCATGATCATATTATTTTCTTGGTTATTATATTGTGCTTGACCTTTTTGATGTTGAAGGGGGAGAAAGGTCAAGTTAACCAATTTGGAGCATGATCTTAAAGGAATTCACTTAAGATCAAGCTCTTCAAGTATTAAGGGGGGAACATTGGATTAAGGGAGCATAGCAACAAGAAGAGGATTAACACTACAAATAAAAGGGGAAAGTATGGCGGTTTTAATTCGGCGGTGTTAAAGAATCGCCGTTTTATTAAGAATAGTGTGGCGATTCAGTAACTGCCGTAAAAGTAATGAAAATTGGGGCGTTTTTATAATATATTGTAGCGTTTCAAGTACTGTAATTTTTAATTAAATGTATTTGAAATTTTTGGCACATTTTAGCGGCTTCTTTCCGTCTCCTATACAAAGAATGCTACCTCTCCCTCTTCCATCTTTTCTCTCAGAGTTGCTCTGCCCCTCTTCTATCAAATAAACAATGGAGATTCATATGCACTAGCATTCCCTCACACTTTTTTTTTTTTTTATCAAACTCATGGAATCCACATAGTGCCCACACATCCCTTCCTCTTCCTACGATGCCGTTTTGCCCCCCCAATCCCTAATACCCCTTTCTTTCCCCTTAACGATCACCACATTTCTCTCGCTGCTATTTTCGCCAACCAATCAAAACCCGTCATCGACAATGGGCTCTTTCAGATACAGCCATGCAAGTCACTCCTACTGTTCGACGAGCCTCTCGATTTTTGCATTCTCCGATGTTGCTCAACTCTTGGTGGCCTCCCTCCTTGAGAAGGGTCAAAGCAGAATCAGAATCAGACTCTTGGACGTGGGATCTTGCCGAGACCAATGCTATCAATAAGAAGAGCACGGAGCTAAATCATTGACCTTCACCTTTTGCTTTGATTAGGACATTGGCCCTTTTCATCTCAAAAATGCCTATCCGAACTCAATTCATTATTTCAAGATAATAATTAGAACCAAAGGAAAGAGGTCTTTAGAATTAGCTCTTGTTTAACGAAAGGCTTCAAGGGATTCTATTTTCACTGTGCTATCTTGAATCATTTGAAGATGCTGGTTTCCTTTCTTCTTAGTTCATGCCTTTGTTCGAAGAATCGCTAAGATAGCACCAAGGATTTGAGGTTTTAGCGATTTTTTCCCTCTTGGTATGTTCTTCCTCTTTCTCATCCACTTGTTTTTATTTTATATTTTTTGTAAGGATGGCAAATCTACTTGATCTGAATAGCTGATTCTGCACCTCATTGCAGTCTTGATGGAATGGGAATGAAAGTGATTAGGCTACACCTGGTGTGGCACATCGTTTCCTTGACATGTTTGTTCTTGCTTTTATTGAAAGATTGTTCAGATCCACTTACAGAAAGGTTAGTGAATTCAAGTTGATTTCTTTTCTTTTCTTTTTTTTTCTTTTTAGTTTTTGCAAAATATTGTTTCTGGTGTTGATTTTAATTGCTTTTATTGAGTTTGGCTTATTATGGCAGGATAATTTTATTCTGGGGAAGAAGTTGGGGGAGGGATCCTTTGAAGTGATTTGTAGAGCGACAATGGCTAATAAATTTCTTTTCGAAGGTATTATATCTTGGGAAGCTTATAAAATCATTAATGTTTTTCTCTCTTTTTTGTTTTTGGCCTTAGCGATTCTACTTTGCAATTTTTATGATGCACTTTACAAAAATATCAGTTAATTTCAGGATAATATTAAATTTCCATGACATCCGTTTATAAATTTTGAATATTTGTATTGTTTTGCTTATAATTGCTTACGAGTCTCATGGTTTTAGAAAAAATGAGTAGCTAACATGTTTATATGGCATATGTGCATATGAGATTTCAATGTCTTAGATTGTTTGAATTGTATAATTATGACTTATGGTTCATTTTGGTTCTCATTGGAAGTAAGGTGACTTAGTCTTGAAGAAGGTGATTGAATATGGTGCTACATAATTTTGAATGAATGAGCGTGTATGAAGACCCTGTGCAAATAGCTGTGCAGAATTTGTTTATGGTTTTCCTAAGGTGTTGCTCTATGAAAACTAATACTACCGATTGAATTTTGGTATTGGAATTCATGACACTGAATGTTTAGAAAGGCAATTTTCTAAATGAGCAGACAATCTCTATTATCCAGGCAGTCTTGAAACCCACTATTGTCTTTCATTGGCTTTCTTTTTGCCATGGATTTGTCAAATCACTTTCTTACTTACTAGATGACAAATGAAACCAACCTTTCTTCTACTAGTACTTATCCTATCTCACATTAACTCACTTATGATTACCTCTCAACCAAGTACAAGAGCTACATCCTAGAAGTTTATACTCATCCTAAATCACAATATTAAGCAAACAAGAACCCAAAATTATACCAGGCAGCTATAGCAGCAGAGTTACAACCAATGAAAGATAATATTTAGGGTGCTTGTTTGCATTCAATTAGTCCTAGAGCCATCTGGGTTAATCCCTCCAGCAGAAGAAAACACATTGTTGGCCAAATTCTAGGTGCCATGAGGTATATATATTGGCTTTAATTTTATAGTGAGTCAATTTCTCATGGGAAACTAAAAATCATTTAACTTAACCCACGACAATCTTTGGTGCGTCATGAGTCTGAGGCTAGCTAGCCTTTAAAAAAAAAAAAACTACTTTCCCTAATTCATTAATTGAAAGAGCCAACAATAGATGGATTCACCTAGTACACAGATAAAGAAAGATTATATTAATTAATATTATATGTTTGAAGATTTTAATGCTAGCTGGATTGAATTAGTTCTAATTGGTTGATTATTCTTAAATCATTGATTTGTTTTCTTTTGTCTATTTGTCTACGCTAAATTTGTGGCAGGAAAAGCCCCTGCATGGGTTCTTGAGCACTAAGTATAGAGTATGCAAGAGTTCTTGAGCAATTAGGTAATCATCTTGGTTTCTCATCATTGGTCATAACCAAGCACACGCCTTGGGTTTTATGTTATTCAAAGTTTCTTTTGTGGCCTATAAGTATATCCCATTATAAGACCTTGCTAAAAAGTTTGATGTGCTCACATGGCTTTTGGTTGAGCACACTCTCAATTCAGTTAGCTTGATCTATGTAACCCAAAATTATCACGAAGAAAATGAAAAAATATATAATTCTGTTTATGGCTTGTTCAAGGCTTCAAATGAATATGACTACATAGCTTTTAGTATGTTTTCTTTCTCAATTCTTATTGGTCTAAGCCCTCATAATGAATGACTTAGCATTGGCATCTTGATGAGAGCGTATAGTTCCAATTCAATTGTTATCCATGACATTTGAATAATATACAAGCATACATAGGGGTAATGTATTTGTGATTGATTGGTCAATTTTGGTATTTCTTTCACCTGAACACTAAGTATTTGGTAGTTGGCAAGATAATTTAACTATTGAAGGGGAAAGATGCGAAATATGCATGGATATTGTTATTGACAGGGGAGTTCTGGATTGCTATTAGCATTGGTATGTATTTTCATGCTTTCTTCATGAAGGTTTCAATATATGTTTTATAATCACCTTAGTTGTGCCCCTTAAATGTTTTTTTTTTCCCCTTCATTTTTATGTATCTAGAAATATGAATACGATGTTAATCAACAAATACTTGATCTACCTGTTTTGTATTTGTTTTCTTTCGAAATGTATTCTTCCTTTATCTCTATATATATAATTATGTTTGAGCTTGTTGTTTCAAGTCTCTTCCAATAATTTTTCAATTACTTTAAAACATGAATCCTATAAACACGGGCTAGTTTCATTGTTTCACTAGATTTCCAAACAACGATATGGACGAAATGCCATATTTTAGGAGAAAATATTTTTTTTTAAAAAATATGGTCTAAATGGGGTCTTGGCATGATACTGTTATATATGTGGGCTTTTGCTTTGGCTTTTGTGTTGCTTTTCTAATGACCATATTTTGCATTCTCTTGAAAGATATTGATGATGAAGCAATTTTGAATTTGTTTCACCAATTATTTATATAATTGTAGTTGCCTGGACCTTTTGGAGTTTGGACTAGAAATGAAATTCCAATATCATCATTTGAAGGAAAAGCAGGCTCAAATTTTGGAAATAGGTGGTTTGCAACATCATCTTCTATGGTTTTTTATTTTCAGTTTCATTTTTCTGGGTTCTTTCAGATGGATTGGGGTAGTTTGGTGGTGATTCTTTCATGATTTCTGCTCAAATAAAAATCTGTAGATTTAATTATTTTTTTCATTTGCTGCAGTCACTAAGAAGAATAGAGTGCTACTAACTTTCAAAACCAACTAAGACAAAGATGCCTTGGTAATTTCTCAAGAATAGACTCGGCAAATTTAACTGAGCTCATTTGATGACAAGGCGATCAATTCGAGGCAAGCAGAAACAGTACAGGGAATACAAGGATTAATAATGTTATTTCTGAACTCCAACTACAAAGTAGAAGCAACATCTTGCAAAGCATCAACGATTGATACTTTGTTTGCATATTTAAGTAGAGGAAAGAGGAGAAATGAAATTAGGCTAGAATGTTAGTACTGGTTAACACTAGCATAGGCAGAATTGAGTTTGTTTACTTAAGTGTAAAATTTAGTTTATTTGAATATATAGTTTTGATGATTAGGTGCATAGGGTTCTACTCTTTGGTGAAAGTCTCAAATTTCTACTTATGCATAGCATAGTCTGGTTGGTGGCCATTTGTCATGGCAAATCAATTTTGTACTTTGGGTCGTGTGTAATTGTGAATTTTGGGAGAACTGGATGCTGTTGCACTACAAGCCAATGTAATTTTTTTCTCTATTTCAATTAAACATTATTGTAGGCTAAGTTAGATAGCTTTGTGAAGCATTTTTTTTTTTTCAACTAGGAGGAAAATTACGGCGGTTTTGAACAGCCATAATTATGGATTATTTTTTTAATTGCAATGTAAATTACGGCGGTTTTGAACCGCCATTTTATACCAGGTGTAAATTATGGCGGTTTATAGTGAACCGCCGTAATTTACCGAATGGCGAACTCAATTATGGCGGTTTTAGAAACTGCCATTCATGTAAAAAAGGGCGGTTAAAACCGCCATAATTTACCAAAAAAACTGCCATTTTTTACCCTTTTATTTGTAGTGTAAGGGGAAGTATAGCTACTTGTCAAAGATCAAGAATGGAGTCATGAATTGAGGGGGAGCATAGCAAGTCCTCAAAAATTATAGAACTCATGAACTAAAGGGGGGCCTTCTTTAGACTTTTAATCTTTAATTTCTTTAAATATATTTGATTATGATGATAATGTTGCCAACTCTGATTATTATTGAACATAGGACATATGACTTGATTGTTTCTTGTTTTCTAAATCTTCCAATCATGCTCAAATTGTTTATAATATTTCATAATTGGGTCATCATCAAAAAAGGGGCGAATGTTGTGCTTAATATTTTGATGATGAGTATTTTATTAATTTGTTTAAACCTGATGTTAATATTGTTTGATTATATTTTTGTTAAAAGAAAATATTATGTTTCATAATTTTCTTATTTATCTCATTGAAATTGCTCTTCTTTTAATATATAAATCACTTATAAAATAAAATTGATTGCCGAAATCTTTCTAATCTATTTTTGCTCAAAAAATTCAAGATCAAGTAAGCGAATTATGTTAGCAACGGTCAAAAAGCTGAATTCATGGATGGATATGCTAATAGGGAAAACCAAAGAACTAGAACTAGCAACTACAGTCAAAGAACCGGCAACTATGGAAAAATTGATTAGGCAAATCTTTTGGACCAAATTGAAGCGAAAATCTTCTCCTATGGTTAATAGCCATCAATGGCTCATCATCTATATAAAACTTTGAAGAATGAAGAGGAGTGTATGAACTTCCACCAAGAAAATTGAGCGATTGTCTTGCTTTACATCTTGTCTATCATAGTTCATAGGAATTGCACCTTAACTTACTTATCTTCTTTCTGAGAGTTTTTGAAACCCATTGTAGCTCAACCATAAGAGCATCCTTAGTTTGTGAGATTACCCTATTTGGATGAGATAGGGAGAGATTTGGTGACATCTTTGTGAGAAAAAAATATTAATATACTCTAAATAGAGAGATATTTTGTGGTGTCCTTATAAGAAACAAATCACAATATACTCTATTAGATTCTGCACTATTGTGTTTAAGTCAATTTCAAGTTTATTTCTGAATTTTACTATTTAATTATTTTAGAATTTAATTTTATGTTATTGAATCAATTCACCTCCTCTTAGTTCCTTCAATTTTTTTGTAAGTTTAATCATTGAAACATCAAATCTTTAATAATTTAATAATTGAACCCTTCCATCAAATTTATTATAACATTTTAAAAAGAAACGCTTACATGCAACAGAGACGATGACACATTAAGGGATTAAACATTCATGCATGTTTAGATTAGATTATTTTTTATTTTTAATTTTAAGATGTCACTAAGATTTTAATTATGAATCGTTTTTAAACATAAAATAAATTAGTCCAAACATTTACTAAATTTTAATATTTGAATATTATCCTGTCATCTTACATTACATGACAACGTGTTTTGTTATAAATTTATTAAAGTTTAAAATGATAAAATTGCTTTCCAAAGACAAAATTGTAGAGAATGTAACCTCCTAGAACTAAAGCAGGTTCTAGACTTCTAGTGAAAAATTTTCTTGTCAAACACATAGGAGTAAATTCCTGTATCTCTTGGTCGCGTGAGTCAAGTGGGAGATAACTTTTGGCCATAGACACAACTACAGAATATACCTGAAATTACATGGTAGTAAGTTTTAGAGGAGTTATTTTTAAAATAATGATTTTTGTTTGGTTTGAATATATCAAAAGTAAGTTTAGGAGAATGAATTTTGTTTGGATAAGATAAAGTAAAATTACTTTTGGTTGTTGATATGAGTGTAATAGTAAGATTTATTTTCAAAAGGCCTTTTTCTATGATGAAAAATAACTTTAAAGATACTTATTCCAAAAGGCCTTTTAGAATTTCAAAAGGCCTTCTAAAAAAAAGGTCTTTATATATCTAAACACATTAATTACTGTGTATTTTCATTCTCATTCTAATAAAATGTTTTCTAACCTCTCCAAAAGTGTATCCAAACAGGCACTAAAGGGTATCAAGAGACTCGAATTACGCCATGGTGATCGGTGATATTGCATGTAGAGAGGCATCAATATCCTAAGCCAGTTTGAGTTCACCAAATAATCAAAAGCAAAAGAAAAATTGATAATGCACTTTTTTAATATAAGATCACGAAATGTCTTCATGTACACCTTTTTGAGTGTGAGACTAATCCCACTTAAAGCCTTAACGACTTGCCTTTTGCTTTTAAAGTTTGAAACCCCTTCACTATAGATAAGATAAAGTCCACCCTCAAAGTCAATTTGCTATCTGACTCACTTTATGTTGAATGCAAATGTACATTTTGAGTGTAGTTCACTTTCAAACTCAAATTCTTCAACTGTTGCGGGAATTGGCTTCCTGCTGGAATGGTAGGAACTGTCTAGTTTAATTCTAATGCTTTAAGCCTTTCTCTCTTTTTATTTTCTACAAATTATATATCCGATGTCTGACATCCGATAAAGGTTGGTTTTTGCCTGAACATTTAGATTAATTATAACTGGTTTAATTTGTAATCTTTTTAAGGTTTGATTTCAATAATTTTTTTATTAAACCCATCCTCTGTTCAGATACTGGCCGCATAATTCTACAATAACAAAAGCCACATGCACTAATCATTTCTTACAAAACAGTCATGAGAAAAGAAGTTACAATAATGATACAAATTAAAAATTAACAATAATGAAGAACTTTATTAAGGTTTGATTTGATATTTCTGTGACTTTTTGAAAGTTATTGAGCTCTTTAAAATCTGCTTTCAATAAGTCATAATAATACCATTTGGTAAAATAATGTAAAAGTTGTTCTTAATAAGCAGAAGTTATAAAAGTAATGTTTGGTAAAATTAGCTCTTAAAATCTAAAATGATTATAATAGATATAAATACTAAAAAAATTAATTTATACTTTTAATATAATTAAAGAGAATAAAATTATATTAATCTTTTATATTTTAGAGAAGATAAAATTTAGCTTTTAAAAAATATTCCATTTAGAAGAGCACCTCCTAGCTTTTAAAAGCTGGGAGGAAAAGATCCCAACTTTTCGGTTTATCAATTATAGAAATTTGATTTATACTTTTCATAAATTAAAATACATTTCAGAAAGTACTATCAAATTAAGTCAAAAAAAAAAAAAAATAAAAGCTTATTTCATATATTTTTTAGCACTAGCATTAATTGGTAAGCTGGCAAATAGGGTATAAGTTTTAAATCCAAATATATATTACATGGACCAAAGCACGAGCAATTTGGTCACAAGAAGCCAATATTTCATAATATCATATTGCTACATTCTAGCTGGTTGGAGCCCTTATTAGATGACAATAGTCTGAAGGTGAGAGAAACAGAGGGGAGAAAAGCAGTAGGCAGGTGATCGGGGCCTAGAATCTAGAAAAGAACTGATTTGTTATTGTTGCAAAAGGTTTTCTAAAGCTCTTCTGTCAATATCACTAATATCCACAGAATCCATCAGCACTGCCAGCCTTTCGCTGAGGTCTTCCACCTCTTTCTGCAGCCTCCTAATTTGACTGCAGGTTTCCTGCAAGATCTTCGACACTGATTGCTGCACGGAAACACACAAACTTCTGCTCAGCTAAAAATGGAGTAAGATTTTAGCATAATGTTAATTTAGCCTCAATGTTTGGAATATTTTGAAAATTGTGTATTTTTACCTATATGTTAGACATCATTATAAGACATCATAATTTGTAATACAAATATTGGTAGCTGTACTTTGTTGTAGAATTTAATTTTTTTCTTATTTTTATTTCTTTCTTCAATTATCCAATCTTGATATACCCATATGATGTTCAAACAACAGGACTCGAATAATTTATGTTTCACTTATATAAAAGCTTTTCACTTGAAAATTCTCATAAATATTTAATTATAAATTCTATAAAAATAAAATAAACTTAAGCAAACATCACCTTTGCCTAAGTGGCTATAGTAAAGGTTATGATACTAATTTATGAACTATTGAAAACAATGCAACTATGCAGACCATGCAGAAACAATATGTTACAAATGTTCACGACATGGACGTGGTCATACCCTTGAGTTGCTTCTTTGGTTCAGATGTGGCAGCAGTACTTGCAACCTTGACACAAGATCATTAATCTCATTCTCTGTGAACTTTGAAGTTCTTGAGCTTCTCTGGCCAGACATGACTGGAAGTTCCAGTTCTTGCTTAATTTGCTTTCTTGTTGTGCTCACACTTTGGCCTTGGCTTGCAGTGTGTTCTGGTGAAGTTGCTGTTTAAATAGAGGATGAGGAAGCGGGGTGAGAGACTGTTTCCCATCAAGTTTCTTGAAGGCACTGATTAGTTGGAATAAGACAATTCCTGACAAACATTTAATTTTTGAATTGTATGAATCTGGGACCCTTTATCACACATTTCAGCAGTACATGGACATGGCCCACGGTTACTGTGGCTTTTAGAGCCATCGGCCTGACAAAAACATTATAATATAACTTCAGGAGCTTGGCTTATTTCATGATGCATGTATCCTGAGGGACAGCCTTAATATTTTTTGTTGGTGGAGATTAAACATGAAACAGTTTAAGTATCAAATTTAATTAAGGAAAGCACAAAATTTACCTTATTATAATTTTGGCTTAGAAAGTTTGGTCATGTGAAGAGAATATATGCAGATTTTCCACTAAAAAGTGTAAATTAGATGAAGGGTGGCATAATAGTTAAAGATAGAAGAAGATTAAGAATAATTATATATAGATAAAAAAAATTACTTGGATTTAGATGACTTATCTATAGATATAATTCACAAAAGCTCACTTATTGTTGTTTTGTGAGAAACTTCAGGTTTAGTGTGCGTATACCTTCCCCTATTTGATTGCTTGCTAAAAGATTCCTTCACTGACGCCTTGTCAGTTGGTTCGCTCGCCACTCTCCCTAATGTATAATTTTGTTGACGGAATTTACTACGGTGGACTTGAAAAACCGTGAATTTTGTGAATTTTGGTCAAAGTTATTAGCGTATTATATATAATTGTTGGTGTTGATAAACATACAATACGTTAATAACTTTATCCAAAATCAATGCTAATAACATTTTAAAATGTTAGTAATTTTATATAATATGTTGATAATTTTATCCAAAATACTAGTAATTTTATCAAAAAAATTTATAACTTTATATATGATATACAAAATTTACAAAATTCACAGTTCGGTTGACCCACTAGAGAATTGGCCTATTTTCTTTGGATATGGAGCATTTATTGGTTGGACCATCAAAATCTAATCTAATCTAAGAAGTAAGAGTTTTGAGAGCACAGGAGGTTGACTTTAAAGAATGAGTAAAGAATACATAGTCTACATTTGCTTTGTTAATTAATAATAGATAAATATTATTTATATATAAAAAATAACCCCTTTTATAGAAATTATAGAAAGAGAAAGAACAAAATCTTGGCCCATCATCACCGTCATTTGTTTTGTGTCTTTTTATAATCTATATGATATTCATTAAGCATGTTTAATTTTAATATACAAACAATATTACTTACCCTCTCTAAATTAGAATACTTGACTAATTTTGTCCTTATTCGAATATTGAAGTCACCAGGCAGCTAGTGTTGTTGCAATCTCAACTTTTTAGTATTGGTGGGAACAGAAAAAGAAAAATAGAATTGCCAGCAGATAGCAAGGCAGGGGAGCAAATAGGCAAAATCATTACCTATTGAAAATAATTTTAGCACAGTTTTGATAACCATGGGTTTTAGAATTGGTGGTTCTTCTCAATTTGCGAAGACTTGTTCCCATCAGTTAGTTAAGAATCCTAACATGCGTTGATCCAAGACTTCACATTGTTCTCATGTGGCAGTTTAATGTTGTTGTTCTTACGGAGACATCCTACCCCGTTATGTGACCCAAATTCCAATGGACAATCCACAAACCGTAATAGTGTTACATAATCTACTTTGTGCTACCAAAAGCTTCTTTTCTTCTTGTCTCTCTTTTTTTTTTTTTCTTTAATTATCTTTTTATTTTCTTTTCTGTTTTCACGTTCAGAGGTTAAAGCTTGATGTGACGAGCCATGCACAACAAGATGAATGACTAAACTAGACAGACATGTGTATGAAGGCGACAACCTGGAAGAGGTGCTTGTAGGTGAGTCAGGGTGAATGTGGTGAGGAGATGGCAAAGACAAAACCAATAATTGGAGGTTTGTCATCATTTACCAAACGTCTAATTTGGCCCCTAACTTTGCGGTAGCAACTAGTAAACTATAGTTTATGAAAGATAAAGATATTGGGGTACCAACGTGGCATTTGAAGATTGGACAATGGGCAGGGATATGTCGTGCTGCTATGAAATTCTTGTACCGTAGAAATTCTTATATACTTTCAAAATGTCATACTCAATCTAATAAAAATATAACATTAAATTATATAATTATATAGGTTGTTGAATTAAATTTAAATTTAAATTTAACCGTTGAGAGTATTTCACCAACCTTGATATACACATAGGTCAATAAATGACTAATGCTCCTGGGTCCCTGGCTAAAAATAAGTGTTTTAAAAAAACTTGCTTAAAAAATAATTTATAAATAAATTATTTTATATTTAAATGTATAACAATAAAAAATTTTATTTTAATTTATAGGACTTGGTCTTAGAAAGTTGCATAGGAAACTCTAGGTGCAAAGTGGTAAGTTATATGGCAATTAGGTTCAATCAGATACAAAGTAACTTTTAATTATTATATTAAAAGTTAAAAAAAACCGCTATGCTAAATCATGTGATAAATCGTGCAAATACCGTGTTGAGTAGTCTTATGTATAGGAATATGGTTGTTTTTTGTACTGAATCTGCAAGTTTCTAGTGACCAATACTTCATTTTGAACGGTGGTATTTCGCACAAAAAAGTCAATCGTAGAAGTGTCTGCTTGCAGTGTTCACATGTAGGCACTGATGATGAATGAATGGTTCATGACTCTCCGTTGATTTGGTGGCTTGTTTTTTATGTCTAGCATGCAAGGGAACAGTATTTTTCACTGAAAAAAGATCAAGAGCCTTTAATGCTACGGGTGCTTGTTGGCAAGGTGAAACACATGCATGCAGAAATTTGTGTCAAAAATTGAAGAATTAACCTATGCATTAAATGGTGGCAACTCTCCTTGGTCAATACATGTAGCAGCAGCAACATTATAAATAGAGGCGTGTTGCATGTCTTCAGCATCACATCATCACTTCTCATTCTCACCCTTTGTGGTGGAGAAGATTTGTTCATTCCTTTAATTTGTTTCTTTTGTATGTGTTGAGAATATATACCAGGAAGAAAAATATGTGAGGTATTATCTATATATCTAACATTTGAGTTTTAAGTGGAATGTGATTATCTTTGTATTCTTTATCACATTTCTTTAGTGAAGTATTCATCTTTGCTAGGACATAAGTAGAACTACGTTAATTCCTTATATCTTTTATTTTTCCACTTCCATATATTTATTTTGTGCTACTTTCTTTGTGTTTTTGTACCCACCACCATTTTACAGCAGAATCAAATGGAGTCTACGAGCTGGCGATGCGATTAAAGGGAAGAGGGTGAAATGAAAGAGATAAAATGCATAATGCAAAACATTAATTAGCGGCGTCTGTCAAGGACATCTAATTTTCAAATACTCATTTTCATTACTATTCACCAGTGGAGGACCATAGCTAGCTTTCGTCCAGCTATGTTCTTGACGTTACTCACCTAAACATGTACCTCGATTCCTCTATACACACCACATTCTAGACCAAGTGGCCGCTAATATAAACTCTGCATGTTACTAGGCTCTAGGTACCATTAACCATATGCACGTTTGTGAATTGCAGCATTCTGCTATAACTGCCAAATGCTAATCTACGACTCTTCATATGATCTCTCTGGAGACTGGACCAAATTTCTCATCCTAATAGGTGCATAGCATAGGGGACAGTATATCTCACGTGGATCGTTTTAGCTTGTGCCAGAAACGATGCTAATTGTGGATCCATACTCTGTTATAACCACTTTTAATCAATCCGTTATGGCTGTTTCCTTGTGTCCACTTGCCTTCAATAAATGAAATTTGGGAAACGACATAATTCCCCTCCTCTCTAGCATCTATATCAGTAAACAGTAAGAGAATGTGATAGAGCATGATATAGGGAATATATAGCGCATGCCAATGTCAAAGATAATAGCAGCAGCGTGCATAGAGAACATGTGGGCTAAGCTAGCACAAGCTGAGCAAGACTTGTCTTTTTTTCTCCTTTTTTTTCCCTTTCTTTCTTAACCATAAATATTTATGACAAGATAAAACTATGATGTCGTCTGATTCATGTAGCCGATTCCATGGAATACAACTTAGTTGTTGTTATTTTTCTTTCCCATAAATGGCCAATTTTCAACTCAAAGTTTCGCGACTGGCGCCCATTGAGTATGCAATTGAACTCAGGCTCAATACAAATCCATTTCCAATCCTAAATCTTCAAATTCAATACAATATGTCAGCATGTTATAAGAGCTCAAACGATTTGCACGAGCTTGTGAACAAAAAATTGAAACAAAGTATCTAGGTCTAATTGACTGTGATATAAACCATAACCAATGATGCTAGTGAACTGATTCCAGACAAAACTAAGGACATATGAAGAAGCTGGATGCCACAACCCAATTGCTTCCTCAAGATGTTTGGAATGAATTTGGCAAAACCCATAGTTTGATAAAGATGAACAAGGTAAGGGTATAGATGAGACCAAATAGAGAGGCATAATCAGTTCACTTATATATTTAACATTCTCTCAGCTAGACTTATCATTTAATATTGGTTTGTATTCAAGATTTCAATCATATCCTAAGGAATCCCGCTTGACCGCGGTTAAGAGGATTTTTAGATATTTGCTTGGAATACAACCACTTGATCTTTGGTATCCTACAACAAATATGTTTCATCTAGTTGGATTGTGTGATGTAGACTATGCAGCTGATAGAATAGATAGGAGAAGCACTAGTGGCTATTATAAATTTCTTGGACACTCTCTAGTGTCATGGAGTAGCAAGAAACAATGCACTATTGCATTATCCACCGCTAAGGTAGAATACATGGCTGTATCTAGTTGTTTTTCCCAACTTCTTTAGATGAAGCATCAAATGGTAGATTATAATTTGCTATATGATCACATTCCATTGTTTTGTTATAACATGAGTGTTATAAATTTGACTAAAAATCCTATACAACATTCTAGAATCAAGCATATAGAAATAAGATATCATTTTATAAGAGAACATGTTCAAAAGGGAAATATTAAAGTCTGTTTTGTAAATTTTGGAAATCAACTTGCTAATCTATCAACTAAACCCCTTTTGGAAGAAAGGTTTTGCATGTTAAGGAAAGAAATTGGAAAGCTTAGCTCTATTAGCTTGGACTAGATATTGTTTGAATTTTGTGAAAACATTGTCACCTCTGTGATATTCTAGATCTACACACATGATATAAGCACAAAGAGCAGACAATTCTACAAGCAAGTTACAAGATTTCTAGTAGCTGAGTATCAGATACTAAGGTAAAAATGTGAAACTTAGCTTTCTAGAATATAGTCATATACTTGTGACTTACATGTTAATATATATGTTATCTAGAATAATTATATGAAGTTTAATTTGACATGCATATGTGCTTACTTGCCCAATATTATAATATTTGAATTATTTATGTGATAGAGGATTGATCATGAGATATACGAGAAATTCTTTCCTCTATCATGGAGGAAATGGATTCTTTCTCCATGATTGCATTTCAATCCTTGATTTCTCTATGTCTCTCTCTCTCTCTCTCTCTCTCTCTCATTTTTCCAAGAAGAATCAATGGTGGAGATACAATGTAGAGTATGTTGCTCTTCATCCATGGTAGAGGAAAGAATTTCTCCACACTCTAATGCATGTGATTATTTTAAATATTTTGAAAAGTCAATCTATGGACTTTCTGATGTCTCCTTGAGTGTGAATCATGATAATTTTTTTAGTTTCATTTGTCTCATGACCCAATGATACACTAATAAGGAAAAGAATTCAAATTACACTGTCATGGACAGCATGTATTTATCCATTTGGGCTAAACAAATTGAACATGCTTTATCCCCTTTTAACCCAAATATCTTGTCTTGATGAAAGAAAAGTAAATTATTGATTTGCGGATCTAGAAATGTGTTAAATACGAGAACCTGTTAAATGGATTTGATCTTGACCCAATACTCCTTTAATTGATAAAATTTTGGGTTATTATCTCAATAATCTTGTCTATTTATGAGCCCAGTCATAATTAAAATGGGAAGATTTTATCTTCTCTTTCTTTACCTTGGGTTGCACAATCGTTAGAAGAGTCTCATCACTATTTATTCACATCACTCATGAAACTTTCCCTCTTTCTATTCTCTCTTCCACTCACATGTCCTCCAACTCTCCCTTAATCACTTATTTACTAACATTAAATAAAAATTTACTTATTTATCTACCATTTCACCTCACCATCCACACATTCATCCTCTCTTCCCACCTCTATTCACCCTGAACCTTTCAACCCCTACGTTCTTCAACTTCTCTTCCCGCATTTTCACTGTGCCTTTAAAATGGAAAAAAAGAAAATCAAAGCCAAACGAGTCTCTTTCTCTCTCAGAAAAACTTAACCACCCAAACCCCTTCACTACCTTAACCTGAAACCACTAACCAAAACCCCGCAAACACTTGCACCCACTAATCTTCCCTCCTCATCCAATGAACCAAAGCATAGTATGAGATAAAAAAGGTGGCATAGAAAAAGAAGTACAATCGCAAAACTCCACACACTATTCTTGAAGAGGAAATTGACTTAGAAATGGAGGAATCACCACTCACTCAACCTCAGCCTCAACCACAATCCTCACAACATTCTCAACCACCACCACCAACACCAGCACAACCTCAGCATCGACCCTCTCCCTCTCACGATATCATTGTTCCATCTCACTCACATACTTGCATTGCACCTCCTCCACCACCACCACCAACTCATAGACATGCACCCTCTCAACACTCTTCTCTTGCCAATGATACATTAGTCAATGATGCATCTAAATCTCAAGAGTCACTTGACAAAAAATTTGTTTTTATCAAAAGCAAATCTTTGAGAAGTTGATAACTCCCTTTGGTGAGCTTTTTTTTTTTTTTAGTTTTTGTTTATTTTATGATGTAGTTATTTAGTTTAGCTGATATTTTGTCTTATTTTAGTTTAGTAATTTAGATTAGGTGTTATTTTATACTTGGTTCTTTTCTTATATTTTTTATACTTATTTTGGGTTTATTTTGACAATTGTTAAGTTTAAGCAGGCCCGGAGGAAGTTGGACCTACCACAAAGAAGAATTCAGATTTAGGGCTTGTGCAATACGCTATAGCGCACTACCATAGAAGGAAAAATGGCCAAGTTTCATGTTGTGCTATAGCGTAGAAATTCAAAAATATTTTCTCAAAAAGGGCTTATTCTAAACCAGTTTTGTGGATCTTGCATCTTTTAAAACTAAAGGTTATGATTTTGAAAGTTTGTTTTTTGATGAAGGATGGCTTTCACTATTTGATATAAAAGAAAAGGTTTATCCAAAACCAATTTGTCTGTTTTAATCAAATCTTTTGGTTCATGAAAATTCTATGACATCCTTTGTGGGCAGGAAACACATTTTTGTTGATCCCCAAATTATTCTCTTTGCTTTGGGTGTTCATGATTGTGATGTAGATCATTATTGCCACCATATTTGGATAATTCCTTCCCAGCTACCTATGATTGTGTTGTGTCCACCATTTGCTCTAACCTAAATGAACTTGATGACTTTCGTCCATCTCATGTTGCACTAGGTCCTAAATGGACACAGCTTTATCGCATTATCTCACTACTCATTCTACCCAAAAATGGTAGTCACCAACTGGTGACTTACATGGAAACCATGATTTTGTTCTATTTGATCACTGTGACCCCTCTCTCTTTCCCAAACATTATGATCCATTACATGTTCGATTGTGTTACCTCACAAAGGTTTATGAGTCTTCCCTGTGCAATGTTCCTTATTAGGATTTTTAAATTATGGTAAATTGACTTGAGCAATGAGGAGGGTATAGAAGTGAAGACTATTATCGATGGAAAGCAAGTGAAACCAATACCTTCCTCTAGGAAATCTACTGAGGGTGCAATAGCTAGGGCCAATGGAAAATCCACATTTGTGGATGTTTTTGACAATGGAGAGGATTCGGAGTATGTTGCTGAAGAGATCTTTGCAAGGCGCCATGCTAGTAGACACATCAAGACTAAGAAGAAAATGAAGCATATGAGGCATATTTTAAAGCAATTGACCAAAGAGCTACACAACTTCATAGATAACTAGATGAGGATAGTAAAGCTATTTTCCAAGGAGTTGATCAAAATTGATCATGAGCTCAAAATATGCCAAGAATGTTGGAGCATGATGTATACCCAAATTGGCACCTCCTTCTTTGAAGAACTCTCTAACGACTATTTTGATTCCAATACCACCTAAATTTTTTATTTTCTAAACCATTTTTTTTAAAAAAATTGTTATTTGACTGAAAATAATTTCGGCTTATATCTCGGATTCTTTGTGAATCTAGTTAATTACTGTGTACATTATTTATTTTGTTATGGCCTATTATATTGTCTATGCATGTCTCTAGTTGTTTGCTGTGTACTGATTTGTTATGTCCTAAAATGGTTATATTTTGGTTTATTTTGATATATTTTGGAATAATATGCTGAATATGTATTTTCTCTGAACTAGAAATCTATTAGACAGTTTGTAGATTTATGCTTTGATATGTTATGATACATATTCTATATGCTTTGATATATGTCTAGTTTGTAACTTTTGACATATATTGAATGATTATTTGGATTGTTTGATTACGTGAATATGTAAAAAGCTAACTACTTGAATGAGTATGAAATTTTAAATTTTGTATGGTTTTGTGTCTTTGGAAAAGCCTTTCCTTGTATCGTTCTTCAGAGGAAGAAGAAGAACACGATTAAAGCGAGATTCCAAGATGAATTTTGTAACACCCTTTATTATATTAGCCATGCTCGAGTCATGGAGTTATATTAAGAGGTTGTCACTGTGCTAAGAAAACTTTAAAATATGGAAAGTATAATACATGGCCCTTTAACTACTTACTTTATTACTAACTAATAGTCTTTGATACATGGAAAAATATAAAATAATTACACTTTAAAAGAAATTGTGACTGATATAATATACAATGTCTACTTCTGACTAGTCGTTACTAGCTTCAATAGTCTCTTGATCTGGCTTACGCCCGATTCTTGCTCCATGAATGGCCTTGTACTCTGCCTCGCACTTGGTTTCCAACTTGGGTGCTGGAATGTTTACGGAAAAGAAAAACATGCAAGCAGGTAGTGAGAACCTAAGGTTTTCAGTAGGTAGACATGAACTATTCTCATACAGTGCCAATATAAACATTCCAGCCGCTTCGGTTTATTATGAAAATATGAGCACATATACACAAACAATTGTTCAATTTTAAGTGGAAAACATCTTTCTCGAAGCGGGTTATGTTTTAACAATCATTTACCATATTATATGACAAACATAGAAATACAAATAGTGCAATATGTTTCAACAAGAATCTTACTAACCTTATGACTTAATGGGATAACTGAAGATGCACATAAAGATGCTTGTACTTGTCTGTATGTAAGTGCACTTGACTTAATTCGTATCTTTCTTTAACTTGTAACTTGATCTTGCTCTTTTCTGTACTTGGTCCCCTGGAGGTGAATGACCTCTCTCATCCCTGGGTGATAGCCTACTTTTCAGGTCCGAGCTCGTACCTATACATGAGTGACGGGTTTACTTTCCCCGACTCTCACACCGGTCTATTCCCCTTAAATCTGGTCGGGGGCTGGCCCAAGTCTTAGACAGTACCGCTCTGGCCCACGCTAGTGGGTCTATGTCATGCCTCACGTGGTAGCTTAGTACGTCTTTCTTGCAAGTTCTTATTATCTTTTCCTTTTCATATCTTGTCATGCATGCAGTCCCTTGGTGCATTCATGAGTATGTCTCATACCTTATATATCATATCATGTTCTAAATATATACTTGCATGCATGATGTATATGAATATGATATGTAAACGTAAATATATTCAAAGCATAATCATCCATAGCCTAAGTTCTCATAAATTCCTGCCGAAAATTCGGCAGCATAACGGATCGAGTCCGCTTCCCCATGAATAGTGCCAGGCAACTAGTACAAATATACAAACTTACAATTCAATATAAACTAGCAATTATACATATGCTTTCATAAATTCATTCATTAGTTTCAACTTAGCATTGATATGGCCTCAGTTTACTCTTCCCTGTCCTGACCGAGTTTTGTATGCTTCACCCTTATTTCAATTCAACTTATTTAAACCTAATTTTTGGATATGTTGTAGCCTTATATGTCTAGTTTCTAACCCCTTTGGTCCCATCTCATTTTAAGTTGTATAGCTCAAGATATAACCATTTTACCTCAGCATGCCCTGTTCTTAGCCAGAATTGGGTTCCTATAAAAGAAAATTCACTAAAAATCGAAAACTAAGTGAAATCATGCGAATTTTATATCAAACTAAAGCTAACACAACAAGCTTTAAAATGAGTTAAGTTCCGTGTCATTTTCCTAAGTAGATTTTGAGTTATGAGTCTCAAAACATTACCCTACTGGGCTGTCCTGTTCTAGGCCAGTTTGAACCTAAGCCAACTTCATTGCTGTGCTGGGAACAAAGGACAATGAATTAAATTCTGAAATTTTTATGGGATGTTCTCTCATGTGTTAGATTTCAAACAACTTTAGTTGCACTCAATTTGAGGTTGTATAGGGTGAGTTACACCCTTCTCAACCCATGCTGCCCGGGTGAGAACCCAGATTTCTAGGTCTAACTTCAAAAATTCATAACTAATTCTATACTAATCCAATGGCCTTATATTTTATATGTATGGAAAGCTCTAGATGTCTAGGTTCATTTAAAAATGGTTTCATCAAATTTAAACGGTGGTAGGTAGAGCCGTACACTCTACCGTACGGACCACCGAGGGAAAACCCTAACAGCTTCTAGATTTGTCTCCCTCCTTCAAGCTATTTGCTCTCAATTCCAATTTTAATCACAACATACATGCAAAACTAGTCATAAACCATCATCATCACTCTATATAACATCAGTATTTCAGATTGGACATGCTCATCATGTAGCCCCAAATAAGAGAAAACAAGAAGAGAAGTAGGATTTCCTACCTTGTCTTGTGTAATCTATGCTGATTTGGTGTCTTTGATGGTGGTGGCTTAGGATGGGACTTGAAGATGGATGAGAATGGAGTAGAAATGAGAGTAAAGAGAAGAGAAGGAGATGACCTTCAGCAGCTGGAGAGGGAGGACGAAAATGATAAGGGAAGGAAGGAAAAGTTAGAGATATTTAGATGTTGATGCATGTGATTGGTGGATGTAACTTCTTCATGAAATCTGATTTAGCTTCCACCATCAAGGGCTGCCTTAGGCGCATCTTGGACGGATTATTTGGCTAAATCTTAGCCATTGATCCTAGGGCACTCATGGCATGATTTCTACTGATCCGGTTCCGACAGTTTAAAACACCGTAATCTTACCGATTTTCTTTAAATCAGTAAAACGGTTTTAGAAGAATCCTATGAAGTTTCCTATGGCTCTAATCTAATTCCATTATACCTAATCATTCTAAACCACACTCGAACTAGTGAAATTCTACTGATTCGGTTCTGGCGGTTTAAAGCACCGAATCTTCGTCGATTTTCTTCAAATCGGCAAACTTTACTAAATGACTTTGAGAGAATTTTTATATCTTTATCCTAATTGTTCCTAAGCCTCATCCCTATAATTAACATCTAATTAACTCCTAATTAATATTTAATTAACTCCTAATTGCCCTTACATAACTATTGAAACCGAATAAACAGATTAACGACGTAAATTAGACATTTTCGCAACTTCGAAGCCTTTTTGTTTTCTGTTTTCTATAACTAATGACATTTCCGTAATTTTGAGCAAGTCCAGGGGCACTCCACGTCATTTCACACCCGACTGCCTCCATGGCCCAATCAGCAGAGATTTAAACTTCTACGCTTTCACCACATGATTTTGCTTTGTTTAAAACCCCATTCTGCTAATCCTATAGATGTGGGGACATAAGGGTCATTTTATGAAAAGTTTTAGGGTGGACACAAAAGTCATTTTATAAAAAGTTCAAGGGTTGTTATGGAAATAATTCTTTGGGGTCAAAACATAATTTTTAAAAATTCAGGGTATCACTGCGATTAACAAAAGTTTGCAGGGGCACTTTTGTCATTTTCTAATTTTAAACATATGGCAGTGCCATATTCTCAACGGCAATTTTACACTACCTTATAATTCCAAGTGTGAGGATTGTTATGGCATAAGCCCTTCTTTGAGAAATTCTCACACCTGCCTTGTCAAATAATTCAAAGTTTCTATTACGTTCTATTTACGAAAGTGGGGATGTTACAAATTTTATGCCTTGGCTTGTTTTATGCTTCATAAGGTTACCAAGTAATAGGGCCAATTAAAATTCCTTAAAATAGGCCCAATCTTATTGAGTAGAGGTTGGATTGCCACTAAGGAAGATATTTAAAATTCTTGTTGCTACATATTAAGGGATGGTATATATTGAGGGGAAGCATACAATAAGAAGGAGTATGCTTTAAAATTGCTTGAATATATTTAGTTAAACTTCCTCTTGATTAGATACATATTTGTCATCACTAAGGGGAAGATTGTTGAATCTATAGATAAATGATGATGATAATGCATACTTTGTACATGTGTTCGTTACACTTGATCTTGGAAAGGTTTTATTTGTATATGTGCAGAAACCAGATTGAACCATTAGCAAAATAACTGCACTTTGAAGTTAACTCTACTGGAAAAGCAGCAGTTGAATCTATTGCCTGGACATGAGTTTGATAGCATGGAATTCAACAAGTTGACTTGTGGCAGCAGAGACTTCAATGGCTTAAAAAAAAAAAAAAAAGAGAAGAACCAATTAGATATTTTCATTGTCTCCAACTCCCACTTGTACTAACATGGTAAAACAAAAGGAAGTTTCAAAAAGTGAACTTATCTCAAGAAGAAAAAGACAAATATGCAAGTACTATATGAGAGAAAAAGTCATGGCACAACACACAATGCATGGTGGTAGAAAATGACATGACCTTAGCTCCTTGGAGGCATCTCAACATTCAGATTAATTGGCTGGAGACCAATAAATTGCATGGCTTGAAACTTCTCTATATATACAACTACTAAACATTTACCCATTGCTTGGTTTAATTGAAAATAGAGAGAAAGAAAATGGAAAAAAAGAAAATGAATAGATTTTATTTTCTCTTGCTTGGTTGAGGAGAGAAAATGGGAAAGAAAGAAAAAATTGAAGTGGGGTCACTTTTGAAGAGAAAACTAGAGAGAGAAGCAAATTATTTAAAATATTAATTCTCCCCTTATTTGTTTCTCTATATTGTGTTCTATTGAGGATAAACAAGTTATTTATTATAATTATATTTTCTTTCTTCTCACTTTTCTATTTAACCAAGCAAGAGAAAGAAAATTTTCTTATTTTCTTTCTCTCCATTTTCTCTTCCTCGAAGCAATAGGTTAGTTTAGTGTCTTTGTGACAAAGTCTATATGAATAGTTCTTTGTGAACCATTTATGAAAGCTTTGTGGTTTCTATACTTAGATTATTTCATCTAATTTCTTGCTCAGATATTTTGTAACTCAAGTGGATGAAACTTGAGAGAAGAAGAAATCTTGTTAGGTATGTAACATCCTCAATTTCATGTCGTGCTAAATTACCGTAGTAACCCTGAGTAATTAGGCACTTAATGAGGAATTTCGAGATTAGGGCTTAATTAAGGGGTTGACTCGGACGAGAAGGGTCAAGAGAATGCCTAATCGAGGTTAGATAATCTCTAATTAAGCAAGTTAGAGCCCCTATAGCTTACTTAAGCACTAATCGCCCTTAATTAGCTTACTCGAGTTTAATTAAGGTTAATTAAGCTTAATCGTGAGATTAATTTTTGTTAATCATGTTCTTGTGTGTTAATTACTAATTCTTGCTTAATCACCTTAATTAAGTTGTATGAGCACTTAATCACATGATTAAATTCAAATTTAGTTAACTAGACAATAAAGTAGAGAGTGATGTCATAAAAGCAAAAAGCATGAGACAAGACTACTTTATGTAAGAGTTTGACCATGCTTTGTCTCCCCATCATCCCATTTGTCCCCTTAATCACTATTTAACACAAAATTAAGCAAAATATCTCACTCCCCCTCCCTTAATGTAGGACGCCACTTTCTCACACACACACACACATTCACTTCATTTTCAACTTCTCATTCTCTCTCTAAAGTTCTCAAACTCTCCAACCTCTCTCTACATTCCTTCTTCTTCTTCTTCTTCTTCATCTTCTTCATCATTTTCCACCTCCATAACCAAACCTTCCTCACTAAGCCCTTCAAAGACCTCATCTTTGGGTCTTTGGAGACAAGATCAAAACACTACAACCTCCATTTCCACAAGATTTCAAGAGCTTCTCCTTCCTTCTTGCAAAACCGCCACCTTCATCATCAAGAGGAGTCATCATCTTCTTCTTCCATTTCTCTTGTTTTTGCGCCATCTTCAAGAAAGGTAGTGATCTTCATCTTTTTCATTTTGTTTGCTCAAGAAAGCTTGGAGCTTGGGTCTTTCATGACCAAGATCTCTAAGTGAAAACTTGAGAAGATCCTTCATGTTCTTCATGTGTTCTTAAGTTTCCTCTTTTGGAAAAATGTGCTCTTCATGTTCTTCATGTGTTCTTAAGTTTCCTCTTCATGTGTTCTTAAGTTTCCTCTTTTAGTAAAATATGTTCTTGATGTTCTTCATGTGTTCTTAAGTTTCTTCTTTTGGAAACCTATGTTCTTATTGATCTCTAGCTTAAAGTTGTTCTTTTCTCTTTATGATGAGTGAATGATTAGAAAAGCTTCACCTTTTCTATGTTTCCATGATTTGATAAGACTATGAACCTTCTCAAAGTTTTAGACTTTAAAAAGTTTGCTTCATGATTTCTTCAAAGTGGCGCAACTTTTAAGCTTCCATAAAGTTTTATTTTGTTTTGTTTTGAAGACAAGAATACATGTGAAAGTCTAAACTTTTTGAGTTAGAAAAAACGATATCTTGTCACTTTAGGCTTTAGAAATCAAACCTTAAAGAAAAGACCTTTCACAAAGTTTCAAACTTTATTCAAGAATGAGATCATTAAGTTATAAAAATGTTGTTCTATAACATTTCATTCATAAAGTTTAGACTTTGAACCCAACTAATGCAAAAGGTGTTAACTTTTATAAAGAACAAGACTTTTTATTCAAAAAGCTAGTAGCTTGTATCATTATTTCATAAAGATCCAATCTTAAGATAAGAGCTTAATGTCAAAGGCACTTACTTTCATAAAGAATAAGACTTTATGACTACTTTATAAAGAATGACAACTTTAATAATGTTTAAGGCAAAACCTTGGTATGTTATTAGTAAAAGTTTAAAACTTTGCAACTTGACTAAGTTAAAAGTCACCCTTGGTGATTAGTGAACATTGGTGTTGTTGGGTTCATGATGTGGTTATGCGTTGTCATGACCCAAGGATTAGAGGGATCTCGAACTCCTTGGGAGCAGTATGATTAGGGCCTCTAAGCATACCATGAACCTAGGAATCACTAAGTTTGCTATCTCAAGGAAAGGAAACAATCACATAATTTAATTAATTTGAACAAGTGTTTCATAAGACATGTACTTAAGTAAAGCATACTTTCATCAAAGGACCAAGTAACTAAAAGACTATAAACACATATCCTAACTATGTGATTCTATCATGGGAAATCATGTGATGATTCATAATATTCTTCACAAAGAACAACACAACTATAAACCCCTTTAGGGTATGAATGTGTGATGCCACTGGGCATGATGAATGATGAGATTGATTGAGCTTTGTCTCATGATTGAATGATAAGTGTGATGATATGATATAGATATGATGAACTATTGGTTGAATGTTGATGATTGGCATTTTGGGGAAGCTCCGGTCTAGCCGTTATGCTGCCGGATTTCCGTCAAAATTATGGACTTAGTCATATCATTGCATGCGTCTAGTCAAGGAGTTATGCATGTAAAGTATAAAGATAAGAAAAGAATCAATGGGACGTGACCTTCAATCACTTGATAAGGGAAGTGAGAGATGGCGATCCACAAGGAACCTCTATGAGGGAGGCAAGGGTGTTTTGGAGGACCCTCCAACTTAGAGGTAACCAATATCGGCTTAGTCTGATTTGGTTAGTCATGGCGTGACGACGGTCACGGAATGAGCTCATGTCCAAAAGCAGTCTATTTCAAAGGAAAGTAAAGAATGTTAAGCACGTGCTAAAAATGAAAGTAAAGTCTAAGTATGACCATGGTTACATCTGTGATGATGCGTGTCTTTGCATGAAAGTATATGGCCCATTTGCATTATGGATGTTATTCTATGTTTTAGTATGGATGTTAGTCATGATGATGTGTTTATGATGTTAAGTTTAAAAGCAACCCGCTTCGGGGTTTAAGTTTTCAAAACCATTAAAAATTGAACTTATATCTGTCCACTGTTTTTGTAATTAAACCCGAAGTGGCTAGGACGATGACGAAGACACTGTGTTCGTCTAGCCGCGATCCTACTGAGAAATTTAGTATTTCTTATTCCTACGTTTCCGTGTCGTCTTCAGAGGATGTCGACGTCGAACGCGGTGGTGATCTACATTGAGTTCTGATGTGGCGTTGGCGCTTTGACCGTCTTTGACGCCTCGGTCTTTGTCGGCGAGCGCAGCGATGAGGGTTTACATCTTCCACGACCGCCAGTTCCAGACTCCCGTGATGAGCCTATTTTTCCGACCGCATCAGCCATTTGGCGAGGTTACTATGGATGACATTCGCCCCTACTTTCAGCCACCGAGATACCCCACTGATGATGATGAGACTGACTCGGATACCCGTTTGACTCCGACTGTTTCACTGGATTCCGATCCCTCGGAGCCGTCTTATCCGAGCTTCCATGTGGAGACCGATCCGTCCGAGCCCCTCTATCCGACTCATTCTGGGGGTTCTCACCGTTCGGGTTAAATCGCAGCCTTCAGTGATTCGTCTATCTTCTGATTCTTCTGCTTCATCTGCTGGCCCATTTTCACCCCCGGTTCGCGGGCGTGGGTTCATTCGTACCCGCGCTGTGCCCCGTGGGCGAGGACATGCTCGAGGAAGAGGACGTGGTAGTGCTTCTCCTGGTGGATATGGGAACGGTTTCCTCCCGCCAGATGCTTGATGTGACGACTGCATGCGGAGCCGAGCACGAGGATAGCCCCCTTTTGGTAGTAGTTATAGGGTTATCATTCTGTTATGTGGCATGCTTGGGTAGTAGGATTCTCTGATGTATTTCCTTTTATTATGTATTGGTAGGCTTTTGTGTAGGGCCGACGATAGATATCGGACCCATTATTATCTTATGTATGAACTGGTACGACTCTTATTGTATTATCATGGTTGGCCATGGAATGAATGTTACATTATTCTAAAAATTGTGGTTACTCTTATGGTCTCTATGCTTGTTAAATGCGATATATGTATGGGATAGCGGTGTTACTTTATATGTTCACGATGTGCTCATGACTCTCGATTTCAAAAATGGTTTACTTGTTTTGTAGAAAAAATTTTACCCCTATTTTCGATATAAAGTAATTTCTAAAAGGTAATGATAGTTCCGCGAGCAAAAGTAGCAGCTAGTAATTCCACAATATGACTTAAGCATAGAATGGAACTACTAGGGTGTTACAAGGTACACAAGCAAGGAAAATATCAAGAGAGATCTCTTAGTTGATAAGAAAAGTAGCTCAAAGTTGAGTGAAATTATAAGAGAGTTTAAAGAGGCTTGCTATAAAAGAATACTCAAATAGTGGAAAAATCCCATAAGTATTGGGGAATGGACATAGACTCCGAGTTGTGGAGATTGAATCAGTATAAATTTTGGTGTAAGCTCTTCTAACCCTTTCTCTTTACATTTGTGCATATTATAGTTATAATTTGAAATTGAAGTTATGTTAATCTAATACTTTGTCATACACAAGTATGTACACAACAAAGTCTAGTACACACTTATTAGATTTTTACTAACTATCTTCTAGAAATCTATTGTTGTGAATCTTTTGATTTGTATTTTAAGTGTGCAAAAACAGTTTTAAGTGACCAATGACTTGATTCAACCCTCTTCTTAAGTCCTTTGGTATCATCAATCCTCACTTAAAAATTGAAATAGATATCTTTATAAAACGATTATACTTTCAATAATGAGTTATTATACGAAATACTTCTATGGAATTTTTTCTTTAAAATTTCTTTACTACGACTCTAAAGAATAAGAAGGGTGAGGGAAAAGGAAATATTTCTTTTTAATTGTTCGATTTCGACTTAAAAATTGGAAATACATATTCTCATAAAACAAATTACACTTTTATAATTAGTAGTTAGATGAAATGGCTTTATGTAACTTTTTTCTCTAAAATTAATTTATTAGAATGTTAAAGAATGGGAAACAGGAAGAAAATCAAATAAATTGTTATTTATTTACAAATTTAAAAATTAGAAGTAGATAATTTTATTTATTATTATTTAGTAATTCAATACTATATATTTATTAATATTTATACCTATTTCATTTCGGTATCTTACATAAAGTTCAAATTTTCAATGAAACATCAAATATGAAGCATTTATTTTATTATTCTTTTTTATTTTTTTATTACCTTTTATATTATAATTTATTTATCGGGTTATTAAAGTCGTAATAAAATTATATAATAAATTTTATATTTATTAGATATTTTGTTAGTTTTATACAAAATTATGTAATGTTTATAATCTAATTATTTAATCAAATTAATTTTTATGATCATAATTATATTTATTAAAAACACTAGCCGCTAAAATGTACTAGGATCTTACAAAGATGTTCGACAGGCCTCGAATGAAAGAAAACATAGTCGCCATGGTCACCATGTGCATGACCGACTACAAACCGACAAGTTGGTTTCATGCAGTCCTAATCGATAGTGGGATGGTGGCAGAATGGTTAATAAGAAGAGACAGATGGCGGTTAATGTATATATTCTACCATCGTTCTATGTTGTTAGTGTATGGGAGGAGGAAAGTGTTTGTTTTATAAAGTGGTAGAACAAAATGTGGGTATATATGGACAAATAGTTAGAATAGGAAACGATAGTTTTATTTCAAAGAAGTGACGGTACAAGAGACCTACGATGTGTAGTGGCTGGTTTAGTGGGTATTAGCCTTTGCAAGCTTGCTTTAAATGTAAGGTAGCATTGCCTATTTATAGTATGAGGTTCACAACCACATAGAGCCAGTAATTTCCTCTTGCCAATTTCAAGATCTTTCTACATGTTTTACACCTATAACATTATTCTATTGTCACATGCTTATCTTCTAATTTTATCTAGAAATTTTGATAATGCCATCGATGCTTCCTTTCATGTATTTTCTAGATTGTGCATCACTTTCCATTAGAAAGATAGAATATAGTAGTAAAATATATTTAATTTTACTAGAGGAGCTACAAAAATTGGTTGGTTGCTGTAGCTAAACTCTCATTTGCTAGCTTGTATTGGTTGATGATCGAATGACTACTGCAAGCTTATGTTTATAGGCATCACTTGCCACCAAAACAATGGCGATTAACCATTTATCGCTATCATTTATTTTTATCTAAATTTTGCCGTTACCTTAACTTCCATCAAACTTCTAGCAAATTCTTATTATATGGTGGATCAAGAGGTATCTCAATACTTATAGGAGATATATCTCAACATATATCCTGGCATTTTCAATCGTTTCACTTGAAAAAAGTAGGTCATCTCTTAAGCTACCTAGCTATAAATTTGAATCACTTTTATCAAAAGTTTAAAAGTTGTATGTCACACATTAAAATTACTGCATAAAATAGAAATAACAAAGGCTTAACCTTCATAAAATAATAAAGACTCAAGAAGACTCATCCCAATTCCAAACAAAAAGGGAAGAGTCATACAGGAAAGTACCGATGAATTTCTGCTACAAGAGTCCCGCACAAGACAACCAACGACTTGCCCAGTATCTTCCATTCTATATTGAGTCATTTTTCAGTTGGACCCGATCTAGACTATGTGACTATGCCCATGTTTTGCAGAAAGTGGTAACTAGAGAAGAAAAGAGAGAAACTTGGAGCTCAGGAATAAATGAGAGCTCGAGAAGAAACTTGGCTGCAATGTGGAGGGCAGATTGATTGTCATAGTCTAAGGCACATGGTTTTAATGCTGGAAGCTGGAAGTCCTTCATCAAGTAAGTTAGCCATTGCACTTCACAAGTAGCTTGGGCAAGGGATGTATACTCTGCTTTAGCTAAGGACCTTGCTACTGTGACTTTTCCAGGAGATGAGAGCATCACCTAGATAAAAGCAATAGCTAGAGATAGACCTGCGGGTGTCAGCATAGGCTCCCAATCAGAATCTGCAAACACTTTTAAAGTGAGGTCTGAAGAGGAGGGGAAGAATAGTCCAGTGGCTGGAGACTGGTTGAGGTATCTCAAAACTCTAGGAGTAGCCTGATGATGAACTATTGAAGGGCAATCCAAAAATTGACTAAGCCTTGCCACTGCATAGCATATGTCTACTCTTGTGTTTGTGAGGTAAAGCAATCTGCTAATCAACTTGTGATGTTAGGATACATCAGGGAACGGAGTCTTAGGCTGCTTGGACAGTTTAATGGTGTAATCCATGGGTGTAGTAGCCGGCTTAGAGGTAAGCATGCCACTGTCTTGGAGAAGATCAAGGTAGTACTTCCTTTGATAAAGTGCAATCCCTTTTCGACTTTTTGCAACCTCCATCCCCCAAAAAAATTTTACCTTAGCCAAGTCTTTTGATTTTGAAGCGACCATCAAGTAAGTTTTTCATGGACTGTATTTCATGCAGATCATTGCTAGCTAAAACCAAGTCATCCACATAGACAAGGATTGCAGGGAAACCAGTGGTAGAAGACTTGGTAAAGATAGAGTAATCAGATTTTGATTGCACAAAACCAGAAGCAAGAAAAGCTTGTTGGAAACAGTAACATGAGAAGGGGGTTGAATCGTGTTTTAGATAAAAAATCTATACCTGAAAACTTTTAGCAAAACAATTTTTTAAGTCCGAGAGTTGGAATGCGGAAGCAATTTGGTTAGAAATAAAAGTAGTCTAGCTTACTAAAATATATTTAAGTATGATTATAATAATCACATAGAGCTGTATTATAAGTGAAGATAGTAAATAAAGTAGAGGACATAGAGAGACCACAGAGGAATTTATCCCGTTCGCCAAACACATTCCTACGTCTAGTCCCCAACTCTTTGTTGAGATTTTTATCTCATGAGTATTCTTTTTCCCAAGCCTCTCTAAGCTTTTACAACTGAGTAGTCTTTCTTAAGCCTCTCCAAGCTTTTGGAAACAAGCAGTATTTATCCTAGCCTCTTTAAGTTAAACGAGTAGTATTTTTCCTAGCCTCTCCAAGCTCACTATAACCATTATCTGGTCCTAAGCATAAGAAGTTGATAAGAAGGTTAGTGTTTGAGCACTCATACTAATCTTTTTCAAAGTATGATCAACAACGAATCAGGTGTATGACTTCCCTGAATTTTCAATATGAGAATACTATTTATTACAAATCAGTAGAGAAGATTTTCAAACAGAAGTTACCATAAGTAATTCTCTGGTGATTTAGAAGGTTGAGAAGGTTGATGAAAAAGGTCTCTTAAGCGTAGAAAATTATTCAATTAGTCTAACCATTTCTTTTTCATTTTCTAACTTTATATAGACTTCAAGATATGACCGTTGAAGTTTGCAGATCTTGAGCCTTGTGCCTCTTTGGTCCACTGGTTTATGACTGGCAAGAGAGAAATGCAGTTTTATTCTTCAACAAGTACAGTAAGAAAAAATAGTCGTTGAAGTGTTCACTAACTTTTCAAACTTGTTAGTGTTTCTTTTGCATCTTATCAAATCATATTTGACATTTTGAATTTATCAATGAAGCGTGTAGAAGAAGCTTTGAAGTTGAAGTACTTCATGAGAAGTATGTTTTTGATGATTACCTTCTAGACAAAGTCATCCTTCTGAATGAACAGTAATCCTTCTCGTGACACATTTTCCTTTCTAATGCTATAATCTTATCCTTTTGAACTTTCTATCTGCTTCTTAAGTGAGAAATCATATAAATCACAAAGCATTTGTTCTAATATAATCATATTTAAGAGAAATACTATGGATTAAGACACTTTGTTTGGTTCAAAAGCTATTCATGTATGAGATAAATGATTTTGCTCATGAAAGAATATGTTTTAATAACAAATCGTTCACAGACAAAAGTTTAACTTAAAGCTTGATTTGGTATTCATCAAAACCTTGAAGCTTGAAACGTCTTAGGTTATGAGACGATTTCAGAAGGGCATTGGAGCTTATAGAGTTGAGGTTAATTTGGCATTCCATTGGCGGCTAGCTGCTTGAGATCATATAGGGACTCTTGAAGCATGCACACCATCCTAGGATTAGACACTTCAAGGCCAGGTAGGACTTTCTTGTAGACTTCTTCATCTAAGTCAGCATGGAGAAATGTTGTGTTTACATCTAATTGGTGGAGAAACCAATTCTTTACAGTAGTAATAGATAACAGCATTCTTAAGGTAGTCATTTTAACTATTGGACTAAAGGTGTCTAAGTAGTCATTGCCAGCTATTTGTGTGAAGCTCTTGGCTACTAACCCGGCTTTATGCCTTTCCATTATCCCATTGGGTTTGAACTACAGCCAAAACACCCATTTGCACTCCATGGCCTTTTTACTAGGGGGAAGAGAGGTGAGAGTCCAAGTTTTGTTGGATTCCAAAGCAGAAAACTCAGCTAAGATGGCCTCTTTCCATCAAGGGTGAGCCATGGCTTCCTTATAGTTCCTAGGCTCAAGGTTAGGGGACAAAGCAAGGGAAAAGTGTTTTTGATTGGTAGATAATGAGTCATAAGACAAATAATTGGAAATTGGATACCTGAGATTGGAAGACTCTTTGTCAACTAAATCCTTTGTGGCCAGCATGCAATGAAAATCTTACAAGTATAAAGGAAGATTTCTAATTCTTTGAGATCTTATAACAGCCGGTGGTTGAGTAGGTTCTGCCATTGAAGTGATGGTAGGTCCAGGTTGAGAAGGTGGGTTAGATGCCGAGGTTGTGGGTAATTGTGAGGAGGTAAATGGTTCTGTATGTGAAAGTGAGTCTGTATGTGGTTGGGTGATAAGTGCAGGTATGCTATTATTTGGAGAGTCTATGAAGGTAAATATAGGTTCATATAAGGTTGTAGTAGGTTGAGGAAAGGAAGGTAGCAGGTGAGGTACTGATGAGGAAATCGGTGTTGAGCTCAAACTATCATGAAAAGTGAAAATCCTTTCATAAAAAATCACACTTTTGGACACAAAAAGTTCTTTGCTTGAAATGTCAAAAAATATATATCCTTTTTTTCTTGATTTAAAACCCAAATAAACACATTTTCTTGACTATGGATCAAACTTTTTTTTATTATGTGTTAAAGTGGATGCAAAAACTAAATAGCCAAAAATCCTAAGATTAGTAAGTGTAGGTAAAGTACAAAATAAAATTTCATAAGGGCACAAATTTTCCAATGACGAATTAGGTTGCCTATTGATGGGATGAACAACATGAGAAATGACATAATGTCATAAACAATGGGGAATGTTAGATTGAAACACCAAGGATCTAGGCACTTCTAAGATATGCTAGTGCTTCCTTTCTACCATTCTATTTTGTTGGGGGCTTTCAAAATAACTGGTGTAGTGAATGATGCCTTTTGAAACAAAAAAACTTGTAAGATTGAATTCAGCCCCATTGTCTAACCTTATGCACTTAATCAGTGTGTAAAATTGAGTGTGTACAAAACTAACAAATGATTGTACAAGTGAAGAAACTTCAGACTTAGATTGCATGAAATAGACCCAAGTGAATCGTGATTTGTCATCAACTACAGTTAAAAAGTACTTGTGACTAGCAGTGGATAGCATAGCAAAAGGGCCCCAAATATCCATATGAACAAGATAAAAAATTATGTTAGATTTAGAAACACTTATAGGCAATGGCAATCATTTTTGTTTTGCCAAGTGTCAATAATCACAAGGATTATTATTAATGTAACTATGAATAAAGGGAAATTTCTTTTTCATTACATCGAGTTTGCCATTTGAAAGATGGCCTAACAGAAAATGCCATAAGGTTAAGTCAGAGACAATGTTGGTGTGAAGAATCTGAGCAGATTGATGTGTGATAAGCTATGCAGAGTTTGACATTGTATACAAACCACCTTGGAGACTAGTAGCACCAATCGTCTTCAAGGTAAGGCATTCCTAAATCTTACAAGTTGTATCAATAAAAATAAACTAACAATGGAAGGAAGAAGTTAGTTTAGAGACTTACAACAAATTGAAACTAAAGGAGGGAAGACATCAGTAAGGTAGAAATCTTTTGAAAAATAAAATTTATTAGAAATATCAGTGCTAATACATGTTCTATTTGGTAACCTAACTTGAACAAGTCTAATTTTATGTTAATATGGAGAAATAGATAAAGAAGGAGTGACATGATCAGTGGCACCTATATTTATGATCCAAGTGCTAGAATTGATGTAAGAAAAGTAAAGGACACAAGATACACCTCAATTATTTGAGGTTAGGGTAGAGCTAGTTGTAACTTGGTTAATGGTGTATAGAACTTGAGAAATCTATGATTCTTATTGCTGGTGCAAGGTTAGTAGAGCTTGTCTCTACTCTGGGGTGAACATAAACTCAGAATTAACCCCTCCCTCGTTCTAGTGAAAGGCAATGCTGCTAGTTTCACCTTGATCCATATTAGTAGCTACATGGTTAATAACATCTTTTTGCTTGAGGTAAGGAGGGTACCCATGCTTCTTGTAGCATGTGTCCACCAAGTGCCCAATTTCCCACAAAAGCGGCAAATCTTGGAACCCTGACCTCTACTTCCACTACTTCTACCACTTGAGTTAGTAGCCTAGCCTCTTCCCCTTCCTTTGCCCCTAGAGGAGGATGTGCTATCAACATCAAAATTGGCAGTGTTGAGCAAAATCTTGGAAACTAGTGACATAATTTGCTTGTCTTTCTTGCTGAGTCAATAGAGAAAAGACCTCATTGAGTCAGGAAAGGGTTTAACATTACTTAGGATTTGATAGCTCAATGTTCCTTATTCAATCCTCTTCAGAATTGAACTACATAATCACTTCTTTTATAACCTCTAATCACTACAAGTCCACAGGTACACTCACTAACACATGGACACCTCGAAATTAATCTAAAGTTTTCTAATTCTTCCCAAATAAACATGAGTTTAGTGAAATAGGTAGTAATGGACATGTCACCTTGTTTAATGGCAAACAAATCCTCTTATAAATTGGCTATTCAATAAATGTCCCTTTGATGATATATCTGTCATAAATCTTTCCACAAATTTGAGGCAATCTCTACCCATAATACACTCTGCATAATTTTTGAGCTTAAAGATTGATGAATTCGAGATACTGCAAAGGTATTGCATTTGTCCCATGCCAAGAAAAGGGATCTTCCTCATTCAGTCTGGGAATGGTGCCATCTATAAATGTTAATTTGTTCTTTGGTTTTAAATTTATGTGCATGGCCCTAGCCTACAAATGATAATTTTGAGTAGTAAATGTAACACCCTCCAAATATATATGTCATGCTCAAGTCATAGGATCATATCTAGAGATTGTTATGGTTGCTATGAAAACTTTCAAATAAGAAAACATAATATGTGACCCTTAAAATTTCATGCTTTGTTACTGAATAAGGATTCATAATCCAAAATGTTAGAAAGAGGTATTTAAAATACAATTTTGTTCAACACATAATTACTATTATTCACAGAATATGTCTCATTCTGCATCCTTTATGTTAGGTACTAATAGTCTACCTTGTCACTCGGGTTGGAGTTCCAAGTGTTGGACTCAAGTCCACATTACACAGTTCGTAGAAATCCTAAAACTCTACCGTAGCCTTGAAGCCTATCCCTTATATTGGAATATTTATGGAGACATACAAATAGATAGTGAGAATTTAAAATTCTAAGTAGGTACACTCAATCCACTAAGCACATAAGGTGTCATCGTAAGTATTCCAGCCGCCTTGGTTTATTATGAGAACATGAACAAATACACATAGGCATAGGTTCAATTTAAGTTTGAAAACATATTTCATGAAGCAGTTTACTTTTAACAATCACTTAGTATCTCCCAAGACAGTTATAAGAGTAGTCACAATAACTTACCAGCCACACTGATAGTAACTGTACAATATAATGAGATCATGGAATATGCAGATGCACATAGCTGAATCGTGCAAGTGCATTTATCTTTCTTGTGTCTTTCTTTAACTTGAAACTTGAACATCTGTACTTGGTCCCCTAAAAGTGGATGACCTCTCCTACTTCTGGGTAATAGCTTACTTTTCAGGATTGAGCTCGTTTCTATATATGATCGCTAGATTTACTTTCTCCGACTCTCACACCAACTTATTCCCCTTAATCTATTCAGGTGGCCAAAGTCATTATCTTTGACGATATCACTCTAACCCACTACTAGGTGGAGGCTCGATACACTCTTCATTAACTTGCAAGTTCATGTTAACTTATACATTCTCATAGATGGTCATGCATGAAGATGTGGTACGTACTTATGCACATGCTTCATATCTTACTTCAATTACATTCTTACATGCAGGACATTCTTAAGGTTAAAGGGAATTGATTATCATGCATGAATACTCATACATCTGTGTTCCAATCTTTCCACATCTGGTATTATGTATTGCCATCCCCAGTGTGGCTCTTTTAGCTGTCACCCGTAGGCGGTACATATCATCATCCCACAGGGGATCAGTATTCTATATAATAATGGTAAGCAAGTATATAATAATATTCAAGTATTCATTTTTGGCTTAAATTTTCCCATACAGTAAACCTTACAACAAATGTCATAACCTAACTCATAGTTCTATGTCTTGCTTAACACTTGTCTTGCTTAATACTTGGGTTATAAGCCACTAGAAATCTACCTCCACGTTAGAAATTTAGCATGAATCCATCTCTCATCATCTGGCCCTTATGTTTTATAAAGTCATTCCTTATCATATCCTTTATTTAACTCTCTTAGTCCCATATGATTTACTTAAGAGTAAATTAAGTTATATCCATTTAACTAAAGCTGTTCTAGTGTCATAAGCATGAGTTCCTAGTTCCTAGTTTACTTCTGGTCCCCAATCTTCCTGGTTCCGAGCTTATGCAAAAAGGTCTATGTCTTCCTTGTCTAGCCTGAATTTCGGGTTCCAAGTTTAAGAGAAAGGGTTCACTTATTCTCTCAAGTTTTTGGGTTCAGGGTTTGAGAGAAAGGGCTCACTTCTGCTTTGTTCCCCAGGTTCTGTGTTCCGATCTAAAAGAAGAGGGTTCACTCTTTCCTGCCTACTTGCGGTTTTGAGTTTCGATATTGAGGAAGAGAGTTCACTCCTTCTTAACTACCATGGGTTTTGATTTCCGATCTGAAGGAAGAGGGTTCACTCCTTCCTGACTAACCAGGTTTTCAAGTTCCGAGTTTAAGAGAAAGGGTTTATGGATTGACGCTGTTTCTGTTATGTTTTGTTCTAAAATTCATATCTAGTTCATTTAGGCTCGGATGGCCAAGATTTTTGGTTTACACACTCTATTATTCTTATAATAACAAGGAAAAATGACCTTAACCTCATAAGATTACCCAGTTAATGCACTTTTTACTAAACATTTCCACTATCCTATTTTAGGTCCTCATTTTGGGCTGCCAAATTATATAAATTCCTAAAAATTCATTTCTAGTTAGATTTCCACCAAATTTCAAGTGTAGGTAACCCTATATGTTAACTTTCAAATAAAACAAATTTCATTTAAATCTAACATCTGTAGCTCCAGAAATAATTTTTGTGGTATAGGGTGTTTAGGATGGTGGCTCATCTGTCTTCCTCTTGGTGTCTAGTTAGTTCAAAGCTAGTTAACCCAATTCCTATGAACTTCCCTCGCTCCAAGTCTTCCTCAAGGACCTCAAGAGGTTTATTTGAGATTAACTAAACATCTATTCCAATTCATATAAAATTCTAATTTAATTTAACTAAGACTTGACTTTTTTAGCTACATAGTGATCCTAGTGGTCATCTTGAGTTAGGTTCTTGAGCTTTCTACCATCATCATCAATTTAACCCTCATTTAACAAGATACACAACTTACAAAAGCCAAGACAAGCACATCCTTATCCTGACCCTACATAGCCGAACACAAGCACGCAAAATCACAAGCAACCAAGTATAAAGTCAATCTCAAATCACCATTTCAAGGCATAATCTCATCGTCATCACTAGAATCTAGCCAACCAACATCAATTTCAAGTGAGAAACCTAGGGTATAGGTAGAGTTGGTGGCACTAGAAATTTAGAGAAATAACCTAGGATTTGAGCTACCTATCTCAAGGTTCTTGAAGCGATGGAAGTAAAAAAGCAAAGAACAACTCCTAGCCTTCCTCTTCTCTCATGGCCATAGCATATATGGAGGTGGGGAAGCTCCATTTGATGCTTTATCATTAAATTGATAGAGAGGTTTGATAGAAGCAAAGGTGAAGATTAATTTTCATTAAAGGAGCAAGGTATTTTGAGGCCAAGAAGGCCATCAATCATGAGCTTCAAGGCCATCAACAATGAGCTTGAAGCTCATGGCTATGGTGGTGGTGAGAAAGAAGATGAAGAAGATAATGATGGTGGATTTATGTGTTGTTGGCATGAATGAAGGAGATGAGGAGAAGATAAGAGAGTCCTAATATTTGTAGAAGTAGTGGTGATAAATCCATCAATTGAGGCCAGTGTGGCACCTTCGCGTCCACTCGTTTACTCAACATAGGGTGTGGCTCATTTTTGGCCATTTACTATGGCTTCTCTCATGACATGTTTATCCTCTGTAGGATTATTTCGTTAGATTTGTCATATCTAAAGACAATATGGGACCCTTGAGGATTAATGCAAGGTATGTAGCTATTAATTCGAGTACTCTAAGTTACTTGAGATATTATGTACTGTGTGAGTAATCTCATACGTATATTTAAAATCATGTGTATAAAATATCATTTATAGAGTTATTACATATATTTTAGTTATCTACTAGTGTCGTGGAGCCTATATATTCCCGAAATCAGGATTTTTCTGTTAATGCCCTTCCTGACAACTGTAAACCTTTATTTACAGTTTTGCCATTGTGATTATATAATTACAATTTCACTTCTTCTTCTGCTATGGTTCACCTATTTACTATTTTGCCTTTGCCTCAGGCTCGAGCTTCCTTCCATACTGACCTGCCCTCATAGTTGGGGACATTACATTAAGAGCTAAAGAAACTATAGTCGCACCGGGATTCTCGCTAGGGTGCAAGAAATAGGGGCTCATTGGATCCACTATGGGATTGTAAACTTGATTCATCATGCAAGCTTGATTCACTGTAGGAACCTAATTTTGAACAAGATTGAACAGTAAAATTGTTGATTTGCACCCAGAGCTTGATGTAAAGGAATTTGATTCACAATGGAATTAGTGGAGGAGCTGGTTGATTCATCATGGGAATTTGCTGATTCGCCATGGAAGCATGATCTTGATCAGCAATGGATGAAAAGAAAGGTGCAGCAGAGCACTAATGGCTTTGATACCATGCAGAAAGTGGTAACTAGAGAAGAAAAGAGAGAAACTTGGAGCTCAAGAAGAATGAATTAAAAAATGATCAAGATGATGGTTTTGTACAAGAGAGTAGCTAATTTATATACAAGTGTATTAGCTATCACTAAGCTAACTGAGGTTGCTAAGTAACCAAAAAAAATTGTTAACTAACTACTTGATAGCTGTAAATAATTATTTAACAAACTGATTGAAAGTCTTCAATAGTTGTACAATAATTAGCCACTACTTCCTCTAGAATCTGCAGGTGTTGTGTAGGATAACATGTTTTGCAAACTCGTCTGCACAAAAATTTCTTATTAGAATTCAATATTAGATTTTAATAGATTTCTAAAGTACCAAATGAATTAAACAAGCTTCACAGTCAGACTTCCTTATTACAATTCTAAAGTACAAATGAATTAAATAAGCTTCACTTGGAATTCATTCAGAAATGGGAGAGTTCAAACTTGAAAACATCCAACAAAGCTAGATTACATATCGAATAAGGTGCTTCCTCCATCCATATATGATCGGGTTGCTCTTTTGACAGTTTTGCCAATATATGGGCCACCTCGTTCCCATTCCTTTCCCCTTGCTTGCTGGTTATATGGACTTCCTCTTTATTAGTAGAATGTCATGGTCAGACTTCTTTCCTTCAATCAATGAAATTTGGTACCGGCATTATCTCTAGTCTCTATATCAGTAAACAATGAGAGACCGTGATAAAGCAAGATAATGATATAGTGCATCCAAATGTCAGAGAATATCAGAAGTGTCTGCGGAACATAAGAACTAATTCTTGTCTTTTTTTTTTTTTTTAAAAAAAAAAAAAAAGTAAAAGAAGAGCTGACCAACATTCAATTGACAATGGCCAACTTTCAACTCAAACTTCGGCCCCACTTTAAATATTCAGTTTCTTCCTTGCACATAATGCCCTTATATTCTACCCCCAGTGTCTAATCAGCTACGTAAATTATCAGTCTCTAACACCAATCACAACATTTAATATTTCTAGTATTCACCATGGCTAGTGCATGTTTCACTTGAAGCAACTGATTGTTTACATAACTAATGTGAGACTGATGTCTGGTGTGATGTAAAGACTGTCTTGCACTACGTGTATCTAAAAATCTCTAATAAAACAGGCTGTGAGCATCAGAACTCTAGCAAATTTAATGCCTAATGGCCTGTTTCATGGTCGATTGGGAACAGAAACATTCCAAAAGTTCCCGGTAAGTAATAGAATCGACCTCAAACTTTCAAGCACTTTGTAGTGACAATCAACAGGGGAAAATACAGTCAAGGAGCCTGTTACCGTAGGTGTTCAAAAGATCAAGGAATGAGATACAGAAAACAGTCGTCCATTCAATAGGCCAACTCTTAACCCGAGTTACACAAATACCTTTATGATTTCAAAATTAAATAAAATGACGAGTTACACGAAGAGGAAGAAGAGTTCTCATTGTAAATTTACAGTATAATTGGCATCTAGAAATGCTAAATATCGATCTTGCCCCAGGGTTGAGGGAAGTGGTCTTCAATGCAATCATGAATGGAAGAAATTTTATTGCAACTTTGCAAAATTGAATCAGTTCAGCCGGTCTACAGTCATGTACACCACAGAGCTCTCCCTCTAGTCTAAATCTTCAGAAGTACTTATGCCATTTCTGCTGTGCACGTGCAAAAACGCAAGACAAAAGCTTCAACTTGTGAACACCCTATTCTTCACAACCTTTTCTGCTTCAGTCACATTCAAATGCCTGATCCCATTCTCCTTCAACCATCTCTTCCCCCCTGCAATGCATTCTTGCACTCTGTTTTCATCCATCTTCAACAACTTAAGACCTTCACTTGCTTTCGGGAAAAAACCTTCTGGTCTCAAACACCACACCCCAAATACCCCAAATAAAACATCTAAGTCGCTACCAAATCTTTCAACACCATCATTGTGAAATTTTACATTACTTATAAGAATACCATTAAAAATTAATTGATCGATTCCTACTGCCAAACTTCTCCATACCCCAACAAAATCCCTACTATTCAAAGCTACTTCTACCACTGACATTTTACCTTGCAGATAATCTAGGGCATCTATTAGAGTCTTTGACACAGTCCATCCTTCTTCAACCTTTTGCCATTGCCTCTTGTTCTTCACGTAATCTCGAGATCGAGCATCAAATCCTCTCAAAATAACTAGAGATATCTTTTCAACCCATTCTGTTCTGAAATCTTCCAACTTCTTGATCTCGTCATCCAAGAGAACCGTTCTGGAACTCCCTGGCAACCCTTCGCTATCTCTATTTGCATTATTTGGCAACTCTGCTTTATCATCCAGATCCATCCCCATCTCAAGGAAAAAGACATCCTCAGACCACTCGTTTAAAAACAGATTCAAAGTAATGAGCAGCATTTATGGAAATTGCAACTTTAGTTACAGCATCATCATCAGTTAAGGCAGTCAATCCTTCAGCTTCTTGGCAGCAGGTAAGTATGGCATCAAAAATTTTCTTATAATAGGCACACCAACTAATCTGAGAAATCTTGACCTCAAAGCAACACTAGGCAATGATCGACAACGATCAATAACAGCCAATAGATGGTGAAGAAAGTAACTGGAAACCAGAGGAGACTTGTGATCATCGGTAGATGATGAAAGAACTACACCTACAACTTTCTTTCTCAATTATTCTCGTCTTCAATGTCAGGTTTCAACTTATCTAGGGCATCACCGACCTCTATCTCTGCCCATAGATCAAGCCAGTCTGGTCGATCACAAAATACAGATAGAGAAGAAATTTTCTCCAACATATCATCATCAAAAGATAGAAAAACCCCAGAATGCTCTACCAAAGACTTGATCCTTTTGTCAAAAGCTATCATCAAGTCAATAAGATGCAGCCATGATATTCTAGCAGATGATTGAATACCTGTAACACTAGCCTCCTCTAGTTGACTAATGTAGCTAGGAAAATTTCTTTCGCCAAGTATGTTGTTAAGGAGGTAACCATTGCTGAGATCCATTCTTCTCTGCAACTATAGCCAACTACCTTTGCTTCATCAATCAATGGCTGCAACATTTCATCCATAGAATCAACATAATCCCCTGTGATCTTATATACAAGAGTAAAAATAAATTCTGGTTTATCAACCCATTTTGAGAAATGCCGTTGGGAAGCCAACGACAAGGGATTCACAAGCTCTTCAATTACCCAAAGTGGCTGTCGTAGAGCAACTTCCCTATCGTGGCCCTTGAGCTGCCTACCTTTCCTTTGCCTTTGCAACTCCTGTAGGTTGCACAAAGCAAGAAAATTTTCAGAGTACTTGAGTTTAAGATCTGCTTGCATACTCAGTAGAGGATTCAATACTTGATTTGCAGACCTTGCATCCAAATGCGCGGAGGTCAAAGAAGAAAGAGGTGGGGCCATCCAAGTGAAGCAAGAAGTGCCCGATGATCAGCAATTGCCTGGGGTCTTAAAATGGCCAGAGCTCGATCTACTCTATGATCAACTGCTGATACAAGATGCTTCCACTGAGGATGAGTCTTTGTAATCGAAGTTAATATTTCTTCCGTTGTCTTAAGCGTTTTAATAGCAACCAGATGCATTTCCTGCAACATTTAGGATACATTAAGGAATGTAATGATGCTATAGTTCCCAATTATCATCTGGTCCATATATTGAAAGTTTGCTCACTTCTGAATTCTGATTAGAAGAATGCATCCTCAGGCGCTTGCTCATGGTATACGATACAGCATCTTCAATATCACCAACCAAAGTATCAAGTTTCAGTGCCGTTTCTGAAAGACACACAGAAAAAAACAGTTTTAATAAACTAAAAACACTTGCAAATAGGTAATGCACAGGAAATCAAACCAAATCAAGTACAGTAACCATCACTGAAAATCAAAACATTTCTTTATAATCACAAGAAATGCATATCATAAAAGGCCAGTGAAACACAAATATTCCAATGAAAACATCATCTTCCATTCTTCTTACAATGTTCTTCAGTTTAGCACTGAGAGCATGAAATTTTAGAGTTGCCTCTCTAAGACAGACACAGGAGTTTTAATAAACTAACAAAAGTGACAAAAAGGGAAAATATAAATACACTCTAGTAAACCCCTAACATCTCTCACATCTAGGTAAGTGGCACAATTGGAGTGCAAAACAAAAAATGTGATATCTGAGAAAATGAACCTAGGCAAACCAAAATATTTCTTGATAATCACCAAAACACAAATATTTCAACAAAAACATCATGTTGCAATTGTTCCCAAAATGTTCATCGATTTGCACAATTCAAAAACCAATTCATGGAAAAAGAAAAAAACTTCATAATAATAATAATTATAATAATAATAATAACCAACCTGCATAAACACGAACAGTCTCCAACCTAGCCACTTCCTTAGCCAAAGCCGCAAGTTCCTCTCTGAAACCCTTCCCTCCCTTGCCATCATCCCCTTCGCCTCTTCCTCCATCTTCACGCAACAACAAAGCAGTTCAATTTCTCAAAATCCAAAACACCACAAAACCCTAAAAGAAAAACCAAAACAACAAAAAATTCATTGAATCGAATCGCGAACGAACCTGGCACAACGCTGGAAGAGCAAGCGGAGGCGAGGGCCTTCAGCCGGTCGTTGACGTCGCCGAAGAGGCCGTGGATTTCGCCGGAGAACGAGGCGTAAGCAGCGAGACCCGCGCCGAGCCGCTGAGTCAACTCGGCCAGGGACCGATCCAACTCGGAGCACTGCGTCTGTAGCTCGGCGACGAGACTCGGGGCTTCGGCGAGGGCGAGTTTGGTGTGGAACCTGCGGTCGAGGAAGGAGAGTGCGGAGGGAGAGAGGTAAGAGGGTGTAAGCAGGGTTTGCAGCGACTCCATGAAAATTCGAATCTCGAAGATTCTGGAATGTTCTTCGCCGCCGTGTGCGGTTGTTCTCCGGTGGTCGGATTCCGATCGAGTGTATGTGTGTGTGTGAGAGAGAGAGAGAGAGAGAGAGAGGAAGATTCGAACCTTGATGGACGGGACGTGTGTCGGGACTTAGGTGGATCCAAAATCCGAATTTTGGAATTTGTGTTTGTAAATAGTTTTTAACTTTTTATTGATGGTAGGGCAGAATGTAACCTGACCCGCGAATGTCCGCCCCAACCTACTCCATTCGCGTCGAGTTTTGAAGACGTTCTGTAACAGGAAGAGTTCGTGCGGGGCGGGTTTTGAGTGTGGGTAGCGTTTAAGGCAAATCCGCTCCACACGTGTGCGTCTATATATATATATATATATATATATATTGTTTTTATTTCTAAATTCTATATTAATAACCTTTTTTCTATTCCCCTTCAAGCGTCGCATTTAAAGCTACCGCCTCCTTCCTTCTCCTTGGCTTTTTCGGTTCTTCCTTTCCCCTTCACAGTCACAAACACACATTGACATTACTACTCCTATCTCCCTCTTCCTCACACAACGCGCACTACCTTGCTGACGGAGACAGGAACCAAAGCGCTCCCGGTCATAGACAGCAAAACCTCCGCGCAACCTCACTGACACCTCCCACTGCTTAGCGACCATGCCGCCCATTGCCGCATAATCGGCGTCGCCCATTGCTCCGCAACCCCGCCACCCACTGCTCGCGATTCTGCTCCAGGCTCCAGTAGCATTGATCAGTGTAAGAACTCCACTGCTCACCTACCTAGGAATTAAATTATTACAATGAAAATGTTCTCTGGATAAAAATTTGAATATAGTCACTGTATTCTCAGTTATGTTTATCTTATGTAAATTTTGAGTTCTATGCTCCGTGATATCTAACAATCATATAAAATTCAATTCTGAGTACAATGAGGAGTTTATCAGCTGTCTCATTATGGGATGCTGAGATGCACATTGATTACCATTCTCAATATCCTTTTGAATTTGTCATTTCTTTTGGTTTGCTTGGTAATGCAAGACGCTAATGCAAGCTTGTGATGCATGAATTTAGGATTATAGAACATAGATTTTGTAAATATTAACCATTTGTAGCACACTCGTCTCAAAATGAATATTAGTCACTAGAACTTGGACTCCAAGAAAATTGATTTCTGCAACTATTGAAGTGGCAAGATAATAAAGATATGATAACTAGAATAGAATAGAGCATAGACAATCAAGAATAATTTATTTTTTTTTTTTAAAAAATGGCATACCATAACTTTCATTAGCCATTATATTGTGTTTAATTGAATTTGTATGTAATGTCCGAATTTTTTAGAACATTTAAATTGCACTGCAAATCGATTTATTCAATTTTATTAAGAGTGTGAAGGTGATTAGAAATGAATTATAAAGAGATTAATAAATGAAGAATTTGAAATAGTTGTGTAGAAAAATTTAGATGGTTACTAGCGATGTTTTACCGATTTACGTTATTAATCGATTTATTCGATTTTAATGCATAAGGTTAAATAGAAGTTAATTAAGGATTAATTAGGAGTTAATTGTTAATTAGAGAAATTAGGATTAGAAATAATTAAAATAGAAACATAGAAAATCTCATAAAATTCTTCAAAACCATTTTGCTGATTTGAAGGATATCGGTAGAATTTCGGTATTTTAAATTGTTGGAACCGAACTAGTAGAATTTTACACTGGAAACCTTAATATAAGTGGAAAAAAATTAGCCACTCTCCCCCCTTTCTACAGTGCCAATTTGCTGCCCATTTGTGGGGTGAAAGTGGCCAAAATTCTCACCACAAGACCCCACTACCAATCACAAGTCAAACCTCCAACCACCCAATTTAATAAAACTCAAATAATGCCTCCTAACTCCCCCTTTTTTCAGCCCCCATTCTGCAGCCTTCACTCTCTTTTCTTCTTCTTCCTCACTTCATTTTCACTTTACCTTCACCCTCCAACCCCATCTTGCACCCAAACCATCAATCTAGCTAGTATTCTCTTCAATTAAATGTAGGATTTCTTGTGTTTGCTTGATTATGAGGCTTGTTGGCTTATTACTTTCTTTTACCCTCTCTCTATTATGATGTTATATGATGGTTATATAATGTGTTATGGCTGAAATAGCACCTAGATGTTTGGTTTGGGTTGGTATTTTGGTGAAAAGCTTAAGGTGTAGTTGAACTAGAAATGGGTATAGGTGAAAACCCTCGACTGTCCATATGGCGGAGTGTACGGTTTTGCCTACAGCCACCGAAATTTAATGAACTATTTTTATGTGAAACTAAATATTTAGGGCTTTCTAACCATATAAATTATAAGGCTATTGGATTAATATTGAGGGAGATATGATTTTTTAAAAAAATCCTGAGTTCTGTTCTGCGCAGTACTGGTTGTGAAAGGTATAACTCACAATATACAATTCGAAGTTGAGTGCAATCAATTTTGTTAAAAAGCTTACACATAGGGCAACATCCCATAAAAATTTCAGAGTGATAAGTAATATTTTGGTACATTGATTAACCCTCATATTTAGTTTATTGGACCTCTTTTATGCTTAATTGATCAATATTAGATATATTCTATGAGTTTAGGCTCTAATTGGACTTAATTATATTTTTCAAAATTATTACAAATTTATACTATTTCTGTATTTTGAGCATATCTTGAGTTGTCGACCTTTAAAAATTACAAATTTTATATTGTAGGAAAACTGAGAGAAAGATCTACAACTTTGATGCAGAAGTCAAAAACTAATTCAAATGTCTATTACAACGAATTGGGCCACGAAGTCAAAATAGGGCTGTTGCACTGGAACCTATGTAGTGTGTGCTAATTGGGCCATAACTTGAGTTGTAGACATTGGATTGAGGTGAAACTAGTGCCATTTGAAAGCTAAGATATAAAGCTTCAATTCATATGGAGAACACTCTCCAAAATAATTACATCTTGATGGACTTATTGGCTGTTGAATTTGATTGATGTGAATCAAGGTACAATCTAGACATGCTATAAAGATTGGACCATAACTCTCTCATTTCAAGTCTAAATTAAACAAATTGGGTGTCCACTTAAAGCTAAGAGGTAGAGGATTAACTTAGGCTCAAGGGTAATGTTGGCTATTCACATCTTAGGTCTAATAAGAAGGAAGAAAACAGAGATGCGAAGACACTCATCCGCAACATTTTTCATTTTTCTCTCCTCTTTTCTCTTCTCTTCTCCTCTCCTCTTCTCTCTTCTTCTTTTCTTTTCTTTTCCTTTTATTTTATAAGATAGTTGTTTTCGATTCTATTTTGTAACCTTCATTGCTATAGAGAAGTAGGACTTCAAGCTAGTTCAAGGAGACTCCAAGGGCATTATGGTTGTAATATTAAAAACCTATACTTGAATCTCAATCATGTTTATTTTCTTGATTCTTTGCCCTCTTTAATTTATATATTTACATTGAATGGAATTGATATGTAGGTTTATGAATATGGAATTAGTTGGGTGATTGCTAATTGGTTAATTAGTATAAACTTGATTAATTAAAGAATTAGGAATTGAGTTTGGGTTCAAACCTAGGCTAATGCAATTGGGGCTAGAAATCAATATAGGTTAATTAGAGTTGAGGTCTCAATTATCTAATCAATTATATATTAGTTGAATTCCTAGAGTTCTCTAGGTAGATTTGTGGGGTTGTTAGTAGAGGTGTCTCTAATAGCTTAAATTAGTCACACTCCATATGTTTGATATATTGTGCGTTAATGATCGATTCACTTTATGTTCAAGGAACTCTTTGAACTAGTATTTTTATTTTCACCTAATTTTTTTTATAGCTTATTTACTGCATGTTTGCACAGACTACTATGTTACTTAACTAGATAGCAACAATATCCTTGTGAGACGACCTTGGTTGCACTATACTTCAAATTTAGTGTAATTAAGTATTTTAAAATTATAATTTGAAACAAGCTGCGACATTTGCTACTAAATTTTGGCATCGTTGCGGGGGATGTTGATGCTATTTAGTTTGTAAATATATGTGTTTACTTGCTTTTGTTTGAGTTTTGCATATTTTGGTTGTTTTCGGTACTTTTAGGCTAATTTTGGGTGCTGTCTTGCTCTGTTCATGGTCAGCTTACCTTGATACTTTTCAGTACAAAAGTTTTCGACATTCTAAGCAAGATTCATTACTTTGGAGTGAGCTCTACCCTATTTTGGCCAAATTTCACCATTTTGACCACTTTTTCAAATTTTTAATAATTTTATTATATTTTTGGGTTTCAATTAGGTACAGTTTTATTTGTGTGCTGTTCAAAAAATTAAAAAAAATTATTTCCTATTTTTTTACATTTTATTAGTCATTTTTTTTACTTATTTTTAAATTTTAATGTTCATTTTAGTATAATATCCTTTTGTACATTTTTTTTTTGTTTGTTTTGTAGTTTCATTTTGCATTTTTTTTTTTTCATTACTTCCACTTTTTACATCATATTTACTAACATACCTCCTAGTTCTCAAATATATGCTACTTGGAATGTTGTGGGAACTAGAGCAGTTGATGAGGATTCTTACCAAAGAATGGAACACCAGCTGGATGAGAAAAAGTACTTAATAGAGCAATATGCCATAAGGAATCACACCCAACAACCACAACAAGGATATTTCTGACTGGTATGATGGAGTTGACCAAGAATATGAGGGTGTTCCATCACAGCAACCCCCATATTTTAAGCAACAGTTCCAACCTTCACTCCCTTTCATTCAACAACACCTGTATCTACTCCAGGAGCCGTATGAGCAACCATAGCTTGAGTTACCACCTGCATATCATCATGCTGATTCACTAGCCACCTCACTTAAGCCCTCTCTAGAAGATTTTGTGAACCAGTTGATGGAGAGCAATCTCCAATGGCAGCAGAGGATTGATGCAAACATTCAGAGCTTACAAACACAATTGAGTTAGTTAACTTCTACATTGAGCAAATTGCAAACTCATGAGTTCACCTGATTTTTTTCCCATATCGTTCTGACTCATGAGGGGAATATACCAAATGTACAATCACAGGAGCTAATTGAGGGGATTGGAGAGAGTCAAGATGTAGATGGGCCACTAGATGAAACACCACAGGAGACATTGGTTGAGGAGATATCTAATGATCTTGTTGGTGCTGAGGAAATGAACATGTCTACATGCATGGATATTTTCACTTCTTTAGAAGACTCCATAAGTGACCTCTCAGCAAAATTTCCTGAGCTAACTACCATTGATACTTTTGCTGGATTCATATGTATTGACTATGAAGGTGAGTATATCTGCCCTGTATGTGAAGAGATTGAGGCATGTTTGAGGGAAGATCCTCTAATGCCAGAAGATGGCCAGATTATAGTTAATATTCAAAGAGTTGAGCTATTGGAGGAACAAATTAAAGAAATCATCCAACCTCTCTCCTCCATTGTCCTTCTATCTGCAACTGAGACATACTCAAGTGGTTTACAGTATGTACCTACACCTTTCTTGGGGCAGTTTGAATATGCTTACTTGGAGGATGATGCACAACTCCAAACCATTTGTGACATGACAGTTGGCTCACTTCATCCAGATGCACGAAGGTGCTTGGATTATGCCTACGTGAAAAACAAATCTTACCCCCAAGCTGCCTGTTTCATCATTGTAGAGGTGCTACCTGGGGGGATGCCGAGGCCATCAACACTGATCTGTCAAGGCATCAATAGCAAGGATGGCAATGAATTCAAGATCACCTTATGGGATCCTAGAGGAGGCAAAAAAATGCAAACTTTGGTGGGAATTCCTGGACCAGTTCAAGCATAAGCCATCATGAGAGAGTTCTCACCACTTTTTATCTTTTTAATTTTCTGTCTTGCATTTTATTTTTGAAATAAAATATGTTAAGTGTTAGTTTTCGTATGCTAGTTATATTATTTAGTTGAATGTTTCTCCATGGTGATTCTTTAGTTATTAGCTTTAGGCATTATACATTCATGGTTTAAGACTTCAACATGCTTGACTTTTCATGTTATTCTTTATGTTTTGCATGCTTAGTACTTGATCTTCAATTGCTTGGATTAAATATGTTGAACATGACCCATGTGAGCTTTTGAGCCATATTTGGATGACTATATTACATGCCATTCTTTTCTTTCTTGTGTGCTTTATTCTCTCATAGGATTTACCACTCTAGAACTTGCTTTGATTCTTTTTGAGGCTACACCATTCATTTGCAAACATGAATATGAATGAGGCATTTATTTCGTGATTAGCCACTTAGCCAAATAGCCACTCTTCCGTTTTCCCCCTTGCATAGCCCCTTTGAGCCTTTTTACCTATTCTTTATTTTTAGCACATTATAAGCCTAAAGCAAAAAATTATGATTCTACCTAGCCTTAGGGATTAGGAGACCATTGGTTACCATTAGCAATGTTCATTCACATAAAGGTGCGGGTTTGTATGAGGACATGCAAGACTTTAAGTGTAGGGGGTGAAAAGTGGTAAAAAGAGAAAAAGGAAAGAAATGAAAAGATTAAGAAGAAAAAGAAGAAGAAAAAGCAAAGAAAATGGTAAAAAGAAAGCAAATGGCAAAATAAAAAGTCAATAAATTGGAGTAATTTTGACCAAAAAAAAAAGTAAAGAAAGGGGATAAAAAAGAGTTATTTGTTGCATTGCTTGGATTTGAGGAGGGCTATCACATTTGTGACCTCATGTCTTTGCCAATATTCTTCTATTATCTTTGGTTTTAATCTTGCATATCCTTACTATTTCCTTACCCTTACCTTGGCCCCATTATAACTTTGAATAAAGTCCTCTTGATTTGTGTGTGAATGTGTTTGAGTGGTAGAGAATTAGATGATAAGGAAGCTTATGGTAGTGCTTTTCCTTTTGAGGTGATATGCATGGTATAATTGAGCCTTAAACACTTGAGAGTAAGAGTGCTAAATATATTATCTTGTGAGATCCTCTATACTTGATCTATACTTTTTAGAGTGATTTTTGTCTTGCTTGTACCTTTGTAGAGATGTGTCTTGATTGTTGAATTGTTTTATGCCTTTGGTGTGTTTTTTGCCTATATGCTTGACACTCTTGAGGATCCATTGGAAATTTGTTTTTCATGGTATTTGGTCATTTTTTGTTTCTAGGACTTCTGTGTTTATTTTAGATTTTGATGTTTCATTTTTAGCACCCTTGAATATTTTGGATTTTGCATGAGGATATGCAAAAAGTTAAGTGTAGGGAAATCTGATAAGTAACATTCTGATACATTGATTAACCTTCATATTTAGTTTATTGGACATCTTTTGTGCTTAATTGATCAATATTAGACATATTCAATGAGTTTGGGCTCTAATTGGGCTTAATTATATTTTTTAACATTATTATAAATTTATACTATTTCTGTATTTTGAGCATATCTTGAGTTGTTGACCTCTAAAATTTACAAATTTTATATTGTAGGAAAGCTGAAAGAAAGATCTACAATTTTAATGTAGAAATAAAAAATTAATTCAGATGTCTTGAGGATGAATTGGGCCACGAAGTTAGAATAGGGTTGTTGCGCTGGAACCTGAACAGTGTGCACTAATTGGGCCATAACTTAAGTCGTAGAGATTAGATTGAGGTGAAACTGGTGCCATTTGAAAGTTAAGATATAAAACTTCAATTCATATTAGAACACTCTTCAAAATAATGATATCTTGATGGACTTATTGGCTGTTGAATTTGACTGACGCAAATAGAGGTACAACCTAGATATGCTATAAATATTGTGCCATAACTCTCTCATCTCATGTCCAAATTAAACAAATTGGATGTTCACTTAAAACTAAGAGGTAAAGGATTAACTTAGGCTCAAGGGAAATGTTGGATATTCACATCTTAGGTCTAATAAGAAAGAAGAAAACAAAGATGCGAAGATACTCATCCCCAACATTTTTCATTTTTCTCTCATCTCTTTTCCTCTCCTCTCCTCTTCTTTTCTTTTCTTTTCCTTTTATTTTGTAAGATACTTATTTTGGATTCTATTTTGTAACCTTCATTGCTATAGAGAAGTAGGACTTCAAGCTAGTTCAAAGAGATTCCAAGGGCATTATAGTTGTAATCTTGAAACCATATACTAGAATCTCAATCATGTTTATTTTCTTGATTCTTTACTCTCTTTAATTTGTATACTTACATTGAATGGTATTGATATGTGGGTTTATGAATATGGAATTAGTTGGGTGATTACTAATTGGTTAATTGGTACGAACTTGATTAATTAAAGAATTAGGAATTGAGTTTGTGTTCAAACCTAAGCTAATGCAATTAGGGCTAAAAATCAACATAGGTTAATTAGCGTTAGGGTCTCAATTATCTAATCAATTATATGTTGGTTAAATTCCTAGAGTTCTCTAGGTAGACTTGTGGGGTTGTTGGTAGAGGTGTCTCTAATATCTCAAATTAGCCACACTTTATATGTTTGATATATTGTGCGTTAATAATTGATTCAACTTATGCCTAAGAAACTCTTTGAACTAGTGTTTTTATTTTCATCTAATTTTCTTTTATAGCTTATTTACTGCATGTTTGTATAGACTCCCTTGTTACTTAACTAGATAGTAATAACATCTTTGTAAGATGACATTAGTTGTACTATACTTCAAATTTAGTGTAATTAAATATTTTAAAGTTATAATTTGAAGCATGCTGCGACACTTGCTACCACAGAGTCAAATTCGGTCCTTATTGCTCCCAGAAAATTATTGAAGTGGCCTCATGTTCTAACTGGGCTAGAATAGGGCAGTTTAGAATAGTCAACTTCACAAGCTTATTACTCGAGCTCTACTTACTCAAATGAAGTGAAACTTATTCAAAATGAAAGTTAGTTCAGTTATCTTTAAGATGATATAAGATTCATATAATTCTAGCCAATTTTCTATTTTTAGTAAATTTTTACTTTTTGGGGGCAAACTTGCCTAGTAACAGGACATACCTAGATAAAATGTTATTAACATGGGTTATGCTTATCAAAATTTAATGGGATTAAAGAAATTAAAAACTAGACACATAACACTTCAATATATCCAAAATTTAGATCTAAATAAATTATACAGAAATTATGGCTTAATTTCTAAAAACGAATAGAATTGAAGGAATTGGCAGAAATCAAACTTAAGTGCAAGAGTTGCAAGTTTTGTGTAAGTATTGAAATAGTTGACACATTATATTGATTTTTTGTATTAATGATTGTCTGGTTGGCTTGTATTATTCATAGAAAAGCGGAGTTGATCTGTGATGCTGCCAAACTTTTGGTAGAAGTTTATGAAATTGTGATAATCTGTGTCATGAAAATTTATGATAAGAATATGAGATTTTATAATATTTGAAGATAAGTGTACTAAAATGCATATGAACATTGTATGATGATATGATCATGATCCTTTTTATGAAAGTTTGCATATTTGCATGCAAGTAAAGAAAACATATGGTTATGTAAGATTGGGTCCCTTCACTTGGAGGTAGTTATTTGGGTTCCTCCTTGTGAAGGCAATTAAAGTTATGAGATCCCGCTAACTTGGAGGCACATGGCCAAAATGAGATCCCTCCAAGACTAGAGGCATGTGGATCCCCTTGTAGGTTAGTTCTGTGTGATGACGGTCACGAGTTGAGCTCACTCCTAGGTCAGACTACCCAAGGGTAATAAAGATTAAAGACAAAGATATATGCATGCAGACACCCTAGATTCATGATGAGCCATTACACATGCACAATATGCTATTGTTATTATTATGAAATCACTTACAATCTGCTATGCTTATACTTTAATTCTTGCTCTGTTTATCAAGTGTATGACTAAAATGAACTCTACTTCGGACAATATAATTTCAAACTATACAATCGAAAATATTTATATAACATGCTCACCTTTTTATAATAAACTGAAGCAGATAGAAATAATAATAATAATGACACGGCATATAATTTCTTAGTGAATCCTGCTGAGAATTTATAATTCTCGCTCCCATGTTATCTCCAGATAGCCCAGGAAATACCAAAGACGGCCACCATAGGCAGAGTTGACTAGAGATATTGAAGACGGCCAAAGAGTGCTATCATACAAGATCTATTAAAGCAACGGTAACAACTCCTGTGTGTGGTATTATGACTTAAGCATAATACAGTACTTGGAAAGATGTTACATAATGGTATCAGAGCAGTTTGATCCTCCTTGGAGTTGAGGATTTGGACTGATTATATTTCCAGTGCACTCTGGAATCTTTAAAAAATGTCATGTGATAAATCTTATCTGCTTAGATAAGATATAGGAATTAGATATGCATGACTGCCTAATTGTAAATGTAAGTAGTTGCTGACATACTTAACTTATTATTGAGCCTGATCAACTCAATATTTTATTTTGTGTGATTAGGAACTAATGGCTTCTAGGGGGCGTGGTAGGCCACGAACTATACCGACTCCAGAAGACCCATAAATTTCATGGACACTCTGTGAGAGATTGCATATGCCATGCATGAACAAGCTGCTATAGCACACCAAATGATGGATGAACTGGGAAGACAACCAGAAAGAGGTCGCAGAGGAAACCCAAATGGACCTGAGGTCGATTTGGAATACCTTAAATTTGCAGAATTTCAAAAAGTGAACCCACCTAGTTTCAGAGGAAACTTTAATCCAAACAAAACTGAAGAATGGATAAAGGCGATAGAGAAAGTCTTTTAAGTTTTGGCTTGCACTAATTATCAAAGGGTGGCGTTTGCTACCTATATGCTAGAAGTGGATGCTGAATTCTGGCGGAATGGCATGAGGTGAGTATTGGAAGATTCCCAGGCAGAGATTACCTGAGATATGTTTAAGGAGTATTTTATCATAAATACTTTTCTGCTTCTGTCTGAAATGTTAAGGAATTGGAATTTCTACAACTCCGGCGGAAGTAAAAGTGGATTAGAGTATATCGCCAAATTTGAATAGTTGTGCAAATTTTCTACCATCTATCAACGTAATCCAGATGAGGTCTAGGAATGTGTTAAGTTTAAGAGAGGATTAAGAGAGGATATTTTGGCAGCAGTAGGACCGATGGAGATAAGGAAATTTGCTACTCTAGTAAATAAATTCAGACTTGTCGAGGAATACAACAAGAAATTAAAGACTATTCAGTCTAATGCTTCTGGGAAGAGACTGGCACCCAAGAGTCAGGAATTTCATCCTACCCCACCACCAAAGAAGCTGAGTCAACTTAATGGATGTGAGGGTAAACAACTATAGAGGCCAAGTGCTGGACAAGTATGCTCCAAGTGTGGAAAGGATCATGCAGGTAGACCTTGTTTAGCTAGATAAAAACGTATGTTTCAGGTATGGGAAGCCAGGTCACATGATCAGAGATTGCTTATATACGCATCAGCCGCCTAACCCTAAGCCATAACATCCAGGACGGGTCTTCACCTTGAATGTTGAAAAGACTACTGCCCCAAAGGAGTTGAAGTGAAATTAGGAATAACCCAGGACAAGGACTCACTTTTTGCTAACTATGTTATGTTGAATTATATAACTAGGTTTACTGCATTTTCTTCGACTATGTTTATTGAACTTTTGTGTGCGTATATGTGAACTCTTTTATCAACTCTTAAGGTAATAAATAGTTAGTTTTGTGACTAAATTTTGAGGACAAAATTTCTTTTTAGGAGGATAGTAGTGTAATGTTCGAATTTTTTTGAATGTTTAAATTGCACTGCAAATCAATTTATTCAATTTTATTAAAAATGTGAAGATAATTAGGAATAAATTATAAAGAGATTAATGAATGAAGAATTTGAAATAGTTGTGTAGAAAATTTTATACGGTTATTAGCAACGTTTTACCGATTTACGTTATTAATCGACTTATTCGATTTTAATGCATAAGTAAGGTTAAATAGAAGTTAATTAAGGATTAATTAAAATTTAATTAGATGCTAATTAGAGAGATTAGGATTAGAAACAATTAAAATAGAAACATAGAAAACCTCATAAAATTCTTCAAAACCGTTTTGCCGATTTGAAGGAAATCGGTAGAATTTTGATATTTTAAACTGTCGGAACCGAACCATTAGAATTTTACATCAGAACCCCTAACATGAGTGGCCAAAAATTAGCCACTCTTTCCCCTTTGTATAGTGCCAATCTGCTACCCATTTGTGGGGTGAAAGTGGCCAAATTCTCACCACAAGACCCCACCACCAATCACAAGCCAAACCTCCAACCACCCAATTTAATAAAACTCAAATAATGCCTCCTAACTCCCCCTTGTTTCAGCCCCCATTCTGTAGTCTTCACTCTCTTTTCTTCTTCTCCCTCACTTCATTGTCACTCCACCCTTACTCGCTAACCCCACCTTGCACCAAAACCAGCAATCTAGCTAGTATTCTCTTCAATTATAGGTAGGATTTCTCGTATTTGCTTGATTATGAGGCTTGTTAGTTGATTAGTGTCTTTTACCCCCTCTCTATTATGATTTTATATGACGGTTATATGGTGTGTTATGGCTGAAATAGCACCCGGATGTTTGGTTTGGGTTGGTATTTTGGTGAAAAGCCTAAGGGGTAGCTGAACCAGAAATGGGTAGAAGTGAAAACCCTCGACTATCCTTACAGCGGAGTGTACGATTCGGCCTATAGCCATCAAAATTTAATGAACTATTTTTATATGAAACTAAACATATAGAGCTTTCCAACCATATAATCTATAAGGCTATTGGATTAATATTGAGGGAGATATGATTTTTTGAAATTTACATAGGAGAGTTTTGTTCTGTATAATACTGGTTGTGAAAGGTACAACTCATAATATAGAACTCGAAATTGAGTGAAACCAATTTTATTCGAAAGCTTGCACATAGAAAAACATCCCATAAAAATTTCAAAGGCAAATTTGGTCCCTATTGCTCTCATAAAATTATTGAAGTGGCCCTATGTCCTAACTAGGATAGAATAGGGCAGTTTAGAATAGCCAACTTCATGAGCTTATAACTCGAGCTCTACTTACTAAAATGAAGTGAAACTTAGTGGAAATGAAAGCTATTCAGTTATCTTTTAGATGATATAAGATTCATATAATTCTAGCCAATTTTCTATTTTTAGTGAATTTTTAGTTTTTGGGGTGCAAATCTATCTAGTAATAGGACATATCTAGATAAAATATTAATAACATAAGTTATACTTATCAAAACTTAATAGGACTAAAGAGATTAAAAACTAGACACGTAACACTTCAACATATCCAAAATTTAGATCTAAATAAATTATACAGAAACTATGGCTTAATTTCTAAAAATGCATAGAATTGAAGGAATTGGCAAAAATCAAACTTAAGTGCAAGAGTTGCAAGTTTTGTATAAGTATTGAAATGGTTGACACATTATATTGATTTTTTGTATTAACGATTGTCTGGTTAGCTGGTACTATTCATGAAAAAGCGGACTTGATCCATGGTGTTGCCGAACTTTTGGCAGAAGTTTGTGAAATTATGATAATCAGTGTCATGAAAATTTATGATAAGAATATGATATTTTATATGCAAGAATGTTTGAAGATAAGTGTACTAAAATGCATATGAACATTGTATGATGATATGATCATGATGCTCTGTATCAAAGTTTGCATATTTGCATACAAGTAAAGAAAATATATGATTATATAAGATTGAGTCCCTTCACCTGAAGGCAGTTATTTGGGTTCCTCCTTGTGAAGACAATTAAAGTTACGAGATCCCTTTATCTTGGAGGCACATGGCCAAAATGAGATCCCTTCAAGACTAGAGGCACGTGAATCCCCTTGTAGTTATGTGACGACAGTTACGAGTTGAGCTCACTCCTAAGTCAAGCAACCTAAGGGCAGTAAATATTAAAGACAAAGATATATGCATGCAAACACCCTATGGATGGTGAAACGTAACACCTAGGCGTGTCAAGTAAAGGAAAACAAAGAAAGTGTAAGTGTATTCACATGAATTCATGATGAGCCATTGCACATGCACAATATGCTATTGTTATTATTATGAAATCACTCATAGTCTGCTATGCTTATTGTAACATCCTCAATTTCTTGTCATGCTAAATTACCTCAGTAGCCCTGAGTAATTAGGCACTTAATGAGAAATTATGAGATTAAGGCTTAATTAAGGGGTTATCGAAGAGTTTATGAGTTAACTCGGATGAGAAAAGTCAAGAGAATGTTTAATCGAGATTAGATAATCTCTAATTAAGCAAGTCAGAGCCTTTATAGCTTAATTAAGTACTAATCACCCTTAATTAGCTTAATCAAGTTTAATTAAGGTTAATTAAGCTTATCATGAGATTAATTTTTGTTAATCATATTTTTGTGTGTTAATCACTAATCCTTGCTTAATCATCTTAATTAAGTTGTAAGAGCACTTAATCACATTATTAAATTCAAATTTAGTTAACTAGACAATAAAGTAAAGGTGATGTCACTAAAGCATAAAGCATTAGACAAGAGTGCTTTATGTAAGAGTTAGTACTTGATTTCTTCCCCATCATCTAATTTGTTCCCCTTAACCTTAATTAACATAAAATTAAGAAAATATTTTCCTCCTTCCCTTTGAATAGTGGATGCTACACACACACACTCACATTTTCATTTTAACTCATCTCATTCTCTCTCTTCAAACCAAATCCCCTCACTTCTCTCTAAAACTCTCTTCTTCTTCTTCTTCATCTTCTTCTTCCTTTTTTCACCACCACTACCAAAAACCTCTCACTTAGCCCTTCAAGGATCTCATCGTTAGGTCTTTGGAGATAAGATCTAAACACTACAACCTCCATTTTCACAAGATCTCAAGAGCTTCCACTTCCACCAAGCCAAATCACCACACCATCTTCAAGGAAAGGGACCATCATCATCTTCTTCTTCTCTTGTTGTAGCGCCATTTCTAAGAAAGGTAGTGATCTTCATCTTTTTATTTTATTTACTCAAGAAAACTTGAAGCTTGATTCTTCTCATGACCAAGATCTTTAAGTGAAAACTTGAGAAAATCTTTCATGCTCTTCATGAGCAAAAGTTTCTACTTTTGGAAAAATATGTTCTTGTTCCTTTTCAAGTATTCTTGATATTTCTACTTTTTGAAAAATATGTTTATGTTCTTATTTTTGAATGTTCTTGATGTTCTTTGTGGTATTTTGCTTAAAGTTGTTCCTTTTTCTTATAATGAGTTTATGATTAAAAATGTTTCATTTTTACATGCTTTTCATGATTTGATAAGATATGAACATCTTAAAAGCTTAAAGCTTTAAAAAGTTTGCATCTTGATGCATAAAAAGTGGCGCAAGTTTGGTGCCTTCATAAAAGCCTTATTTTGTTTTGTTTTGAAGACAAGACTATATGTAAAAGTTTAAGCTTTTTGGAATATTAAGCTTTTTTGAGTTATAAAAATGGTATTTTGTCACTTTATGTTGTAAAGATTGATTCTTGGATGCAAATCCTTTCATAAAGTTTTAAACTTTAATCAAGAAGGTGACTTTAAGTCATAAAGTTATAAGCTTGCACACTAAGTCTTGTAAAGGTGGAATCTTGAGATGAATTTATTAGTAAAGTTCCAAACTTAAAGCAAAAATAGCATTTTTGAGTCATAAAGGTGTTAACTTTTATAAAGATCAAGACTTTATAACTTTAAAGCTAATGTCTTATATCACTAGTTGATAAAGTAGGAACCTTTTTAATTTAGAGACAACTTTAAATCATAAAGTTGAGACCTTGATGGTCTTAGAGTAAATAAAAGTGTCAACTTTCATAAAGAATAAAACTTTATAACAAATTTATAAAGAATGATAACTTTTATAATACTTACAGTAAGATCTTGTTATATTAGTGATAAAAGTTTGAAACTTTATAACTTGGTTAAGTTAAAAACCACCCTTGGTGTTTAGTGAACATGGTGTTATTAGGTTTATGATGTGGTTAATGCGTTGTCATGACCTAAGGATTAGAGGGATCTCAAACTCTTTGGGAGTAGAAGTATGATTAGGGCCTCTGAGCATATCATGAACCTAGGAATCACTAAGTGCACTATCTCAAGGAAAGGAAATAATCATTTAACTTAATTAATTTGAAAAAGTGTTCCATAAGATATGAACTCAAGTAAAGAATAGTTTTATATGAGAACTAAGCAACTAAAAGACCACGTACATATATGTTAACTATGTGATTCTCTCATGGGTAACCATGGAAAATCATGTAATGATTCATAAGATTCTTCACAAAAAATAACACAACTATAAACCCCTTTAGGGTATAAATGTATGATGTCATTTGACATAATGAATGATAAGTTTGATTGAGTTTTGTCTCATGATTGAATGATGAGTGTGATGATATGATGTACATATAATGAACTGTTAGTTGAAAGTTTATGATTGACTTTTTCGGGAAGCTCTGTAACATCCACTAGAATTTTCTTATCATTTTCGCCTAATTGTTCGATTTTTATCGAATAATTGCACTTAATTAAAAATCAACTAAATATTTATTTAGGATCAATTAATTAGCAACTAATTAGGTTTAGACATAAGGGAATTAGGTTAGAAGTATAGAAGATTTCATAAGAATTTTCACGAAATCGATTTACTGATTTAAAGGAAATAGGTAAGATTACGGTATTTTAAACTGTCGGAACCGAACCAATAGAATTATAAGCTTAAAACCCTAGGACCTAAGGCTGATTACTCAGCCACATTACCACATAAAAGTGGCGCCACTTTGGCCATCAAAAATGAGGAAAGTTGGCTGAATTTTAGCCTTGGATTCTCAAAGCCACTCATTCCAACTACCTCTTCTATGTTTTATGACACAATTCCTTCTCTTCATTCAGCCATTTTCTGCGCCACTTTCTCCCCTCATTTCAGCTCTCTTATTCTTTTCTTCACTCACCCAACTCCATCAAACCATCAAGCTCAACCAAGTTTTATTCATCCAAGCTCCAAAATCAAGCCAAATCACACATAGCAAGAGGTAGAGGTTTAATTCTTGTCTTGATTTTCTGATTTGGGTGGCTGGTGGTAGTATATTTTCTCAATTCTTAATGTGATGATTGAATGATTATGATGATATTTGGCTGGTTTGTTGGCTGTTTGTGAGGTTAAAATCGAATTGGAAGCAAGAAAGGATGAAAATAGGAAGAGCTGAGGGGCTAGAGAACCAAAACTCTTGAAAGTCCATACGGCGGAATGTACGGCTCTGCCTACTACAATTTAAATTTGATGAAACCATTTTTAGATGAAACTAGACATTCAGGGCTTTCCATGCATATATTATATAAGGTCATTGGGTTAATATTGAGAGAGATATGAATTTTGGAAGTTTGACCTAGGTTTTTGAGTTTAATTCTGGGCAGACTGGGTTGTTCAGGGTAAATCTCGGCCTATACTACTTGGAATTGAATGAAACAAACTTTGTTAGAAAGCTTACACATAGGAGAATGTCCCATAAAAATTTCAGAGTTAGATAAGATCCCATTCACTCCCAGTTGTTCCAAGAAAATTGCTCTGTGTCCAAACCAAGCCAAAATAGGGCAGTTTTGGAAGGTCAGATTTCAGGGCTTATAACACGAGCCCTACTAAGTCAAATGGAATGGAACATTTTGTAAATGAAAGATTGTCCTGTTAGCTTTAATATGATACCAATTTCGTATGATTTGAATCAGTTTTCAATTTTTAATAGATTTTTACCTTTAAGTGTGCAATTTTGGCCAGCCACGGGGCAGGCCGGGATAAAACCTAAATAACTTGAGTTATGGTTATCAAAATTAGATGGGACTAAAGAGATTAGAAAATAAACACATAACACTTTAACATATCTAAAATTGAGATTCAGATGAGTTTAGTAAAGATTATGGCCTAATTTACAAAAACCAGGTTGAATGCAAGTATTGAGACAGCAACCATGTTTTAATTTCAATAATTGTGCCAAGAATTGATATTTGAAATATGAATGAACTATGTTGATTCCTATGAAAAATTGGCTTTGAGTATTGGCACTATTCATGGAGAAGTGGATACGTTCCGTTATGCAGCCAAAATTTCAGTAAAGTATATGCATGAGTTATGATATACATGTAGATACATGTGCATTTTCAAGAAAGTTATGAAAGTCATGTTATGACGAACATAAAGATTATGTTATGATGAAAGTTCCATAATACTTGGGACAGCCCTGGAATAAAGTTAAGGGGAATAGATCAGTGGGGAAGTCGGGGAAAACAAACCCGGCATTTCTATATAGGAACAAGCTCAATCCTGAAAAGTAGACTATTATCCAGGAGTCTAAAATGGCCAAGAACTCCCAGGGGACCAAGTAATGGAAAAGTTTATGAAGAATGGTTCAAGAATAAGTTTTGCATGATTGCATTAAGTGCATGATTAAACTGAACAGTCATCACAAGTTATTTACAGTTTGTCTGTTATATTTACTTACTGCTATATGTTCATTTATTCTGCTCATTATTCTGTGTAATACTGTCAGTATTTTGTTCTATTTCCTATGCTGTCTTAAGTAAAATTGAACCTTGCCTCGGACCAGACGTTTTCTTAAATTTATTGAATATGGATAGTCAGTTTGATCCCATGTTTTTACAATTAAATAAAAACCGAGACAATTGAGAATGAATGTGAAGTTAGCTAAATACTGTACGCGGACCCTACTCAGAATTTCTTTAAATTCTCACCTCGTTTTGCATTTTCGCATCATTCTTAGACGCTGATAACGGACTCGACGGCCACTCTGTTTATTGAGCTCCCTAACCTGCAGCTCTACCAGGATCCCGAGTTGGACTCACTGTACTTAGTTGGCTCCAGCCATTTCCGTCTCTACTTTTTAGCAATAGGAATTTTGTTGCTCCTTTATTTCATTCTGCTTTTAAAACATATATTTATAAACTGAAGCTTTACCTTCCAACTAACATATGTATATATACAACTAATGATATATTCCTGTCTTTATTCTTTTTTGTAATGCCAATCACGTTTATTACATAAAGTGCCCTATTTCGTAGATATATTCGTCAAACATATGCATATATATATAAGAGAAAAAGAGAATATAATATAATGAATATAACTTTAGACGGAGAACCAATACGGTAACGCGACCTATCTAATTTCATGTTATGACTTAAGCATAACATAAGTTAGTAGGGTGTTATATTTTTGGTATCAGAGTAGTTCATCATAGCTAAGGCCTGAGAATTGGACTGACTATGCTTCGCGCATATTCTGTACTTTCAGTTGATAACATGCACTAGATCTTGCCTGTAAGGTTGAGATATAGATGTGCATGTGTATGAAGTGCCTGACCGTGTGAGCTATTATTTACTAGCATATTAGACTTAGTGTTGAGCCTGATCAACTCAATAACTTTTGTTTTGTGTGCTCAGAATTTAATGGCTTCCGGAAGGCGAGGTAGGCCACGCACAGAACCTGGTCAAGAGGACCCAGCTGACTTCATGGGCACAATACGAGAGATGGCTCATGTGATGTGGGAACAGGCCGCGGCAGTTCACCAGATGATGGATCAATTAGGCAGGCGACCTGAGGCAAGTTGTGGAGAAAACCCACATGGCCCAAGAGTGGATCTGGACTACCTTAAGTTCGCTGAGTTTAGGAAGGCAAATCCGCCCAACTTTCGAGGGGCATATGATCTTGATAAAGCCGATGAATGGATCAAAGCCATGGAGAAGATTTTCTCTGTCCTGGATTGCTCAGATCATCCAAAGGTGACTTTGCCACTTACATGCTTGAAGCAGACGCCGAGTTTTGGTGGAACGGCGTACGAAGATTATTCGAAGAGTCTCAGACGGCAGTCACTTAGATGGTGTTTAGAGATGTATTCTACCAAAAGTACTTTCCTGCTTTAGTTCGAAAATGCCAAGGAACTCGAGTTTATGTAGCCTCGTCAAGGAAACCGAACGATATCCGAATATATTGCTAGATTTGAAGAATTGTGCAAATTTTCTACAATTTATCAGAAGAACCCAAATGAAGCCTAAAAGTACGTCAACTTCGAAAAAGGGTTACGGGAAGATATTCTTACCGCAATAGGGCCAATGGAGATTAGAGATCTCCCCACATTAGTGAATAAATGCCAACTTGTGGAAGATTGTAATTTGAAACTAGCAGCAGTTAAGACATCTGGTGGTGGTTTCAGGAAGGGGTTGGCCCCGCAGGGCCCAAGATTCAAGCCCAACTTACAATAGCAAAGGAGATTCCCGCCGACAGGCAGCAAAGGCAAGCAGCCTCAGAAGCTTCTTCCGAATCTAACTTGCACAAAATGCGGTAAGAATTACGGTGATTGGCTGTGTTTGGCAGGCCAGAATGTTTGCTATGGGTGTGGCAAGCCAGGCCACAAAATTTATGAGTGTCCAACCAGGAATCCACCACAGCCATCTCGACCACAACGTCAAGGACGGATCTTTATGATGAATGCAGAAGAAGCTGACAAGTCCGAGGGACTAATCCAAGGTACTTCTGAAGTGGACAGTGAGACTCTAACTGTACTCTATGATTCGGGTGCCGCACATTCTTTATTTCCCATAGTTGTGTGGCTATTTTACAATTGCCAATTTATGAATTGCCTTATGATCTACTTGTTTCTACTCCTACTAATGAACCTGTTAAAACTAATCAAATTTGCATCAATGTTCCTCTTTGAATTGAGGGTAGTACCTTTGCAGCCAATTTGATTTCTCTCCCTCTCTCTAGACTTGATATAATTTTGGGCATGGATTGGCTTTTTGTTAATCGAGTCATGCTCAATTGCTATGATAAGATGGTGGTATTCCCCTCTATCTCATCTTTTGAGCCCCAAGCCTCAACACTCTTCTATCTGAACTCTTTATTAGTAAACTATAGTGGGTCGAAGAGTCAAGGATATATCCTTTTGTCAACTAATGTGACAGAAGTTGAACAGAAACTAGAGGAGATCCCAGTTGTTAAGGAATATCCTGATGTTTTTCCAGAAGATATTCCTGAATTCCTTCCTGAGAGAGAAATAGAGTTCACCATTGAGTTGGTTCCAGGTGCGGGACCAATATCTATAGCTCCGTATCGAATGTCACCTTTAGAGCTGACAGAACTAAAGAGATAGATCGAAGAGTTTTTGGAAAAAAGATTCATACGGCCAAGTGCATCACCCTGGGGAGCTCCAGTCTTGTTGGTCAAAAAGAAGGATAAGAGCATGCGCCTATGCGTGGATTATAGGCAGTTGAATAAAGTGATGATTAAGAATAAATATCCACTGCCAAGGATTGATGATCTCATGGACCAACTACAAGGTGCAACGGTATTTTCCAAGATCGATTTGCGCTCTGGATATCATCAAATTCGAGTTCGGGAACATGATATCCCTAAGACAGCCTTTCGAACTCATTACAGACACTATGAGTACACCGTAATGTCGTTCGGACTGACCAATGCACCAGCAGTATTCATGGATTACATGAATTGAATATTCCACCCATATTTGGACAAGTTTGTAGTGGTTTTCATTGACGACATACTTGTCTATTCGAACACGGAGCGAGAGCATGCAGAACACTTGCAGCTAGTTCTGCAAATTTTAAGAGAAAAGAAACTTTAGACTAAGTTATCCAAATGTGAATTTTGGATGAAAGAGGTGAAATTGCTCGGCCATGTAATGTCCTATGGAGGAATCTCCATAGACCCTAGCAAAGTAAAAACAATTCTAAATTGGGAAAGGCCGATCACATTCACTGAAGTCAGGAGTTTTCTGGGCTTAGCTGGATATTACAGGCGATTCGTTAAGGATTTTTCTCGAATAGCTTTGCCCTTAACCAAGCTAACCAGAAAGAATGTTCCATTTGAATGGATGCCGAAATGCAAACATAGTTTTCAAGACTTGAAGAGAAGATTGACTACAATCCTAGTGTTAGCCTTGCCAGACCCTCGTGGACTATTTGAGGTCTATTATGATGCTTCCAAACAAGGATTAGGGTGTGTATTAATGCAAACCAGAAATGTAGTCACTTACGCCTCTAGACAATTAAAGGCACATGAGAGGAATTATCCTACGCACGATCTCGAATTAGCTGCAGTAGTGTTTGCCCTGAAGATATGGAGACATCACCTATATAGAGTAAGGTTTGAGGTCTTTTCTGATCATAAGAGTTTGAAGTACCTCTTTGATCAGAAGGAATTAAATATCAGGTAGTGGAGGTGGATGAAACTTTTTAAGGACTACGAATTTGAGTTAAAATACCACCTAGGTAAGGCAAATATTGTGGCAGATGCTTTAAGCAGGAAATCATTGACCATAGCCTGGATGATGATTAAAGAGACGGAACTTATTGAAAGCTTCTGAAATGCTAATTTGGGAATCCTTATAACTCCGAAGACCCTTCAGCTACATCAAATTAAGATAGCCAGTAGCTTTAAAGAGCAAATTCGGCAAGCACAGCAGCAGGACGCTAATTTTCAACATACAATTCATCTTGGGCAATCAGGGAAACTGACGGATTTTGCTCAAGATAAAGAGGGCATATGGCAGTGTCACGATAGGATGTGTGTGCCCGAGGGAAATGATCTTCGAAGAAGAATCTTAGAGGAAGCACATAAGGGTGAATTCACCGTACATCCTAGTATTACTAAAATGTATCAAGAACTTAAGAAGATGTTTTGGTGGCCAGGCATTAAGTCAGGCATGGCAAGCTTTGTGAGCAAGTGCTTGACTTGTCAGAAGGTAAAAGCAGAACATAAAAAACCCTCCTGTATGTTGCAACCTTTGGAAATCCCTGAGTGGAAATGGGAGAGTATCTCCATGGATTTTGTAATGAGATTACCAAGAATACCAATTGGATATGATGCCATATGGGTCATTGTGGATAGATTAACCAAATCTGCTCACTTTCTACCCATCCGAGCAAATTATACATTGGAGAAATTAGCGCAGCTGTATATTCAAAAGATTATTAGGCTACATGGAATCCCTTCAACCATCATCTCTGATTGAGACCCAAGGTTTACCTCATGGTTTTGGGGAGCCTTACAAAAGGTGTTTGGTGCTAAGTTATGCCTAAGCACTACATATCATCTGCAAACGGATGGTCAAACAGAAAGGACAATTCAAACCTTGGAAGATATGTTGCGAGCCTATATATTAGAGCAACGTGGGAATTGGGATCGATACTTACCGCTAGCTGAGTTTGCATACAATAATAGCTATCACGCTAGCATCGGCATGGCTCCTTACGAAGCGTTGTATGGATGGAAGTGTCAATCTCCACTATGTTGGTACAAAATAGGAGAATCAACTCTATTAGGGCCTGATTTAGTTGAACAGACCACTGAGTAGATCAAGATAAATTCGAAGTAAGATGCTTACCGCTCAAAGCCATCAAAAGAGTTACGCAGATACCAGGAGGAAACCTCTAGAATTTCAAGAATAAGATCATGTATTTTTGAAGGTTACACCTACAACAGGGATAGGTAGAGCCATTAAGGTCAAGAAGCTAAATCCTTGCTTTATTGGTCCCTTCCAAATCTTGAAGTGAATCAGAGCAATTGCATACCAAATCGCTTTACCCCCACATTTGTCAAACCTTCATGATGTTTTCCATGTTTCTCAACTTAGAAGGTATCAACCTGACCCTACACACTATCTAGAACCCGAGTCAATACAGTTGAAAGAGGACCTAACTTTCCACATATCACCGGCACGAATCGAAGATAGAAGCAGCAGGCAACTTTGAAACAAAACTGTGCAGTTAGTAAAGGTAGCATGGGGAAGAGAAGATGCTGAAGATTACACTTGGGAACTGGAATCAGACATGAGGAAAGAGTATCCTGAACTATTCTCAGGTACTAAATTTTGAGGACAACTTGTTTTTTTTAGGAGGGTGGTAATGTAACATCCACTGGAATTTTCTTATCGTTTTCCCCTAATTGTTCGGTTTTTATCAAATAATTGTGCTTAATTAAAAATCAACTAAATATTTATTTAGGATCAATTAATTAGCAACTAATTGAGTTTAGACATAAGGGAATTAGGTTAGAAGTATAGAAGATTTCATAAGAATTTTCACGAAATCGATTTACCGATTTAAAGAAAATCGGTAAGATTATGGTATTTTAAACTGTCGGAACCAAACCAATAGAATTACAAGCTTAAAATCCTAGGACCTAAGGCTGATTACTTAGCCACATTACCACATAAAAGTGGCGCCACTTTGGCCACCAAAAATGAGGAAAGTTGGCTGAATTTTAGCCTTGGATTTTAAACCAATCACAGCCACCCATTCTAACTACCTCCTCTATGTTTTATGACACAATTCCTTCTCTTCATTCAGCCATTTTCTGTGCCACTTTCTCCCTTCATTTCAGCTCTCTTCTTCTCTTCTTCATTCATCCAACTCCATCAAACCATCAAGCTCAACCAAGTTTTATTCATCCAAGCTCCAAAATCAAGCCAAATCACACATAGCAAGAGGAAGAGGTTTAATTCTTGTCTTGATTTTTTGATTTGGGTGGCTGGTAGTGGTATATTTTCTCAATTCTTGATATGATGATTGAATGATTATCATGATATTTGGCTGGTTTGTTGGCTGTTTGTGAGGTTAAAATCGAATTAGAAGCAAGAAAGGATGAAAATAGGAAGAGCTGAGGGGCTGGAGAACCAAAAACCCCCGGCAGTCCGTACGGCGGAGTGTACGGCTCCATCTACCGCCATTTAAATTTGATGAAACCATTTTTAAATAAAACTAGACATTCAAGGCTTTCCATACATATATCATATAAGGCCATTGGATTAGTATTGAGAGAGATATGAATTTTGGAACTTTGACCTAGGTTTTTGAGTTTGATTTTAGGCAGATTGGGTTGTTCAGGGTAAATCTCACCTATACTACTTGGAATTGAATGAAAAAAACTTTGTTAGAAAGCTTACACATAGGAGAATGTTCCATAAAAATTTTAGAGTTAGATAAGATCCCGTTTGCTCCCAGTGTTCCAAGAAAGTTGCATTATGTCCAAACCAAGCCAAAACAGGCAATTCAGGAAGGTCAGATTTTGGGGCTTACAACTTGAGCCCTACTAAGTGAAATGGAATGGAACTTCTTGTAAATGAAAGATTGTCCTGTTAGCTTTAATATGATACCAATTTTGTATGATTTGAGCTAGTTTTCGATTTTTAGTAGATTTTTACTTTTAAGTGTGCAATTTTGGCCAGCCACAGGGCAGGCCGGGATAAAACCTAAATAACTTGAGTTATGGTTATCAAAATTAGATGGGACCAAAGAGGTTAGAAAATAGACACATAACACTTTAACATATCCAAAATTGAGGTCCAAATGAGTTAAGTAGAGATTATGGCCTGATTTACAAAAATTGGGTTGAATGCAAGTATTGAGACATCAACCATGTTTTAATTTCAATAATTGTGCCAAGAATTGATGTTTGAAATATGAATGAACTATGTTGATTCCTATAAGAAACTGGCTTTGAGTATTGGCACTATTCATGGGGAAGCGGATACGTTACATTATGCCTTGAAATTTGATCAAAGTATATGCATGAGTTATGATATATATGTAGATACATGTGTATTTTCAAGAAAGTTATGAAAGTTATGTTATGATGAACCTAAAGACTATGTTATGATGAAAGTTCCATGATACTTGGGCCAGCCCCAGAATAAAGTTAAGGGGAATAGATCGGTGAGGAGGTCAAGAAAAGCAAACCCGGCATTCCTGTATAGGAACGAGCTCGATCCTGAAAAGCAGACTACTACCGAGGAGTCTAAAATGGCCAAGAACTCCCAGGGGACCAAGTAATGGAAAAGTTTATGAAGAATGGAAAAGTTTATGAAGAAAGGTTCAAGAATAAGTTTTGCATGATTGCATTAAGTGCATGATTAAACAGAGTAGTCATCACAAGTTGTTTACAGTTTGTTTGTTATATTTTTACTTGCTATTGTATGTTCATTTTTTCTGCTCATTATTCTGTGTAATACTGTCGGTAGTTTGCTCTGTTTCCTATGCTGTCTTAAGTAAAACTGAACCTTACCTCGGACTAGACATTTTCTTAAACTTATTGAATATGGATAGTCAATTTGATCCCATGTTTTTTCAATTAAATAAAAATCGGGGCAACTGAGAATGAATGTGTCGTCAGCTAAATATTGTACGCAAACCCTACTGAGAATTTCTATAAATTCTCACCTCGTTTTGCATTTCCGCATCATTCTCAGATGCTGATGATGGACTTGATGGCCACTCTGTTTATTGAGCTCCCTGACCTGCAGCTCCACCAGGACCCCGAGTTGGACTCGCTGTACTTAGCTGGCTCCCGCCATTTCCGTCTCTACTTTTTAATAATAGGAATTTTGTTGTTCCTTTATTTCACTCTGCTTTTGAAACATATATTTATAAACTGAAGCTTTGCCTTCCAACTTACATATGTATATACACAACCAATGATATATTTCCTGTCTTTATTCTTTTCTCTAATGCTAATCACGTTTATTACATAAAGCACCCTGTTTCGTAGGTATATTCGTCAAACATATGCATATATATATATTAGAGAAAAAGAGAATATAATATAATAAATACATCTTTAGATGGAGAACCAATACAGTAACGTGACCTATCCAATTTCATGCTATGACTTAAGCATAACATAAGTTGGTAGGGTGTTACAAGCTCCGGTCTAGCCGTTATGCTGCCAAAATTATGGACTTAGTCATATTATTCCATGTGTTTAGTGAAAGAAGTATTATGCATGTAAAGTATAATGATAAGAAAGGAATTAATGGGACATGACCTTTCAATCACTTCGATAAGGGAAGTGAGAGATAGTGATCCACAAAGACTCAAGGAACCTCTATGAGGGAGGCAAGGGTGACATGGAGGACCCTCGAACTTAAGGGTAACCAATGTCGGCTTAGTCTAATTTGGTTTAGTACTGTATGACGACGGTTACGGAATGAGCTCATGTCCAAAGGCAGTCTATTTCAAAGGAAAGTAAAGAATGTTAAGCATGTGCTAAAAACGAAAGTAAAGTCAAGTATACCCATAGTTAAGTCTATGATGATGCATGCCTATGCATGTATTTATACTATCCATTTGCATTATGAATGTTTATTCTATGCTTTAATATGTATGTTTAGTTATGATGATGTAGTTATGATATTAAGTTTCAAAGCAACTCACTTTAGGGTTTAAGTTTTCAAAATCATTAAAATCGAACTTATATCTATCCACTATTTTTATAATTAAACCCGAAGTGGCTGGGACGATGACGATGATATAATGTTTGTCTAGTCGCGATCCTACTAAGAAATTTAGTATTTCTCATTTCTACGTTTCCATGTTGTCTTTAGAAGATGCCAACGTCGGGCATGGTAGTGATTTTCATTGAGTTCCCAATGATGCATTAGCACTTTGACCCGGTGTTGAATGCATCTGTGCTAACTACTCAGACAGTGATGCGGGTCTACATATTCCATAGCCGTGAGTTCCGTGCACCTGTGATGAGTCCGTTTTTTCGCCCTCACGAGCCGTTTGAGGACATTACCATGGATGATGTCTGTCGACCTTTTCATCCTTCGATGTACCCGATGGATGAGGACTTCGACTCTGACACTTGATTGATGCTGACTGCTTCCATAGAGATGGATCCTTCTGAGTCATCATATCCGACTTATTCCATAGGATCCTACCATTCGGAGCCGTCTCAACCTTTAGTGATTCGCCTATCTTCTGACTCTTAGGCTTTGTCTACTAGCCCAGCTCCACCCTCGGTTCGTGGTCGTGGGTTTATTCGCACCCGTGCCGTGCCTTGTTGGCATGGCCGTGCTCAAGGTCAAGGACGTGGTGATGTTACTTCCAGTGGATTCGGGAACGGTTTCCTCTCGCCAGATAAGTGAGGTGTTGGTTACAAGTGGAGCTGAGCATGAGGATAGCCCCTTTTGGTTGTAGCTAGGGTTATCATTTTCTTTTGGTATGTATGGGTGGATGTGATATCCTATGTATTTCCTTTATTGATGTATTTGTTAGGTTTCTTTGGTAGAACTAACAGTAGATATCGGACCCCTTGTATCACTATGTATAGCTCTTAGTATTATTATATCAACTATGGATAACTATGAAATGAATGCTATATTTATTTAGGATTGTGGTTATTCTTATTGTTTTTATTCATGTTACTTGCATAATATGTATGAAATAGCGACGTTTGTAATACACGTTCACGATGCGCTCATGGCTCTCGATTTTCAAAACAGTTTAATCGTTATTATTCAAAAAAAAAATTTCCCCTATTTTCAGGTAAAGTAATTTCAAAAAGGTAATGTTAGTTCCGTGAGCAAAAGTAACAACTAGTAATTCCACAATATAACTTAAGCATAGAATGAAACTATTAAAATGTTACACTTATGCTTTAATTCTTGCTCTATTTATCAAGTGTATGACTAAAATGAACTCTACTTCGGATAGTATAGTTTTAAACTATACAATTGAAAATATTTATATAACATGCTCACCTTTTTATAATAAACTGAAGCAGCTAGGGATAATAACGATGACATGGCATGTAATTTCTTAGTGAATCCTACTGAAAATTTATAATTCTCACTTCTATGTACATTTCCGTGTTATCTCTAGATAGCCCAGGAAATACCGACGTCAGCTACCATAGGCAGAGTTGACTAGAGATATTGAAGACGACCAAAGATCGCTATCATATGAGGTCTGTTAAAGAAATGGTAATAACTTCTAAGTGTGGTACTATGAATTAAGCATAGTACTGTGCTTGGGAAGATGTTACATTGTACATCTAGCTCATAACATATTCTAAGTTCTTAACATCATGTAAAAACAGGACTTGAATCTAAGCCTAACAAAACAACAAGTATTGAAATGTGAAATCTTTATTTTTGCCACCCTACATGTTCATTTAACTGGTCTCATAACCTCATTAGTCCTGAACATAGGTACTAAAATATGAAAATATAGAAGAAAATTTGTTATGCCCATTAGCGAGTGCTATCTCATGTTCACATTTTATTCTTTTACTTGAAACCTTGAATTAATATTTGTTATCATTTCTGTAGGTCTTTTAAATTGTTTTCAAATGGAGAATGATGCCATGACACCTAATGAGGGTTCTGTTCTGACAAGAGAAAGTATCAATCCAACTATGGAAGCAACATCTAATACTATCCCAATTGACACACTTGAAGATGACAACAAATCTAATACTAAGAGTGTTTTTTGGCAATATTTTCAAATATATCAAGTAGATGGAGAATAGAAGGGAAAATGCAATCATTGTGGCAACATACTTGGAGCAAATCCAAGGAATGGAACCAAGACATTGAAAAATCATGTGCTTTACTATTGTAAGAGAATAAAGCAAGCCAACTCAAAGCAATCAACTATTGCTGAATGTTTTGTGAAACAAGGGAAAAGTGGAGACAATTTTACATTTGATCCAACATATACAAGAAGGTGTCTTGCCCAGATGATTATCATGCATGAATATCCAATGAGTGTAGTGGAACATATTGCATTGAGGGAGTTTGCTACTACTTTACATCCTTCATTTAAGGTGCCTAGTCGAAACACAATCAAGAAAGACATCCTTCAAATGCATGAAGAATAGAAGCTTAAATCAACTAAGGCATTGGACCAAAATGGAAGTAGAGTGGCAATTACCACTGACATGTGGACTTCCAATCAAAATAAAAGATACATGATTGTTTTAACACACTACATGGATAGCTCATGTAAATTGCAAATGCGCGCTTTGAGGTATTTTTCTGAATATCTTTCTTATATTTAACATTGGTTTGAATGATTTTTATCAGTTCATGATATGTATGTTCTTTTAACTTTTCAACTTTTCTTATGTTCCTACCCCTCACACAAGTAAAGTACTCACTCGCACATTAATGGAGATTTTGTTTGAATAGAACATAGATAGAAAATAATCAGTCATTATATTGGATAATTGTTCTACTATTGATGCTATGATAGATGAGTTGTTAGGACATTTGGATATGGGATATTTGTTATTGGGGGTTAAATTTTGCATATGCATTATGCTGTTTACATATTGAGTTTAATTGTGAAAGATGGTTTGGATATAATTAAGGAAAGTGTGGAGAAGATTCGTCATAGTGTATCATATTGGAGTGCAACCCCGAAAAGGCATGAAACATTCATAACTTGGTGTAGTAAAACAGGAATTCCATTCACAAAAATTAGTTGCTAATTGCCCAATTAGATGGAACACAACTTATGTGATGTGATGTTAGAAACTGCTTGGTTGTGTAAAGATGTGTCACCTCCTTTAAGACAAAAGGAATCTCAAAATAAAAGTGTGCCAAGTAATGAGGAGTGGAAACTTGCTAAGGAAATCTGTGGTAAATTGAAAATGTTTTATGATGTAACTCAATTGTTTTTTGGGACATAGTTTCCAATTGCTAATACATATTTTAACAAAATTTGTGAAATAAAGTTGGCATTGGAAAAATGGATTTCTTCTCCTAATCCATTGATTAGTCATATGGCATGTAATATGAAGAGAAAGTTTGAAAAGTATTGGGATGAAGTTCATGGCATTATGGGTGTTGTTGTTATCTTAGAGCCTAGATATAAGATTGCTACACTTGAGTACAAGTTCTCAAAATTGTATTCAAGTCCAATTAATTGTTCAAAGCAAGTTGAAAGAATTCAACAATTATGCTATGACTTACTTAATGAGTACCAATAGAAGACAAGTTCTTCAAATAATGTGCAAGATCTTTCTACACAAGAACTCACTATTTCTACAGATCAAGATGATGATGCTGGTTATGAATTGTATATTAGAAATAAGAAGGCAAGAGGCTCATTTGTGAAAACTAAATTTGATTATTATATAGAGGAAGATGTTGTTCCAAGAATGCCTAATTTTGATATTCTGGTTTGGTGGAAGGTAAATAGGGTCAAGTATCAAACTTTTCAGCAAATTGCTAGAGATCTATTTGCTATCCCCTTGCCCACTATTGCTTATGAATCTAGCTTTAGTACAAGTGGTCGCTTGATTAGTCCTCATCGTGGTAGTCTAAATAAAGACACCATAGAAGCTTTAATGTGTGCTCAAAATTGGTTGCGGGCAAATTAACAAAACAAATATAAATTGTCTTATATGTTTTATCTAATTTTTTATTTCATTGATATTGATTTCGAGATAATATTATTTGATTTATTAATGGACTTATCATATTTAATTTGTAGGTGAAATAACTGACTTTCAATCAAATATGGTTGATGGAGACATGAACATTGTAGAATGATGGCTTTTGAAAAGTTATGAGACTAGACATAAATTGTTGCCTTTGTTGTACTTTAAATGATTGTGTTAGACTTTAGTTTGTTTTTTGATTTTTTCTTATTCCTCTTTTTCAGATGTTGTGACTGGATATGATGTTGGTTTAATTTTTATGACTGTTGTGCTGGAATATTATGTTGTGTTTGAATATTACATTGTATTGTTGTGTCCTAAAATAATTTTATAGGAATTTAAAGAAAAGCAATAGGTAAGAGTGAGTAGGGTACGGGTTAGGACGGGTTCTTTACGGGTAGGGTTCGGGTTTTGATTGTTAAAACCCACGGATAGGGGAGGGGTAGGTTGAGGATAGTTTAATAGAGTGTGGGGTGTAACACCCTCCTAAGTATAATATTATGGTTAGGTCATAACGTTACACTTAGGGGTTGCTACTAATAAATTAATGGATCTTATTTGATTATTCGCTTTAGTTTTGAGAAAATTGTATAATATCCATTATAGCACTAAGTAAATATATAAACAAGCGAATAGGGACAACAAAAATTTCCCTTACATACACAAATATTTGCATCATATAACAGCCTTTTAAATTACGTAAGCAACTCTACTAAGAGCTTCAACTAGCAAAATTGCCATCCAGTGCTATGTATATGTTTGCCAATAACCTTTGGTAGCCAATCTAGTCTCGATCAAATTCTTCCAAGATACTCATCATCAAGATCTCCTGAGCTATCTGGAGATGACATGGGAACACATATAAGCGTGATAATTTTTCATTCTTAGTAGGCATCCTAAGCTACCAGACCATCAATGTCATTAACATTATCCCAACTACTTCGGTTTATTAAGAAAAATGTGATCTCATACATAGGGATAAAGGTTCATTTATTAAGTTTCAGAAAACATATCCTTCCGAACCAGGTTAACTTTAACTCATACACTTAGTTCAAGTATGGAAATAATCATACAACTGATGTGATGCTTTATTCTGACAACTTATACTATTAAATACAAGCAAATAAGCTATATCTTCATGAATGCATCTTTTACTTTCTTACTTAGCATGTGCCTTTAATCTTTACTGCCCTTCGATAGATTGATTTGGGAAATGAGTTCATTTCGTGGCCGTTGTCACACAATACTAATCAATAGGGGATCCACATGCCTCTAAATTGGAGGATCTCATTTTGACCAACTGCTTCCAAAGTAGAGGGATCTCATAGTCTTAATATAACTGCCTCCAAGTGGAGGGATTTCGTAACTACTTTCAAGTGAAGGATCTCATAATCTTAAAATATAACTGCCTCCAGGTGGTGAGATCTCATTACTATCTCCAAGTGAAGGGATCTCATCTTCTTATGTTCTTAGCATAGATAATTTGTTCATACTTGTGCATGAAGGTGCTTGATACACTTATGCTCATGCTACATAACTGACTTTCAAAATATTTCTACTAAAAATTTGATAGAATGCTAGCTGTAATATGAGGGTCCTTAAGATTTAGAACAATAGATAACACAGCCAGTCATAGAAAATGAACAATTTCAACATAGGAGTTAAGGTCTCAATCATGTGCGTATTCACATAAGTAGGGGTGGAAATATGCCTGAGCTTATTATAAAGCTTGTAAAGGCTAATAGGCCGACTTGTTATAGTTATATCTTTAATATATATGTGTAAATGAGGAAAATATCAAACCCAAGACTAGAACTCATCACCCTTACCATAAGCCATGTGCTATGTTAGAACTAAACTGTAACACCCTCCTAAGTACAGTACTATGCTTAAGTCATAGTACCACACCCTGGAGTTGTTACTGTTACATGAGCGGACCTTATCTGACAGCAACTTCAGCCATCCTCGGAATTTCTTGAACTATCTGGAGATAACACGGAAATAGGAGTGAGAATTTTGAATTCTCAGTAGGATTCCTTAAGTATCACACAAAATGTCATCGTTGTCATCTCCAGTTGATTCAGTTTATTATGAAAAAGGTGATTACGTTATACAAGCTGTTTAATTTTATAGTTCGAAAATATATTATCCGAAGCAAAATTCATTTTATTCATACATTTGGCATTTGGGAGAGCCCATACAAAGTCAATTCATGAATTATACTATGAATAATAACTGTAATATATTAAGATACTATAGCATCAATATACTGGAGACATAACATCTACACATGACTTTACTTGTATTTGAAGTTATGCAGATACATAAAATTTACTATTCTTTCTTTATCTTTTGCTTGTCATGCCATATTCCAGTGTATGATCGCCATGTTATACCCCATCAGGGTATGATCGCCATGTCACATTCCTTAGGAATATGTTCTTCCTGCCACGTCCCAGAGTATGATCGCCATGTCACATTCCTTAGGATGTAGGTTCATTATGCTATATTCCAGAGTATGATCACCATGTCATACCCCATCAGAGCGTGATCGCCATGTCACGTTCCTTAGGAATATAGACTCATCATCATATCTTTCATCATAAAATCTTTACATGCCACCATGAATTTTCGGTACTTACACTAGCTGGGTCATGCCATGCCTCATATAAGTCTTGTCCCCTATACTCACACTAGCTGGGTCGATGCCATGCCTCATGTGAGTGGGATGCTTGCATATGTTTTAATTTTTAGTCTTTAGTCTTTAGCCTTTACTACCCTTAGGTAGCCTGATCTGGGAGTGAGCTTATTAGCTCAACTCGTGACCGTCATCGTACAGACTAACCCATAGGGGACCCACTGCCTCTAGGTCGGAGGGACTTAATTGGCCATCTACCTCCAACATAGAGGGACCCAAATTTTAGCTGCCTTTACAAGGAGGGACCCAATATGCAACTGCCTCCAGGTGAAGGGACCCACATCTTTATCATTTAACTGCCTTCACAGGGAGGGATTCAATGTGCAACTACCTCCAAGTGAAGGGACCCACATTCAATATATTCATATTATCTCATTCTCATACATAATCATGCATAGTCATGCTGAATGTACTCATACATATGCTGCATCATTTACTCTCATATATCCTTGCATATAGAATTTCCACATACATATTCATAATTGTATAGCTACTCATATCATAAATTTCTTGTAATATAAACATTTATAGTTTCATAGACTTCTGCCGTAAATTCAGCAGCATAACGGATCAAGTCCATTTCCTTATGAATAGTGCTAGATTTCACGGACAAATCAGTGATAACAGTATAATCATTCTAACATATTTATCAATGTAAAACTTGCAGCCGTCAACTCAAGCCTCATATGTTCGCTAACACTTGTGAAACCATCAATGTGGTCATTTTTGCCAATTCTATTTAGTTCTGCCCAAATTTTGTCTAATCCACCTTTACTTCTATTCAACTCATTTAAACCTAAATTTTGAATATGTCATAGCCCTATGTGTCTAGTTTTCAACCCTTTTAGTCCCATCTCATTTTGATATATGTAGCTCAAGATATTTAAATTTTGCCTCAGCCTATTCGGTCACTAGTCCAAATTATACTCTTAGAAGTAAAAATTCACTAAAAATCGAAAACAAATCCAAATCATACGAAATTGGTGTCATATCAAAGCTAACAGGATAACCTTTCATTTGGAATAAGTTTTATTTCATTTGCCTTAGTATAGCTCGAGTTATGTGTCCTAAAATCTGACTTTCCTGAACTACCCTATTTTGGCCTGGTTTGGACATAGGGTAACTTCCTCGAACCACTGGTAGTAATTGGGATCATAACCAACTAGGAATTTTACTATGATATGTTCCCCTATGTGTAAAATTTCTAACAAAGTTGGTTTCACTCAATTTGTAGTTGTGTAGGGTGAGTTACACCCTTCTCAAGTCACTCTGCTCGGATGAAAGCCCTGATTCCTAGGTCAAATTTCAAAAATTCATATCTCTCTCAATACTAATCCAATGACCCCATATTATATATGTATGGAAAGCCCTAAATGTCTACTTTCATATAAAAATAGTTTCATCAGATTTAACCAACTATAGGTGGAGCCGTACACTCCGCCATCCGGACTGCCGTGGGACTTCTCACTCAGGCAGCATCTCAATCCTCCACTTCTCCTAGTTTTTCTCTTCTAACCTTAATTCCAGCTCAAGATTTCATATTAATCCAACCATAATTCATCATATACATCCAACATATCATCATATATATAAAGAAGAGTAAAATTTCATACAGCAACAGTTTAAGAATTTAAGAACAGAAATGAAATCCTACTTCCTTTGGGTGTGATTCTGCTAGATTTTGGAGCTAGGATTGATAAAACCTTGTTAAGCTTGAAGGAGTGATGGAGTTTGTTGAGAGGAGAAGAGAAGAAGAAGGCTGGAACAAGAGGGAGAGGGAGGCGCAAGTCAGCCAAAAATGAGAAGGAGAGTCTGACTTAAATACATGAGAGTAGTTGGAATTGTGAATGTTGATTGGTTGAAATTTTGTGATTGAAGTTCGGTCATGTCTCCCTCTTTTGTGACTAAATTACTCTCCACGTCGCCCCATAAGTGGAACTCACTTCCCTTCTATCTAAAATTGGAACTCGCCCCATTCTGCTTAAAGTCAGAACTCATGCCATTTATTTGACACTCGAAGATGAAATCAGATATTAGAAAGCTTGTCTGGCTTATTTGAAACTCAGAAGCAAAGTCAGATGTCGGAAATCATACAGCACACAATCACATAATCTCGGAACTCCTAATTCAGACTCGGGAACACCAACAAAAATGGAAAGCTCCTGGGAATAAACTCGGATATCGGAAATCGTGTACAACTTGGAAATTAACTCAAAGATCTGAACTCGTGTCCATTCCAATTGAGTTCAACTCTAAAGTCGAAACTCGTTAAATTAAACCCGGAGGTCGTTACTTGTAACCATTGTGTTAAACTATCAATTTAGAGGTCGAAAACCATGTACACTATTTTGAAATGAGGTCGGAACTCGCGTACATCTTGCTTGAACTTGGAAATAAATCATGAGATTGGAAATCAAGTACGTTTTCTTTGAGACATAAAGTCGGATATTGAGACTCATGTCCATATTGTTTGGACTTAAAGGTTAAATTGGAAGTCGGGAAATTATGCCAGATGAAGTCAGAAGTCGTGATTTATGCTGGAATTCGAAGACAAACTCGAAAGTCGGAAATTATCCCATTTTATGTGAAATTCGAGGATGAAGTCGGAAATCATGGAAACTTGCAGGTTAAGTCGGAACTCGGAACCCGTGGCGGATGTTACATAAACTACCACATGTTATTATTGTGCATAATTTTTAACTTTAAACCTTTAAATTTTCTCATTTTAAAATTCAATTTGAAACCCTAATTCCCCCATCTCTCTTTCTCATTTAGTTGTGTGCCGTATATTTCTCATCCTCCTCCATTTCTCTCTCATTCCATCCTTTCATTCCATTATCACACTTCTCTTTCTTCATCTACCACCACCCATCGGATGCTATAGCTCAATGCACCGTGCCATCATCATCCCAGACCACTGCTGTACCACACTGCCACTGAGTAAGACCGCTACTACACCAGATCATCGCCATGCTAGAAAGGGGCCCCATGGATGTTGATTATATTGTAAACTCACTTGGCTTCCTCAAAAGCTACCTTTGATGAACATCATAGTTCAAGTCATCTAAGAGCCATGTATTGCTTTATATTGAATGTTATCTCACTTGTTCTAATGAATTTGTTTCGATGAAGAATTTTTAAATTTTTTGTGTCAATATTTTTTTTTACTGTTGTTGCTATTTTTTTTTTCGGTTTACTGTTGCTAATTTTATCACCTTTCTTTCTATGTTCTTTCTTCCTTCATTTTCAAAGTGATATCCTAGTATTCTAGCTTTTGTATGATTTATGCAAAGAAACAAATTTTGATAAGATAATGACATGGTTGAAAAAAAAGAGTTAGGGATGAAGGAAATAAGACACTGAAAAAATTATTCGGCTTCATAAATAGGTTTTAGGCCAGGTTAAGTCTTTTAATAGGCTAGACTTAGGCCAAAAAATTATTCTACAAAAGGCCACAGGCCAGACTTAGGCCAAAAAAATATAATACAGGCTTGACTTGTTAAGAGTAAAGTTTGCCCTAGCCTGGCCTGACCTATTTTCACCCTTACACGTAAGGCTAGGAATTGCATCAGTGATAAGGATTTCAATAAGTAGTATCATGATACATGTATCAATATAATAGAGAAACCAATATTCATTCAACTTCTTTTCCATTTCTTTTTCACCAAAAATCCATTTCTTACTATTTTGCTCTAAAATTTCGTAAGCTTATACTCACTAGAACCCTCTTTCAAGGAAACTAAGTCCCACTCATTTTTGTTTAGCAAAGCTTAAGTTATAAACTCTATACTGAGGCTATCCTATTTTGACACTTATAGAGTATGGGTTAAATTCATGGAACTACTAGAAGCAATCCACTAGAAGTTTTGACCTAAAAATTTACAAGCTTATTTTTCTATGTATTAGCTTTCTAACAAAATTAGTTGCACCCAATTTGAAGGTCTATGGGGCAAGTTATGCCCATTAGAATACACCTTGCTCAAGTCAGAGTTATTCCACCACAACCTATTTCAAGAATTCATAGCTCATTCATCTTAAGTCCAATGAATCTCAAATAGGTATACTCCTGTATGAGTTAAGTTTTAATTAAAATTGGTTTCACTTCAATTGAAGGTCTGTAACTTAAGATATGATCCACAGATCTAGCACTATTCGAAGCTATCATGTTTTCCTATTTTATGTTTATGAAGCTCTTTGGGTTCCTAAGTTATTTCTCTCGTTAACTTGAGTTCCACTAGCTCTAACCCATCAACATGAGCCTAAAGAACATTATTTCCAGCCAAGAAATTTGCGAAATAAGAGATTACAAAACCCTAACTCATCTAGTTACATAAGCATATATAAGGTGGTTTAGGAGCCTACCTCACTTCCAAGCTCAAGGATGCTTCAAATCTTGCTTCCACCGACTCTAAAAACTCCTTAGAATCACGAGACACCTCGATTCCTTCTTTCTTTTCCCTAGTTGAAGCTTGATATGGCTCAAAGAAGAGAGATCTTGGCTCTTATGTGATTTAGGAAATCACAAACAAGCTTAGAAATCAAGTGGATGTTGAGGGAACAAGAAGGAACCAAGGGCTTATGAGCTTTTGTAAGCAAAAATGGAGGAAATGGGGAAGTAGATAGGGTTCGGTTGGGTGGGCTGAGAAGGAGAGAAAAATGATGAAAAAGCTAGGGTTAGGCGAGATATTTGGAAAAGTGAAGGTGGCACACCATACTAGGTGTGGCCCATGTCATGCCATGTAATTTGAGCCAGTGGGCCACTCTATACCACATATAATAAGTATGATCTTCTGATAACTAAATTCTCTTATATTTTATACTCTTACCAAATCAATTTATTATGTTATGAAAGAGTATTCTTAAAATTTTTACGGTGTGGTTAATTCTATTTCTATAGAAATTTTAACTGTACACTGCTACTACTTAAATTATTCTACACTTTCAACTCTATTTTATAAATTTAATGTTAGTTTATCTCTAACAATATTAATTATAGATGTAACATTCTCCTAAGTATAGTACTATGCTTAAGTCATAGTACCATACCCTGGAGTTGTTACTGTTGCCTGAGCGGACCTTATCTGATAGCAACTTCAGAACTTCTTGAACTATCTGGAGATAACACGAAAATAGGAGTGAGAATTTTGAATTCTCAGTAGGATTTCTTAAGTATCATACATAACGTCATGTTGTCATCTCCAGTTGCTTCGGTTAATTATGAAAAAGGTGAACATGTTATGTAAACTGTTTTATTTTATGGTTCGAAAATATATTATCCGAAGCAAAGTTCATTTTACTCATACACTTGGCATTTGGAAGAGCCCATACAAAGTCAATTCATGAATTATACTATGAATAATAACTGTGACATATTAAGATACTGTAGCATCAATATACCAGAGACATAACATCTACACATGCCTTTACTTGTACTGGAAGTTATGCAAATACATAAAATTTACTTTCCTTTCTTCATCTTCTGCTTATCATGCCATATTCCAGAGTATGATCGCCATGTCATACCCCATCAGAGTGTGATCACCATGTCACGTTCCATAGAAATATAGACTCGTCATCATATCTTTCATCATAAAATCTTTACATGCCACCATAAATTTTCAGTACTTACACTAGCTGGGTCATGCCATGCCTCATGTAAGCCCCATCCCCTATACTCACACTAGCTGGGTCGATGTCATGCCTCATGTGAGTGGGGTGCTTGCATATACTTAAATTTTTAGTCTTTAGTCTTTACTGCCCTTAGGTAGTTTGATCTAGGAGTGAGCTCGTCAGCTTATCTCATGATCGTTGTCAAACAGACTAACCCACAAGGGGATTCACGTGCCTCTAGTCTTGGAGGGATCTCATTTTGGTCACGTGCCTCTAATTGAAGGGATCTCTTCTGATCACGTGCCTCAAATTGAGGGATCTCATCTGATCACGTGCCTTCAATATAGAGAGATCTTATCTGACCACATGCGTCCAAGGTAGAGGGATCTCATAGTCTTAGCTGCCTTTACAGGGAGGGATTCAATGTACAACTGCCTCTAAGTGAAAGGACTTACATCTTATCTTATTTAACTGCCTTTACAGGGAGGGATTCAATGTGCAACTGCCTCCAAGTGAAGGGATTCATATTTAATATATTTATGTCTTTTCATTCTTATACATAATCAAGTATAGACATGTTGAATACACTCATACATATGCTTCATCATTTATTTTCGTATATCTTATATCATACTTATATCATTCTTGCATAAAAAATTTCCACATACATATTCGTAATATATCATAAATTTCTTGTAATATAAATACTCATAGTTTCATAGACTTCTGCCATGAATTCGGCAGCATAACGGATCAGATCCGTTTCCCCATGAATAGTGTCAGTTCTCACAGACAAATCAGTCATAGCAGTATTATCAATCTAACATATCTATCAAGGTAAAACTTGCAACCGTCAACTCAAACCTCATATGTTCACTAGCACTATGAAACCATCAATATGGTCATTTCTGCCAATTCTATTTAGTTCTACCTGAATTTTGACTAATCCACCTTTACTTCTATTCAACTCATTTAAACTTGAATTTTGGACATGTCATAGCTCTATGTGTCTAGTTTTCAACCCTTTTGGTCCATTTCATTTTAATATATGTAGCTCAAGATATTTGAATTTTGCCTTAGCCTATTCAGTCACTAGTCCGAATTATACTTTTGGAACTAAAAATTCACTAAAAATCGAAAGCAAATCCAAATCATACGAAATTAGTGTCATATCAAAGCTAACAGGACAATCTTTCATTTGCAAGAAGTTTCATTTCGTTTACTTTAGTATAGCTCGAGTTATAAGTCCTGAAATTTGACCTTCCTGAACTACCCTGTTTCGGCTTGGTTTGGATATAGGCCAACTTTCTCGAACCATTGGGAACAAATGGTATCATAATAACTCGGAATTTTATTATGGGATGTTTCTCTATGTGTAAGCTTTCTAACAAAGTTAGTTTCACTCAATTTGAAGTTGTGTAGGGTGAGTTACACCCTTCTCAAGTCACACTGCCCGGATGAAGGTCCTGATTCCTAGGTTAACCTTCAAAAATTCATATCTCTCTCAATACTAATCCAATGCCTTATATTATATATGTGGAAAGCCCTGAATGTCTACTTTCATCTAAAAATAGTTTCATCGGATTTAACCAACTGTAGGTGAAGCTGTACACTCTGCCATCCGGATTGCCGTGGACTCTTCACCTAGACAGCATCCTAATCCTCCATTCCTTCTAGTTTTCTCCTTCTAACTTCAATTCCAACTCAAGATTTCATATTAATCCAACCATAATACATCATATATATCCAATATATCATCAAATACATGAAGAAGAATAAAATTTCATACAGCCATAGTTCAAAGAATTTAAGAACAGAAATGGAATCCTACCTCCTTTAGGTGTGATCTTGCTGAATTTGAGTTTGGGTTGATGGAACCTTAACAAAGCTTGGAGAGTTGATGGAGTAGGTTGAAAGGGGAAGAGAAGAAGAGGGCAAGAGCAAGAAGGAGAGGGAGGCGCAAGTCAGTAAGAAATGAGAAGGAGAGCCTGACTTAAATACACGAGGGTAGTTGGAATTGTGAGTGTTGATTGGTTGAAATTTTGTGATTGAAGTTCGGCTATGTCTCCCTCTTTTGTGGCTAAACTATCCTCCACATCGCCCCAGAAGTGGAACTCGCTCCCATTCTATTTCGAGTCGGAACTCATCTCTATGCTGTATAAGGTTGGACCTGCGTCCATTTTAACTTGGAGCTGCAGTCGGATTCCGTAAATCGTGCCCACCTTATTTGAGACTTGGAAATAAATTTTGAGATCAGAACTCATGTAAATCTTGATCAAACTTGGAGATCAGAGCTCTTATCTATTCTAGTTGAGTTCAACTCTAAGGTCGGAACTCATTATATTAAACCCAGAGGTTTGTGATCATTTTGTTAAACTATAAACTCGGGGGTCGGGAACCATGTATACTTTATTTTGAACCGTGAAGTCGGAGGTCATAAATGAGTGAATACACAGTTAAGGTCGGAACTCAGTAATTAGGAAACATTCATAACTTGGAAGACCAATATGGACTAATGTTGGAAATCGGAATCACAAGCAGATAAAAACATTGAAATCGAAAGTCATGGACAAGAATATCGAACCTAAAATACTTAAACCTGGAAGTCGGGATTTTTACATAAACTTGGAAGTTGGTACCAGAATAGGAAACCTTATACCCGAATCCCGGAAATCGGAAATTATGTACAATATACTGGAAACTCGAAGTCGGAGATTGGAACTCGGAAACCACTCCATTTAATTTGAAACTAGAACATGAAGTCGGAAATCATGCATAATCAAAATTGAAGATTAAGTTGGAAATAGGACATGAAGTCGAAAATCATGGTAGATGTTACAATAGACATAGCTACATCGGCGTGTTATGTGGGGTGGGGTTGGGTTTAGCTAAAACCCGCCCTACTGCCACCCCTAATTGATATGTCGATTTCTTTTTTTTTTCTTCATGTACAATATGTTGATTTTCAAAATAAAATATCGATTTAATTTCTATGCATAGACATCTAATTATATATTGACACATTAGCAAAAATGTTTAATTCAATCATTCACTCCCTTAAAATCTTACAAATAGAAGTTTTAATTGGATGATAATATAAAACTCTTTTATACTAACAGTGCATCAAAATTAATCTCATAAAATACTGGAGTAAACACTCCAATCAATCATTGACAATGTTCTCAGTGGATATTTTCGTCACTGACAAAAAACAATTAGTATCGTGATTCCAAATAATTGGAAAAATTGGACACTCCTGGTCCCTAACTCACTTACAATTGGTAAAGAGTCCAATATAGAGTTAAATTATAACTATGATTTCCCAAACCTATCCCTCGTAGCACCTTCTAAACACAATTTGCATAACTTGAAAAAAATCCGCGAAACACATTGCTTAATATATCACACCCAACCATAACTTTTTCAAAACGGTATGTTTGGAGAATTTTTTTTTAAGGTTATGCAAACTGTGGGTTTAGAGAGTGCCATGTAAAATGCGGTTAGGGAAGTCCTAATCATCATTTTATCTCCACATTAAACTTTTTACTAGATGCAGGTCAGTTAAGAACCACGAGTGTCTAATTTTTGCAATTATCAGAAACTACAAGACCAATTATTTTTTGTCAGGAGCCAATATATTTATCGAGGGTATTTTTAGGGGTTGATTTGGGAGTTTTCTCTAAAATTTTGCATTCCTTGTTATATCATTTACATTTGGGTAATTAACACAAAGTAATCTTAAGGTTTCATAATATTGTACTTCACTGTAAATTATGGTGAAAATTACTCTTAACTTCATCTATTAACCCCAACTAACGAATTCCAAGATTGCCAAAACGTTGACAAAATGGAGAGTGAAGATCTTAGAAAGAGAGCCGAAATAGCTAGGAGGATATGAAGCAATGAACTTGAGTCATCTATCTAAACTAGACATTGAGTGTCACGATAGAAATCCAAAATCTAACAGTGAGTTGTGAGGGGCTCAAACACTGACAGGGGAGAAGGCGTGATTATGTAAGCATAGGGATTGGGGCAGATGAGTTTAGGTAAGAAGGTTAGGGTGGGTTTTGTGAGTCAGATGAGTATTTTTAAGTGACATCTAATCACAATCACATAATTTAATCTAACTATTGAAAATGCTTTCTCATTTCTCATATAAAATAAATCATTCTTTATAAAATTATAATGAATTACAACAATAGTAATTATTTAACCCATGAAATAGGCAAATATTAGAGGATCTGGGAATATTTGTGCTTATGAATTACTTGTATAAATGGTGAAAATTTTATGGTAATAATTTTACTCAAATTCAAAATTGTATTAATGCCAATGAATTTCAAATATTTAACCTCGAAGAACATATCAATGTGAATTTTGCGGCTTCAGCTATATATAACAAAACAGAAATGTATGCTAAATCCTTCTAATAATCCTCCTAATTGTTAAATAAGAAAAGTATTAAATATACTAACAAGGTGTTGATTTGAGTGAAAGGGGCTTGGATCGTTTGAGCATGAGATCGTGGACTTGATCCTAAAATTCATATAAATGGAAAAAAAGGAAAACACTATTGAGAGGGATCCCCGCTTAGGTGCCTAATCGTACCCCAAAAGATTAGTCTTTCACTTATTAGGTGAGTGGATGCTCTAAGAAAGAAAAAGGTGTTGAATATTTACTAGATATTAACTGCATTTTTTTTTTCATTTAATGCTTTCTTTATTAAATATTATGAGAATTATTAAGAGGATGTCTTAAGAGCATACAACAAAACTCATAACAAAATTAAGGCTACATAAAATTACTGTTATGCACTTGGGAATAGGACTGACTTGAGTTAATTGTGCTAGTTTAGAAAAATATTGAATGGTATGAACGATATTTCATGAAATAACACACAAAACATATGAAACTATGCAAGTAGTTTGTTTGATTATATTGTTTTCTCTCTCCTTCTTATCATTCACACCTTCTCCCTTCAATGGTTATAAACCATTTGTGACGTCATATGAAACTTCATTCGTACATAATAGCAACCCTGATAATTTTATTATGATTTGGTAATAGGTTAAATAGGATAGAAGAACTTAATGATAATGATTGGATTACAAGTATCTATTGCTTTCGTATTGATTATATATATATATATATTTGATAATCAATGAGGCTTACACCCAAACAAAAGCAAAACTACACACTAATAACCCTGGGTAAAGGGATTCCCATATTGTCTGCAAAGAAAACAGTGGACAGGAAATATGGAGGGGATTAAAAATGCAAGTGAAGGAACTTGACAAAATGTCCAAACTTAGCTAGCCCATCTGCGCAACCATTAGCCTCCCGATAGATATGAGAAATAGTGACTGACTAATCTTTGATTAAAACCTCTTTAATGACCCTGATTAACGTACTATTTGGATGATGCTCTTTACAAGGCCCGAATATCAATTGAAAACTCAACCAAAAGGTACTTCTAATCATAATCATAAGCCATGTAGAGGCACGTATATAGTCCCTACAGTGCTGCTATCATAATAGAACAAATGCCTAGTTTTGCGAAGAAAGCCAAGAGGAACCTACCCAAATGATCTTTGATAATGCCACTAGAAGATTTTTGAATGATTGTATGAAAAAAAAAAAGAAGAAGCTAAAATTAAGGTAATGGTCCTATACTTAAAAATAACGACTTAATGCTTATGAATGACAATAATTTTGCCAATAATTAAAAATGGTTATCATTGATTAAAATTTCAAACTTTATTAACGTAAATGAATTTCTAAGATGCCATATTGACTATGTCATTATTAATTTCCTAACACTTCTTTATATTGAAGAAGTAAAAAGTGCTGGACTTATCACCTTGTGTCTTTTTCTCTCATTGCATATCTATAATAAGTCCCCTAAATAGGTCTAAACAACATGACTCTTTTAATATATTTATCTCACTCAAATATGACAAAGTACATTAAAAGTTTTTCAGGCTAGCATCCCAAATGGACTTTACGAGCTGACACATAGAAGGAAAAGGGTAGTTATAATCCCAAAACAGACTTTTGGAAGGGTAGTTGGAAAAAAGAGAAATCAACCTTGCTAAAGAAATACAGTAGAGCTGTAAGGAGGCTTGGGTGGTGCACAACAAAACTCAAAATAATTCGACCACCAAAATAGTATTAATCTCCAACAAATATAGGCAACATGTATATTACCATGTTGAATCCAGAAAAAAGAAAAATGATGAAATTTTTTTTTTTTTAAATGAAGAGGAAGCTTGAAACCTGGACACCACTAGGCGAGTTATGCATCGTGAAGACTTGAACATAAGATTCATTCTCAAATAACAGATGAGGGCGGAAGATTTAACTACTTGCAACGTTTGGCGCAAAGTTGATCAAGAACAAGAACTCAAACATATCTGAGTCTAGTGGACATTGTAAGAAGAGATTAGAAATTGAGAAACTTGGGTTGGGATTTGGGTTTGTGGTGTTTGGGTTTCAGTTCGTGGAGATACTCTGTGTGCCACGCATTATAGCCATATCAATCGTGAGATGTGTGCTTATGGGTATTGAGGCATTTAGTGGAAATAGTTTTACCTACTCCTAGCAGATGGTGCCAAAATAGTTCAATCTCAACCGTAGAGGGAAAGAGACGGTGGTGAAGAGTTAACAAGGACATTGAAGAATGCAGATCTCCAGTAGTCCTTAAGGTATTTGTACCAGGGTGCCATCAATGCATAGCCCATGTCAAGGCATTGAATAGGATTTGAGTGAATGACTGGTTGCTAGATTGACGAGAAGAGAATTTTCTTCACGTGTTTGGTGAGGGGGGTCTAGTTCAAGTAGATGGAACAAGTCTCATAGTATTCTGTTTTCTCTTTGTAATAACAAGTTTTGGTGAAATTTGAACAAATTCTCTTTGTAATAACAAGTTTTGGTGAAATTTGAACAAATTTCGTATTCAAAATTTGTTTCCTCAAAAAAAAAAGTAAGAATATATTTAAATTTATGCTATCTCACCTTATACTTTCATCATTAAGTTAATTCTTCTCATTTCAACTTTTATAAAGGCACTAAAGACAATGACAAGGACCTCATAAAAAAAAAACAAATAAGAAGGATTATTTGATTTCATATCGCATGCATGGTAATCCAGCTCATGCTTATTACATAAATTCATAAACTTCTTAGGGGTAGAGTGTAGATCAATTCTTTAGACAACAACAAACTACAAAACTCATACAAAGGCCCCCTTTCTTATAGCCCTGATTGAGGCAGCTCTGGTTGCAATCCACGCATGGTCCTTTGCAAACTAATTGTGGATCCTCCAAAATTGTTGCTGATCCTGGATCCTTCATGACTCCTGCGGATTCTACATTAAGAACGAAATTAACAAATTTAGGCACCTAGTTCTTTGCTTTCTTATTGCAAAATTCTATCATGTCATTGATATGCATAATGTAATTAAGGAAAAAATATACTATGTATACAATACATGACTATAAGACCAAAAACAAAAATACAATACACGACTATAACAAACTAATACTGATCATGCCATCAAGTGACCACTTCTTTAAAAAATTTATCAAAATTCACATTAAAATATCAATAAAAATGTTGCTGTTGAGTATTACACACCCAATATACACAGTCTTTTTATTTTTTTGGATAAATAGATTAAGTAAGAACATTAAAAAAAATGAAAAATATCATTTTTCATATTTGCATTAGTAAATTGTTTACTAGAAACATAACTTTAGAGATAAAATTAACTTTTTTTTCTTACCTGAAGCCAAAACCAGAGCAATGCAAAAAATTCCTAATAGAAAAGGTTGGTAGACGCGAGAAGCCATTTTGAGGGTATTTCACCTTGGAATACTAAACTCTTTCAATTTTATGACATGAACAGTTAGCACAAAGCTCAATATATACTATCTATTTGAAGACAATTTTGGAAATGAAAATTAGATCAATTGAAAGATGGAAATGTATTAATGTGTGAATCTTTATATTTTGAATGAGTAATGAGATTAATCTTGATCCTTATACTCGTAATAATTCATTTATCACATGGTAGGATAAATAGACTTTTCTATAAAATAAAAAAAAGTTGAATGGCAGTCACAAACTGAAAAAGATAAACTATATCTAAATTTAATAAGAAACAAAACATTCTAAACTAACAAATGATCTTTAGTTCTACTCCTTACCCAAAAACTATCGTTATCTAAAAATCTTTCTCATCACAAGCCAACATGAAAGGTATTGCAATTTGAAGAACGTATTACACATCCTTTCAAAATATATCTAAATTTCTCTATGATCTATAAGACCATAAAAATAGAAATGCCCATGCGAAAAAACTAAAATACCCACAAAGAGAATAAGAAAAACACTTAGACAAAGAAAACACTCACAAAAAGGACAACAAAAACAAAATAAGAGATACATAGCTTTAAGCAGCAAAAAAAATAAAATGATGGGGCTGCCACCAAAAGAGAAATAAGGCAATTCCTTTAACAACACTGACACAAAAAAGGTCCAAAGGAAGAGGAAATATATTAAACTTTTGTTAGTAGAAATGGTAGTTAGTAAAGAAAAATGCATAACTTTTTATTGTAGGATGTCAATGATAAAATAATATTAATTAAGAAATTGTTATCTACATGGTAACATAATAGATAGCATAATTAATATTTTCTTCATATATATCATGTGTCTATTTGAAGCACATCAAACAATCAATTGCTATGTCCAGAGAAAAAGAAAATATATTACACTTTTTTTTTAAGACATGGGAGAGAGCAATTTATTAGGCACTCACAAAAGAAATGGAATCATTGAGTATAATAGAGGACACAATCATGGGACAATCCTCAATGCAGATTGAGTCCATAATGCCAGAGGCATATTAAGGCTATGTGCTACCCTATTCCCTTTACATCTTGTGTGAGTGAAACTGCAAGCAATGAGTAGATCTCCAATATTAGTACAATCTCAAATAATTGCATGAAACTAGGATGGGTGGTGTTCTCTCTTGTTGATTACATTAATCATTTCCAAATAGTCACTTTTGACTTCCAGATTAAGGACTAACAAATATTTGGCCAAAGATAGACGTAATTTCAACCCATTGCTTTTTGCAAGTCTCGCCTCCTTTCCACACTGGATCTTCCAAGTTGCCGTAGCTAGACATACACCTTCCTCATCCTAGATAATGGTGTCGATTCCCCAAATAATAAGTGTGACCTCCTAATGACTAAACTCTCTTATATTTTATGCTCTTACTAGATCAATTTATTATGTTATGAAAAATTATTCTTAAAATTTTTACAGTGTGATTACAGTTGTATTTACATAGAAATTTTAATTGTACGCTTCTACTACTTATATTATTCTACACTTTCACCTCTATTTTATAAATTTAATGTTAGTTAATGTCACGACTCGACCCAGGATGTGACTGGTGCATAGGGGACATGTCCCCTAGCAAGCCTATACTAGACCTTTTCTAAAAACAATTAGGCAGAGTCTCCCTTATATTTAGGACTTTTCCCAAATACGGATCCTCCACCTGCACAACAATCCAAACACACAAAATCATTGAGGATCCAGGCATTCTTTGAATGCACTCCACAGCACACAATGTCAGAGTTTAAAACATATTCATGCTATATATATATAGTGTTCTGGATTGGTATGTGTGTATATATATATATATATATATATATATATATATCCCGAACACTAGCCAATCATCATTAAAATTCAGACTTAACATAATTAAAACAACATACTTTTATTACAAAATTATAGACTAACACAGGGAGGACCCTGCCTGTGGGTTATTGGAGCACTTCTAGAGGTTATACAATTAAATCTAAATGTTGAATATTCTAGTTAACTGTGGAAGCTTGAGCACGACCCCGTACCTGCCTAAAACATGGAGAGAAAGAAAGAGTGAGTCATAGAGATTCAGTGAAGAATAATATACCTATAACAAGGGTGGGACAAGTTGAAGCACATCTTTTGCAAAACAAAAACTTTATAAGTTTCTTAAAAACCTCATACCACATTTGATATTGAAAATACTTCATCTATATATCCAATACCGTAAGATTTTTCGTAAAACCTACATAATTCATTAAATTGCCTTTTTTAATTCAATTGAATAATAACTTCTTTGTAAACATATATAGGCATAATACTTTTAAATCTAACTAGATAGAAATACTTTTGCATAATATGAAAAGTGAATACTTATTTCAAAATCATAATAAAGCTTAAAGGAGGATCCTATTTCAAAAATAGCTGCCTGACTGGGTGGCCCTGTGACCTAACTTTAGCAGTAAATGATAACTTCATGCCTGTGTGTGTCTATATATTTCGGACATGTCGGCCAAACATGCCGGGCTAGCAATCACCTTGCTAGCTAGGTTACTCAAGGTGCACCAAGGCTAATGATGCTACCATTAGCAAACAATTCCGCTATAGTTCCCTCCCCTTATGTAAACTTTACATCTTTGATAATTTCTTATCACTAAAACCTTTCTTTAACTTAATTCATATACATCTTGCTCATAACTTTAAATGCATCATAGATTCAAGAATCTTCCATATTCTTAGCAACTGTATTCAAAATAACTGTACTATCAAATATAGTTTCAAAGTATAATATTTTCAATTTAAAGTGTAACACCCTCCCAAGTACAGTACTATCTTAAGTCATAGCACCACACTCAGAAGTTGTTACTGTTACTTGAATGGACCTTGCTTGACAGCAACTTCAGTCGTCTTAGAATCTTCTCGAACTATCTGGAGATAACACGGAAACAAGAGTGAGAATTTTAAATTCTCAGTAGGGCTCGCTAAGAAATTTTGTACTCTATCATCATTATTATCTCCAGCTGCTTCGGTTTATTATGAAAAATGTGAACATGTTAACTAGACTGCTCAGTTTTATAGTTCAAAAAATACCTTGTCCGAAGCAGAATTCGTTTTATTCATGCACTTGTCATTTGGGAGAGCCAATACACGAAAAAGTCATGAAGCATATTATGAATAATAACTATAACGTATTAAAATATAATAACACTAACATGTGGGAAACTTGAAATTAGCATCTGCCTTCACTTGTACTTGAATTTTTGCAAATATACATAATTTTCTTTTCTTTCTTGGTCTTGCTTTACTTGTTATGCACATTCCAGAGTATGATCGCCATGTCATACTTCATCGGAGTGTAATCACCATGTTATATTCCTTAGGATGTAATCATCATGCCATGTTCCAGAGTATGATCGCCATGTCATACTCCATTAGAATGTGATCGCCATGTCACATTCCTTAGGAATATATTCTTCCTGTCACGTCCCAGAGTATGATCGCCATGTCATACTCCATTAGAATGTGATCGCCATGTCACATTCCTTAGGGTGTGGGACCTTCATTCGGTACTTACACTAGCTGGGTCATGCCATGCCTCATGTAAGTTCTGTCCTCGATACTCACACTAGCTGGGTCGATGCCATGCCTCATGTGAGTGGGATGCTTGCACATGCTTTAATCTTTATTCTTTACTGTTCTTGGGTAGTCTGATTCGTCACACAGTACTGACCCACAAGGGGATTCACGTGCCTCCAGTTTTTGAGGGATCTTATTTTATATATTTATATCCTTTCATTCACATACATAATCATGCATAGACATACTGAATGCACTCATGCATATACTTCATCGCTTACATTCATATATCCTTACATACATGTCTTCTACATACCTATTCATAACATACAAGTGTTTATAACCTTCTTACACCTCTACCGAAAGTTCGGCAGCATAACAGAACGAGTCTGCTTTCCCATGAATAGTGCCAGTACATCAGAATATCAATTTATCATAAAGGTCACAACATTACCCACATATTTCAATATGGAACCCATAATAGTATTAAACTCATCAAGGCAGAGTTTCTGCCTTAGCATAGTCAACTAACCCGGTTTTTATAATTCAAGCCATTACCTCTATTTAATTCATTTGGACCTCAAATTTGATATGTTAAAGTGTCATGTGTCTAGTTTCTAACCTCTTTGGTCCCATCTAATTTTGATATCTATAGCTCAAGATATTTAGAGTTTATCCTAGCCTGTCTAGTGTTGGCCAGAATCAGACACCTAAAAGTAAAAATTCACTAAAAATCGAAAACTAATTCAAATGATATAAAATTGGACTCATATTAAAGCTAACAGGGTAAAGTTTCATTTCCAAAAAGTTGCATTCCAATTGACTTAGTAGGGCTCGAGTTATAAGCCTCGAATTCTGACCTTTCGAAATTGCCCTATTCTAACCCGGTTGGGACATAGGGTAACTTTCTTGGATCACTAGGAGCAACTGGAACCTTATCTAATTCTGAAATTTTTATGGGACACTCTCCTATGTGTAAGCTTTCTAAAAATGTTAGTTTCATTCATTTTCAAGTAGTGTAGGCCGAGTTCTATCCTGAACAACCTTGTCTGCCCAGATTCAGAGAACCCTAGGTCGAAATTCAAAAATTCATAACTCCTTCAATACTAATCCAAAAGTCTTATATGATATATCTATGGAAATCCCTAGATGTCTAGTTTCATATAAAAATGGTTTCTTCAAATTTAATCGGCTGTAGGTGGAGCCGCACACTCCGCCATACAGACTGCCAAGGTATTTTGGTTCTCCAGCCCCTCAGCTCTTCTTATTTCTATTCTTTCTTGCTTCAAATTCAATTTTAACCAAACAAACAGCCCAAAACCAATCACATATCATCATAATCATCCATTTAACACATCAAAGATCATGAGAATAATCCAAGCTCAGCCAGCCAAGACCACAGAATTGATGCAAGAATCAAACTCCTACCTTTGTTCCAAGTGACTTTGCTGGAATTTGAAGGCTTGGATGAGCAAGGCTTGAATTGGCTTGATGTTGGCTGGAGCTTTTGTGTGTGAAGAAGAGAGAAAGAAAGCTAAAAGGAGAAGAGGAAAGTGGCGCAAAAGGGGTCTGAATGGGTACTAAAAAGGGTGGAAAAATTCTGATTATATGAGTGGTTGTTATTGATTTGTTTTGGCCTTTGATTAGTTGGATACAAAAGGCTGAAATTCAGCTAGCTTTCCTTCTCTTTTGTGGCCCAAAGTGGCGCCACTTTTGGCGCTAAGTGGCTGAGTTATTAGCCTTAGATTCTAGGGTTTTAAGCTTGCAATTCTATTGGTCCGGTTCCGACAGTTTAAAATACCGTAATGTTACCGATTTCCTTTAAATCGGTAAATCGGTCTCGTGAAAATTCTTATGAAATCTTCTATATTTCTGACCTAATTAACTTGTACCTAATCTCAATTAATTGCTAATCAATTGATCCTAAATAATTATTTAACCGAATGTTAATTAATCTCAATTATTCGATAAAAACCGAACAATTGAACGGAAAATGATAAAAGAATTTTGTGAGGTTTTTATAAGTTTCTATAATCTTAATTTCTTTAATTTAACTTCTAATCAACTCCTAGTTAACCTCTAATTAACTTTCTAATTAATCCTACAAACTCAATAAAATCGAGTAAATCGATTAACAGTGTACATTAAACATTTTGCACATTTTGGGGCCTTTTGTTTCTATTTTTCAAGGCCAATGGCATTTTCGTAATTATGGGTAAGTCTAGGGACATTCCATGTCATTTCACATATGGGTACCTCCGTGGCTCAATCAGTTAGGGTTTAGGTTTGTATGTTTTCGCTACGTGATTTTGCTTCGTTTAAAACCTTATTCTGCTAATTCTATTGACATAGGGACCTAAATGTTATTTTCTAAAAAGTTTAGGGGCAAGGTGGTCAACAATAAAAGTTTATTGTTATTATTTCCTATTACGTTATATGGGGATGTTACATAAAGCATCTATAGCTCTTTCTCAATTTATCGAAATGTAACTGGCTCTTTCTAGCAAATAGCTCAGAACATTGACTTTATGAACATAACAATTTCTAATAACTTGAAATTTCATATTGTTTAAATACTATAAATTAGTTTCTATATGAGCTTGTCCCACACTTTTATGCTTAAACATATATAAACACGTATACATTACTAACATGATTACTTCAAGAATTCTACAATTATGGAGTAAAACACACTAATTCTATTCTTTTATAGAACTTCACTAAAACATAATTTAGGCATGCATTTAGGAAATTAAAGATACAAGGCAAGCAGTAAGTATATTATCACTCACAATACTAGGCCAAGAGGAGGAGATCTCTGCTGATGATGCCACTAAGCTCATAGATAATTTTCACGAGTATCTAACATCACAAGGATCATAAACCAAACACAAATTAGTGTTTATGGTCAAAGATTTACTTAAACTACCTTCACTACTCAAAATTCCCAAATCCAAACCCTAACTCCTCCTTACATGACCAAACCTTAAATCCATAATGGATTCAACGAATCCATGGTATAATGAAGAAGCTAGAGGTCAAAATTACCTTATGGAGTGGAGGAAGGAAGAGGAGCATGAGGGGAGAAGTAGGTCTCCTCCCACCTTTGTTTCTCTCACTAGAAAGAAGAGAGAGAGAGCTTCAAGAGAGGGAACCCATTCTAAGGTGATAGGGATGGTATGAAAGGATGAGTTTGGTGATGGATATGAGTAAAATTGATAAAACGTTGATAGATTTCATGGGGGAAGAAGAAGAATGAGAGAGGAAGAAGAGAGAGAGTAAACTAGTGGAGAATGAAGAAGATGGGTCGAGTTTTAGCTTTTATTTCCACCTAGCGGGAGCCTGGGCACTGTGTCCAGGGCGCCTGGTGTAACATCCAAAAAATTTTATCGTTAACAACCAAGTTGTTCGTTTTTTATCGAATAAGTGGGTTTAATCAAAATTCGATTAAACATTTACTTAAAGCCAATTAAGTGTGATTTAAAAAGATTAGGGTTAATAGAATTAGATTAGGAGCATAGGAAACCCCACAGAAAATTTTCAAACCGGTTTTCCGATTTAAGAGAAATCGGCAAGATTTCGGTATTTTAAATTGTTGGAACTGGATCAATAGAAATTTTTCTATAAGTGCCCTAGGATCAATGGCTAAGGTTTAGCCAAACTATCCCCTCATGTGGCGCCTTGATCAACCATTGAGGGAAGGAAGCTAAGCAAAATTGGATGATGAAGTGAAATCCACCAATCATCATGTATCTTTCTTCTAAAAATCTCCATCTTTTCTTTCCTTCTCTTTTGTAAAATTCGGCCACCCCACTTGCTGAAAATCCTCTCATTTCTCTTCTCCTCACTCTCATCTTCACTCCATTTCCATTCTTTCTTCAAGTCTCATCACAAGTTGCTTCCATCAAAGATACTAAATCAACACAAATTCAACTAGACAAGGTAGGAAATCCTACTTCTCTTCTTACTTTCTCTGATTTGGGGCTGCATGGTGGTCATGTATAACTTGAGATATTGATGTTATGTAGAGTGATGATGATGGTTTATGACTAATTTTGCATGTATGTTGTGATTAAAATTTGAATTGATAGCAAAAAGCTTGAAGAATAGAGAACAATTTAAGAAGTTGTTAGGGTTTTCCTCGGTGGTCCGTACGGCGGAGTGTACTCTCCACTTACAGTTGTTTAAATTTTATGAATATATTTTTATATGAAACTAGACATTCAGGGTTTCCATACATATAAAACATAAGTCCATTGGATTAGTATAGAATTAGTTATGAATTTTTGAAATTTGACCTAGAAATCTAGGTTCTTATCCGGGCAGTATGAGTTGAGAAGGGTGTAACTCATCCTACACAGCTCCAAATTGAGTGAAACTAAATTTTTTTGAAAGCTAACATATAAGATAACATCCCATAAAAATTTCAGAATCAGATTCATTGTCATTTGTTCCTAGCACATCAATGAAGTTGGCTTAGGTTTAAACTGGTCTGGAACAAGGTAGTCCAGTAGGGTCAAGTTTCGGGACTCATAACTCAGAATATACTCATGAAAATGACATGAAACTTATTTCATTTGAAAGCTTTTCTGTTAGCTTTAATTTGACATAAATTTTGTATGATTTCACTTAAATTTCTATTTTTAGTGAATTTTTACTTATAAGAACCCAATTTTGGCTAAGAACAGGGCAGTCTGAGGTAAGATACTTATATCTTGAGTTATGTAAATCAAAATGAGATGGGATCAAAAGGGTTGGAAACTAGACACATAAGGCTATGACATATCCAAAAATCAGATTTAAATGACTTGAATTAGACTAAGAGTAGAGTATAACAAACTCGGGCAGAGCAGGGAAGAATAAACCAAAAACCCTATTGATGCATGAATTGAAATTGATGAATGATGCTATGAATGTATATATATATATTTGCTGGTTCATGTTGAATTGCAAGTTTGTACAATTGTACTGGTTGTCTTGCACTATTCACGGGGAAGTGGACTCGATCCGTTATGCTGTCGAAATTTCGGCAAGAAATTCATATGTTGTGTACAATTACAAAGGCATGGATACATGATATTTGAAAGAATAAAGTTAGTTATGCATGAGATTCATGAATATTGTAAATAATTCCATATTACTTGGGCTAACCCCTGAACAAATTTAAGGGGAATAGATCAGTGGGAAGGCGGGGAAAGTAAACCCTGCAATCCTGTATAGAAACGAACTCGGTCCTGAAAAGCAGACTATTACCCAGGAGTATATGGCCAATAACTCCCAGGGTACCAAGGATGGAAATAAGTCTTAAGAGGCAAAAGCCTTCAAGGATAAGATGTATTTTTCATTTGCACATCAATATGAATAGTATGATACTCTTTCACTGACTGTCCTAGTTATCTGTTTAATGTTCTTGATATACTACTGTTTCCTTATAATTACTATTTTAATTGCATTAGCATATCTATTAACTAAAATTGAGTTTGTTTCGGTGTATGTTTTACAAATCAGTGTTTAAGTTAAATATTACTATTATGTCATACTATTTTAAATTACGAAAAAATCGAAATAACTGGGAATGACAGCGATGACAGATACGTAGAAACTAGGAATTCTTACTGAGAAATTGTATTTCTCACCCTACTGTATATTTCCGCATCATTCTCAGACCATGGAGAACGTAGCAACCGGAGTTCTATTCATTGAGTTCCTCGAGATCCATATCCACCTCGACCCGTTCTTGGACTCTGTGTACATATCCGATAGATGCCAATTTCGCCTTTACTTTTTCTTTCAGAGAGAGTTTGTTGTACCGCTCATGCATCCGCTTTTTGACCCCGCTGTCCCTTATATTGCTATTCCCCTCTACATGGCCCACCCATTTCCACCTCCACCAGCAGCAGCAGCAGCTCCAGCTCCCATGGCCCCTCCTGACTCATGACCACAGCAGATGCCCTCAGTCTCGATGTCTGAGGAGGATCCGTCTGAGGTAGCGAGTTCTTCTTCTTCATCCTCTGCTCCGAGCGTGGGCCACCCTCCTGCAGATGCTAGCATGGCGAACGGATTTCTTTCTTCAGATTCCGTTTAGATAGTGGGCATGCTGTAGCGGTAGTAGATGTACAGAATGACCCTCTTTTGGCAGTCTGGGTCATGGGCAGATGGGTAGAAATTAGGAAGTGTACATGAAATGTCCCATGGGGACCATTTAGAGTATTGTTCATAGGGACCGGCCGTTTTATTTTGTGTTAGCGGCCTCATTTCTTTTTACCCTGTATCATTTGACAAATTTTGAAAATAGATGACTATGTATATATTTATGATGTATTTTGCAATAGTTCTGTCTATATTGCATTTTATTTATGTTATGTTACTTCCAGTACAACGATTAGCTAGTATTTATTCCGCCGTCAAGCAAAAACTTGTGTTATGCAAATAATCATCTTTATGTGAGTAATTAATAATGAGATGGAAAACAAAATTTAATTAGCTCACTACATGTAATCACTTATCAGATAATTTATTATGACTTGAGCATAGTACTTGTCTGGTAAAGTGTTACACCTGGGCACCCACCCCCCTGAAGCTCAAGAAATCAACAGCGTAGTTAGCGCCTAGGCGCCCAATCCCTTCTTTTTTTTTTTCCTCTACCAAACACTTATCAAATATCACCATTATTCATACACTCTCAACTTGGGTGTTACAGTTAATCTCTAACAATATTAGTTATAGACATAGCTAAATCGAGATGTTACACAGGGCAGGGTTGGGTTTAGCTAAAACTCGCCCCATTGCCACCCTTAATTGATATGCCGATTTCTTTTTTTTCATGTATAATATATTGATTTTTAAAATAAAATATAGATTTAATTTCTATGTACCTGCATCTAATTATATATGGACACATTAGGAAAAGGGTTTAATTCAATCACTCACTCCTTTAAAAATCTTACAAATAGAAGTTTCTAATTAGATGACAATGTAAAACTGTTTTACACTGATAGTGCATCAAAATTAATCTCGTAAAATACTAGAGTAAACACTTCAATCAATCCCTAAAAATGTTCTTGGTGGATATTTCCATCGCTGACAATAAACAATTAGTATTGTGATTCCTGATAATTGCACAAGTTGGACACTCCTGGTCCCTAACTCACTTACAATTGGCAAAGAGTCTAATACGGAGTTAAATTATAACTATAAGACTAAAAACAAAAATACAATACACAACTATAACAAACTAATACTGATCATGTCATCAAGAGACTACTTCTTTAAAAAATTTATCAAAATTCACATTAAAATACCAATAAAAAAGATGCTGCTGAGTATTACAGCCCAATATACACAATCTTTTTATTTTTTTTTTTTGGATAAATAGACTAAGTAAGAACATTAAAACAGAAAAACAAAAAATATCATTTTTCATATTTGCATTGGTAAATTGTTTACTAGAAACATAACTTTAGAGTTAAAATTAACTTCTTTTTCTTACCTGAAGCCAAGACCAAAGCAATGCAAAAAATTCCTAATAGAAAAGGTTGATAGATGCGAGAAGCCATTTTGTGGGGATTTCACCTTGGAATACTAAACTCTTTCTATTTTGTGACATGAATGGTTAGCACAAAGGTCAATATATACTATCTATTTGAAGACAATTTTGGAAATGAAAATTAGATCAATTGAATGATAGAAATGTATTAATGTGTGAATCTTTATATTTTGAATATGAGTAATGAGATTAATCTTGATCCTTATACTTGTAATAATTCATTCATCACATGGTAGGATAAATAGACTTTTTTATAACTTAAAAAAAAAGGTCGAATGACACTCACAAATTGAAAAAGATAAATTATATCTAAATTTAATAAGAAACAAAACATTCTAAACTAACAAATGATCTTTAGTTCTGCTTTTTACCCGAAAAGTATCGATATCTAAGCATCTTTCATGTCACAAGCCAACACAAAAAGCATTGCAATTTGAAGAATATATTACACATCCTTTCAAAATATATCTAAATTTCTCTATCATCCGTAAGACCATAAAAATAGAAATACCTATGAGAAAAAACTAAAATACCCACAAAGTGTAACATTCCCAATTTTTGTTTAAGCTAATTAGCTCAGTGATCCTGGCTAATTAGAGAGGTTAATGATTAACTGAGGACTAATCGGCTAACCTCGATGAGCAAGAGCTTAGTGAATTGAGTCAAGTTAATAATTGAATTATAATGCACTAAATGGTTTAATTAAAACCTAATTATTCGAACCTCATTAATTCGTAACTTAGAAATATAATTAAGCTAATCCAATCTTATTAATTAAGTACAAGACAATTGTTCTACCTTACCAATTGAGATAGATTAATTCTAAACCCTAATTACATAATTCATAAGATCAATTCTTTTAAGAGGAAAAACGTCTTAAACATATAATTAACCAAAATCAGTTAAAGAGCAATTTAACTAATCGAATTGATTAACAACTTAGGTAATTTTAATGGCTTTGAAGATTTAAAAATTTCTCCTAATTGATGCACCAAATTTCGGCCAAGGATAAGAGCAAAAATACAACCATCCATTTGCTTTCTCATCATACACCACTAGATCAAGAGTCCATGTTAGTAGATTCCTTGAGTCAAGACAAAAGATCTATTCTTCTCCATCAAGATTGTGACACTTGGAGTGATCACAATCATCCAATGCCAATCCTAGGGTAGATCATGCTTTTAACCACTTGAAAAGAAACACTACAAGGTCTTTACCCAAGTGCCAAGACTCAAAGAAAACACAACTCACCCTTTTAGCCCAAGGTTCCTAGCCCTTTTGCTTGAAAAAGAAGTAAAACTCACCTACTCACTCTTACTTGTTAGAGAAGCAAAAGCCATCAGCCCTCCCTCACCCATTTTGTGCCCCAAACTAGCCCTTCCACTCTCTCATTTGTGATTTTCATCCTCTCACTACAAGCCTAAGCTCTCACTTCTCTCTAAGCCTCATTCTTGCTCTTCTACTCTTCTAATTCCTCTTGTTCTTCTTCCCACTTTCACACCCCATCCAACTCTCTTTCCTTTCACCATTCCACAAGCCCTTCAAGGACCACCATTTTTGGTGAGAAACAAGACTGTAACGTCCGATTTCCGACTTCCGATCTTATTTAATGTTGAAATTTCTGATTTCCGAGTTTGTCTTATAAATTCCGACTTCCGACCTTAGTCATAGTTTCAAATTCCGACTTCGTTTCCAAGGCTTAAGGGCCGGCTGCATTTTCCGATTTCCGACCTTGTGTAAGCGTGTAAGAATTTCGACCTCATCAGTATGAGTTCCGATTTCGGATTTAATTTCAAGTGGCTGATGTTTCCAATTTCCGATCTTAAGATTTCCGACTTAACACTAAGTCTGACGTCCGATTTTATCTCGACCAGAAATGGACACGAGATCAAATTTTTGAACTTGTCTCCCGGTCCGAGTCAAATTTTCACGAGTTCCGATCTTGAGTTTAATACCAAGAGCTCTCATTTCTCTATCCTCCCAAGTTCCGAGATCGAGGTCCTACAATTCATGACTTCCGACTTTAGGTGCTTGGCTTCACATCAAGCTTTGCTTTCAAGTTTCGAAATAAACTGGATATATTTCCCGGTTTTCGACTTCATATGCAGGATGTTCACGAGTTCCGACTTTATAGAGAGTACGAGTTCCGATTTCATCTTCAGAATATACTGGAAACTAGTCCCACTTTAGGCGACGTGGAGAGCAATTCTACCACAAAAATAAGACGACATGGAGAGCAAGGTTGGCTGAAACTCAGCCTTATGTTTTGAGACCAATCAAAACTTTCCAAGTTAACTACTACTCATGCTTATATAACACACTCTCCTCCTCTTCCTCAGACTCTTCTCTCACGTTGCATACTTCACTCCAGCTCTCTCTTTTCTTTTCATCACTCACCCAACTCCATCACACTTTGAAATTCTACCAAGTTGTAACTACAAACTTAAACCAAAATCATTCATAGTAAGAGGTAGAGGTTCTAAATTCTTACTTGACTTTTTGATTCTTGAAGGATTGATGGTGGTCCAATTTCTTAATTTTGATATGTTGATTGAATAATTATGATGAATTATAGCTGAGTTATGGGCTGTTTATAAGGTTAAAACCTGAATTGAAAGTGAGAAAGGGTGAAGATATGAAAAAGTTGAGAGGCTGGAAAACTCAAAACCCTCGGTAGTCCGTACGGCGGAGTGTACAGCTTCGTCTCCTGTCGTTAAAAATTAACGAGACCATTTTTAAGTGAAACTAGACATTCAGGGCTTTCCACAAATATATCATAATAGGTCATTGGATTAGTATAGAATTAGTTATGAGTTTTTGAAGTTAGACCTAGAAATCTGGGTTCTCACCCGGGCAGCATGGGTTGAGAAGGGTGTATCTCATCCTATACAACCTCAAATTGAGTGCAATGAAAGATGTTTGAAAGTTAACACATGAGAGAACATCCCATAAAAATTTCAAAATTTAATTCGTTGTCATTTGTTCCCAGCATATCAATGAAGTTAGCTTAGGTTAAAACTGGCCTAGAATAGGACAACTCAATAGGGTAATGTTTCGAGACTCATAACTCAAAATCCACTTAGGCAAATGACATGAAACTTAATTCATTATAAAGCTTGTTGTGTGAGCTTCATTTTGATATAAAATTGGCATCATTTCATCTAGTTTTCGAATTTTAGTGAATTTTCTCCTATAGGAACCCAATTCTGGCTAGGAATAGGACAGGCAGAGATAAAATGTTTATATCTAGAGTTATATAATTCAAAACGAGATAGGACTAAAGAGAGTAGAAAGTAGACATATAAGGCTATAACATATCCAAAAATGAGAATTTAATGAGTTGGATTGAATAAAATTTGGAGCATGCAAAACTCAGGCAGAACAGGGAAGGACAAGCTGGAACCTTCTTAATGCTGGATTTGCAATTGTTGAATGATATTATACATGTTTGCTGGTTTATACTGAAATTATTAGTTGTGCAACTGTACTGATTTGTCTGGCACTATTCACGGGGAAGCGGACTCCATCCGTTATGCCGCCGAAATTTCGGTAAGAAATCCATAAGTTATGAAATTTATGATAACTTGAGTACATCATATGAAAAGAGACAAGTTAGATGTGCATTCATTTCAAGACATTATGAAGAATTCCACATCACTTGGGCCAGCCCCGGAATGAATTAAGGGGAATAGATCAGTGGGAACGTCGGGGAAAGTAAACCCGGTCATCCTGTATAGGAACGAGCTCGGTCCTGAAAAGCGGACTATTACCCAGGAGTATATGGCCAATGACTCCCAGGGGACCAAGTATGGAAATAAGTTATAAAAGGCGAAAGCCTCCAAGAATAAGATGCATATTCTCATTGCACGTGCATAGGTTCAGTGTAATACTTTTCTATTGATTGTTCTAGATCTTTGTTTATCATTCATAACATACTATTGTTCCGCTGTGATTACTATTTGAGTACATTAGTATATCTGTTAATTAAAATTGAACTTGTTTCGGTGTATGCTTTACAAATGAGTATTTAAGTTAAATATTGTCATTTTACTATACTATCTGAAAATCTTGTACGACCGAAACAACTGGGAATGACAGCGATGACAGATGTATAGAAGTTAGGATTTTCTACTGAGAAATATTCATTTCTCATGCTATTGTATGTTCCGCGTCATTCTCAGACCATGGAGCATGCGGCGACCGGGGTTCTATTCATTGAGTTTCCTGAGCTTCACATCCACATCGACCCTTTCCTAGATTCTGTATATATATCGGGTAGATGCCAGTTTCGTTTATATTTCTTCTTCCAGAGGGACTTTGCCGTACCACTTATGCATCCCCTCTTTGATCCTGCTGTCCCCTACATAGCCATACCTCTTCACATGGCCCATCCATTTCCACCACCACCAGCAGCTAAAGACCACCGTACCAGCTCCAGCCAAGCCATGGACCGATTAGGTCTTTGTTCATGGATACTGGCTGTTTCAGTTTGTATTAGCGGCCTCATTTTGATGCCTTGTACTTTTTGACAAACTTTGAAATCAGATATCTATATACATATCTATGACACCGTTTGCAGTTATTCTGTTCTTATTGTATTTTTATTTGTGTTAAGTTATTTACAGTTTACCGATTGACTTGTATTCATTCTGCCATCATGCAGAAAATTTTGTTATGAGATCAGGTAGTCTTATGCGAGAAATAAATTCTAATACAGAAAAGAGAAATTTAATCAGTATTATACGTAATCTCTTATCAGATAGATTATTATGACTTAAGCATAGTACTTTGTCTGGTAAGTTGTTACATTTTTGGTATCAGAGCAGTTCATCCTAATATAGGCCTGAGGATTGGATCGACTATGCTTTGCATATGCTCTGTATTCCCTAGATCTTATTATGTTCTGAGTCTTGTCCATATGGATAGAACGTACGTGAAGTAGTATGCCTAACTGTATGCTATTATTTACTAGCACACCGAACTTAGGGTTGAGCCTGATCAACTCAATTACTCTTGTTTTGTGTGTTCAGAACTTAATGGCTTCTGGAAGGCGAGGTAGGCCGCGAACTACTCCAGCCCAGGAGGAATCTACAGAGTTTCTGGATATGATGCGAGAGATGGCGCACGCTATCTCTTGTGGCTTGACATTCTTTGCCACTGAAATGATGGGCCAAATAGGAAGACAGTCAAAGGTAGGTCGTGGTGGAAATCATAACGGCCTTGAAATGGATCTAGAATATCTTAAGTTTGCTGAGTTTCGGAAGGCCAATCCACCCAGCTTCAGGGGAGCCTTTGACCCAAATAAAGCAGCTGAATGGATTAAGGCTATGGAAAAGATTTTCTATGTGTTAGATTGCACAGATCATCAAAAGGTGACTTTTGCCACCTACATGTTAGAAGCTGATGCAGAATTCTGGTGGGACGGTGTGTGACGATTATTAGAAGGGGCCCAGACAGAAATTACTTGGGACGTATTCAAGGACGCATTTTACTAGAAATATTTTCTTGTGTCTGTTCGCAATGCCAAGGAGTTGGAGTTCACGCACCTTCGTCAAGGAAATAGTAACGTGTCGGAGTACGTTGCCAAATTTGAGGAGCTGTGCAAATTCTCCACTATTTATTAACGAAACCCTGATGAAGCATGGAAATGCATGAAATTTGAAGGTGGACTGAAAGAAGACATTCTTGCCACCATAGGACCAATGGAGATCAGAGACTTTTCTACCTTGGTGAGCAAGTGCCGCTTGGTAGAAGATTGTAACAAGAAGTTAGTTGCTACTAGAGCATCTAGCAACAACTTTAAGAAGGGGTTAGCTCCACAAGGTCCGAGGTTCAAACCCAACTTACAACAGCAAAGGAAGTTGCAGCCAGCGAACAACAAAGGCAAGCAATCTCAACGGCCTTTCGGGAACCAGATTTGCAGCCAGTGCGGCAAGAATCATGGCGACCGCCCTTGCTTGGCAGGTCAAAATGTCTGCTTTGGATGTGGCAAACCAGGCCACAGAATCTATGAATGCCCTGCCCGAAATCCTCAATCGATTCCTAGGCCACAACGCCAAGGGAGAGTTTTTACTATGGATGCATAGGAGGTTAAGAAGTCAGAAAACTTAATCCAAGATACATGTGAAGTAAATGGTAAGACTTTAACCATTTTGTACGATTCAGGTGCGTCTCACTCTTTCATCTCTCATGATTGCATGACAGCCCTGCAGCTACCTATCTCTGAATTACCTTATGATTTGTTAGTTTCTACTCCTACAAATGAGCCCATTAGGACCAACCACATTTGTATCAACGTCCCTTGTCAAATAGGAGGTCGGATCTTTCCGGCTAATTTAATTTGTCTTCCCTTGATCGGACTTGACATCATCTTGGGCATGGATTGGCTCTCTGCCAATCAAGCCCTGTTAAATTGCTCAGATAAATCCATTACACTCCCTTCTGTTTCATCTTCTGAATCCGTAATTCCTGTAAGTCTTTATTTAAGTTCCTTAATAGTGCACCCTTGTGGGAATAGGAGTCAAGGGTATATTTTCTTATCAACCAGCATGACAGAGGTTGATCAGGAGTTAAACAATATTCCAGTTGTTAGGGAATATCCTAATGTGTTTCCCGAAGATATTCCTGAGTTCCCTCCTGGAAGAGAGATTGAGTTTACTATTGAACTGGTGCCAGGAGTGGGACCAATATCTTTAGCGCCGTACCGCATGTCGCCCTTGGAACTGGCTGAACTTAAGAGGCAGATTGAAGAACTCTTGGAAAAGAAATTTATTAGACCAAGTGCATCACCGTGGGGAGCCCCAGTCTTGTTAGTTAAGAAGAAAGATGGAGGCATGCGACTCTGTGTAGATTACAGGCAGTTGAATATAGCGACAATCAAGAACAAGTACCCGTTACCAAGGATTGATGATCTTATGGATCAACTGCAAGGGGCTACTGTATTTTCCAAGATTGATCTACGGTCTGGATATCACCAAATTCGGGTCCGAGGAGAAGATATTCCGAAGACGACGTTTCGGACTCGTTATGGACATTATGAGTATACCGTGATGTCCTTCGGATTGACAAATGCACCGGCAGTATTCATGGACTACATGAACCGAATATTCAGACCATATCTTGATAAATTTATGGTGGTGTTCATTGATGACATACTTGTTTATTTGAAGACAGAACATGAGTATGCAGAACACTTGCGATTAGTTCTGCAAATTTTGAGAGAAAGGAAACTTTATGCCAAACTATCCAAATGTGAATTTTGGATGGAAGAAGTAAAATTTCTTGGCCATGTGGTATCTCATGGGGGAATTTCAGTAGATCCCAGTAAGGTAGAAGCAGTATTAAATTGGGAGCGACCAACGATAGTTACGGAAGTCAGAAGTTTCTTAGGGTTGGCAGGATACTACAGAAGATTTGTTAAAAACTTCTCTCAAATAGCCCTACCCTTAACAAAGTTAACCAGGAAGAACGCCCCATTCGACTGGGCCTTTCGAGTGCGGCGTAGTTTTCGTGAATTAAAGGAAAGGTTGACAACCACCCCAGTACTTATTTTACCGGACCCTCATGGACCGTTTGAAGTGTACTGTGGTGCTTCTCAGAAAGGATTGGGGTGCGTGTTAATGTAAAATAGGAACGTCGTGGCATATGCTTCCAGGCAATTGAAAACTCATGAAAGAAACTATCCAACCCATGATCTCGAACTGGCGGCGGTAGTATTTGCCTTGAAGATGTGGAGACACTATTTCGATGGAGTGAAGTTTGAAGTATTTTCTGATCACAAAAGTTTGAAATACCTTTTTGATCAGAAGGAATTGAACATGAGACAACGAAGATGGATGGAATTCCTTAAAGATTACGAGTTCGACCTGAAGTACCATCCAGGCAAGGCAAACATGGTAGTAGACGCCCTAAGCAGAAAATCCTTGACAGTGGCGTGGATGATGATCAAAGAAACGGAACTTATAGAGAGCTTTCAAACCCTCAACTTGGGGATCTCTGTAACTCCCAGTATCATTCAATTACACCAACTGAAGATAACCAGTACTTTCAAGGATCAAATCCAGCAAGCACAATAAGGAAACGATGACTTCCAGCATACAGTACGACTAGTGCAATCTGGCAAGCTAACAGGATTCTCTCAGGATGCGGAAGAAATATGGCGATATCATGGAAGAATATGTGTACTTGAGGAGAATGATCTCAGGAAGAAGGTATTGGAAGAAGCCCATAAGAGTGAGTTTACTGTACATCCTGGCATTAACAAGATGTACCAAGATCTCAAGAAGATGTTTTGGTGGCCAAGCCTTAAGACAGATATAGCCAATTTTGTGAATAAATGTTTAACTTGCCAGAGGGTGAAGATAGAGCATCAGAAGCCGGCAGGAACACTACAACCCTTAGAGATTACGGAATGGAAATGGGAGAGCATCTCTACGGATTTCGTGATGGGCTTACCGAGGACCCCCTCAGGATATGACGCTATATAGGTCATAGTGGACAGACTAACCAAGTCAGCTCACTTTTTACCCATTCGAGCGAATTCTCCTTTAGAAAAGTTGGCTCAGCTATATATCCAAGAAATAATTCGGCTACATGGTATTCCTTCGACAATCATTTCCGATCGAGATCCAAGGTTCACCTCACGGTTTTGGGGAGCACTCCAGAAGGTGTTTGGTACTAGGATATGTCTAAGTACTGCGTATCATCCGCAATCGGATGGTCAAATGGAGCGGACAATTCAGACTTTGGAAGATATGTTGCGAGCATACACTCTGGAACAACGAGGAAATTGGGATTGGTATTTACCGTTAGCCGAATTTGCTTATAACAACAGTTATCATGCTAGCATTGGCATGGCTCCATATGAGGCTTTATATGGCCGGAAGTGTCAGTCTCCCCTATGTTGGTATGAAGTTGGAGAACGGAGTCTCCTAGGTCCAGAGATGGTCAGACAAACAATAGAACAGATTAAAAAGATCCGTAGCAAAATACTTGCAGCTCAGAGCCGTCAGAAGACCTACGCGGATGTCCGGAGGAAACCCTTGGAATTTCAAGAAGGAGACCACGTATTTCTGAAAATCACACCCACAACAGGAGTAGGTAGAGCCATTAAAGTCAAAAAGCTAAGCCCCTGCTTTATAGGCCCTTTTCAAATTTTAAAGCGAATTGGGCCAATCGCCTATCGGGTTGTTTTGCCTCCACAATTGTCAAACCTTCATGATGTTTTTCATGTCTCTCAACTCAGAAAAATATCAACCTGACTCCACACACTTCCTAGAACCCGAATCAATACAGTTAAAAGAAGACCTGACTTTCCGCTTACAACCAGCACGGATCGTAGACAAAAGTACCAGACAACTTCGGAACAAGACCGTGCAGCTAGTAAAAGTAGCATGGGGAAAGGAAAATGCTGAGCACTATACTTGGGAACTGGAATCGGACATGAGGAAAGAGTATCCTGGACTATTCTCCAACACTAGATTTTGAGGACAAAATTTCTTTTTAGGAGGGTGGTAAATGTAACGTCCGATTTCCGACTTCCGATCTCATTTAATGTTGAAATTTCCGATTTCCAAGTTTGTTTTATAAATTCCGACTTCCGACCTTAGTCATAGTTTCAAATTCTGACTTCGTTTCCAAGGCTTAAGAGCCGACTGCATTTTCCGATTTCCGACCTTGTGTAAGCATGTAAGAATTTCGACCTCATCAGTATGAGTTCCGATTTTCGATTTAATTTCAAGTGGCTGATGTTTCCAATTTCCAATCTTAAGATTTCCGACTTAACACTAAGTCCGATGTCCGATTTTATCTCGATCAGAAATGGACACGAGATCAGATTTTTGAACTTGTCTCCCGGTCCAAGTCAAATTTTCACGAGTTCCGATCTCAAGTTTAATACCAAGAGCTCTCATTTCTCTATCCTCCCAAGTTCCGAGATCGAGGTCCTACAATTCACGACTTCCAACTTTAGGTGCTTGGCTTCACATCAGGCTTTGCTTTCAAGTTTTGAAATAAACTGGATATATTTCCCGGTTTCCGACTTCATATGCAGGATGTTCACGAGTTCCGACTTTATAGAGAGTACGAGTTCCGATTTCATCTTCAGAATATACTGGAAACTAGTCCCACTTTAGGCGACGTGGAGAGCAATTCTACCACACAAATAAGAAGACGTGGAGAGCAAGGTTGGCTGAAACTCAGCCTTATGTTTTGAGACCAATCAAAACTTTCTAAGTTAACTACTACTCATGCTTATATAACACACTCTCCTCCTCTTCCTCAGACTCTTCTCTCACGTTGCATACTGCACTCCAGCTCTCTCTTTTCTTTTCATCACTCACCCAACTCCATCACACTTTGAAATTCTACCAAGTTGCAGCTACAAACTTAAACCAAAATCATTCATAGTAAGAGGTAGAGGTTCTAAATTCTTACTTGACTTTTTGATTCTTGAAGGATTGATGGTGGTCCAATTTCTTAATTTTGATATGTTGATTGAATAATTATGATGAATTATAGCTGAGTTATGGGCTGTTTATAAGGTTAAAACCTGAATTGAATGTGAGAAAGGGTGAAGATATGAAAAAGTTGAGAGGCTGGAAAACTCAAAACCCTCAGCAGTCCGTACGACGGAGTGTACGGCTTCGCCTCCCATCGTTAAAAATTAACGAGACCATTTTTATGTAAAACTAGACATTCAGGGCTTTCCACACATATATCATAATAGGTCATTGGATTAGTATAGAATTAGTTATGAATTTTTGAAGTTAGACCTTGAAATCTGGGTTCTCACCCAGGCAGCATGGGTTGAGAAGGGTGTATCTCATCCTATACAACCTCAAATTGAGTGCAACCAAAGATGTTTGAAAGTTAACACATGAGAGAACATCCCATAAAAATTTCAGAATTTAATTCATTGTCATTTGTTCCCAGCACATCAATGAATTTGGCTTAGGTTAAAATTGGTCTAGAATAGGACAGCTCAATAGGGTAATGTTTCGAGACTCATAACTCAAAATCCACTTAGGCAAATGACATGAAACTTAATTCATTTTAAAGCTTGTTGTGTGAGCTTCATTTTGATATAAAATTGGCATGATTTCATCTAGTTTTTGAATTTTAGTGAATTTTCTCCTATAGGAACCCAATTCTGGCTAGGAACAGGACATGCTGAGATAAAATGTTTATATCTAGAGTTATATAATTCAAAACGAGATGGGACCAAAGAGAGTAGAAAGTAACATATAAGGCTATAACATATCCAAAAATGAGAATTTAATGAGTTGGATTGAATAAAATTTGGAGCATGCCAAACTCAGGCAGAACAGGGAAGGACAAGCTGGAACCTTCTTAATGCTGGATTTACAATTGTTGAATGATGTTATACATGTTTGCTGGTTCATACTGAAATTATTAGTTGTGCAACTGTACTGATTTGTCTGGCACTATTCACGGGGAAGCAGAATCGATCCGTTATGCCGCCGAAATTTCGGTAAGAAATCCATAAGTTATGAAATTTATGATAACTTGAGTACATCATATGAAAAGAGACAAGTTAGATGTGCATTCATTTCAAGATATTATAAAGAATTCCACATCACTTGGGCTAGCCCTGGAATGAATTAAGGGGAATAGATCAGTGGGAAGGTCGGGGAAAGTAAACCCGGTCATCCTGTATAGGAACGAGCTCGGTCCTGAAAAGCGGACTATTACCCAGGAGTATATGGCCAATGACTCCCAGGGGACCAAGTATGGAAATAAGTTATAAAAGGCGAAAGCCTCCAAGAATAAGATGCATATTCTCATTGCACGTGCATAGGTTCAGTGTAATACTTTTCTATTGATTGTTCTAGATCTCTGTTTATCATTCATAACATACTATTGTTCTGCTGTGATTACTATTTGAGTACATTAGTATATCTGTTAATTAAAATTGAACTTGTTTCGGTGTATGCTTTACAAATGAGTATTTAAGTTAAATATTATCATTTTACCGTACTATCTGAAAATCTTGTACGACCGAAATAACTGGGAATGATAGCGATGACAGATGTATAGAAGTTAGGATTTTCTATTGAGAAATATTCATTTCTCACCCTATTGTATGTTCCGCGTCATTCTCAGACCATGGAGCACGCGGCGACTGGGGTTCTATTCATTGAGTTTTCTGAGCTTCACATCCACATCGACCCTTTCCTAGATTCTGTATATATATCGGGTAGATGCGGTTTGGTTATATTTCTTCTTCCAGAGGGACTTTGCTGTACCACTTATGCATCCCCTCTTTGATCCTGCTGTCCCCTACATAGCCATACCTCTTCACATGGCCCATCCATTTCCACCACCACCCAGCTGAAGACGGCCGCACAGCGACTCAGTTCCCATGGACCAATTAGGGTGCTGTTCATGGATACTGGTCGTTTCATTTTGTATTAGCGGCCTCATTTTGATGCCTTGTACTTTTTGACAAACTTGGAAATCAGATATCTATATACATATCTATGACGCCGTTTGCAATTATTCTGTTCTTATTGTATTTTTATTTGTGTTAAGTTATTTACAGTTTACCGATTGTCTTGTATTCATTCTGCCATCACGCAGAAAATTTTGTTATGAGATCAGGTAGTCTTAAGCGAGAAATAAATTCTAATACAGAAAAGAGAAATTTAATCAGTATTACACGTAATCTCTTATCAGATAGATTATTATGACTTAAGCATAGTACTTTGTCTGGTAAGTTGTTACAAAGACCCCTCATACACAAGCCCCATTTTCAAGCCTTCAAGAAGGAAGACTCTCTCCAACCTTCTCCACCTTCAAAATCATTCAAGGAAGCTCTCATTGGTAGTGACTCTAATCTACTCTTTTCATGTATTTTTCATGCTCTAGAATTCCTAAGCTCTTTATAGCTAGGTGGTTTTAGGACTTTGCCTGAGCCTCTACCATGGCCAATTTCTTGCTCTATAAATTTTCTTGTCTTGTTGAAAAATGTTGTCTTGAAGTGAGAATATGTAGCATGATGGTTTTATATATCTTGCTCTATTTTGTTTTAAAATACTTATTTGGTGACTAAAACCTTGAATATAATGATGAGATAAAACATAAAAATAGTGATTTGAAGTGGTATAACAACATCTCTATGAGTTTGATATGTAAAACTTAAAAACTAGTTAAGCTGGAATTCTGGTAGTCTGTAATGCGTGCAGTATAAATCATTCTACAAAACTCAAAATGTAATGAAACTAATTTTCTGTGAAATTAGACTCAAAGAGCTTTCCACACGTATAAAATTCGTGAAATTTGGAGTCAAAATGAGGGAGATATGATTTTTCAAAGTTGGTTGTTCCCGGATGGGTTTCTGTTTGGGCAGTCTTCACTAAAAACTTTATAACTCGAGCTAAAAAAATCATTTTTGAGTGGAACCAAGTTTTTTAGAAAGCTAAGACATATAGAAACATCCCCATAAAACAGTTTTGTCAGATTCCATGTGAGGAACTCCCAGTGAAGTGGACAAGTCACTGACCCGAGTTGAACTTTCAAGTCTGAACAGTCAGAATAAAATATGCATAACTCAAGCTAAAAAATGAATTTTTGAGTGGGGCTTGTTTTGTTTAAAAATAGACTCAGAGAAGTACATCCACCCAAAAATTCGAAATAAAAGAGTAAAAGATGAAATTATGGTGAATTTTTGAAGTTACTGCCCTACCGTAAAAGTAAAACTGGATATGATAAAGTTTTAAAGGTTAATGAGAAATAAGCTTTAAGACATTAAGACCCTTACATTAAGCATTGGAAAAACCTTCATAATTCAACTTAAAAGTTTCAAAAAGGTAATGGATTGAAATTGGCCCTATGCCTAATAAAAGAATTTATGCAAGAAGCAAATCAATTAAAAGCTTGTATCCAAATTTACTAAGCTAAGCTCATAAGACTTTGCGTGATATGTATGCCTTTATGTGTCAATATGATGACAATGATATGATGATGATGATATGATATGATGATGATCATGATGATGATGGTATGATAATGGTGATGATGATATGATATGATGATTATGATAGTGACATGAGGATTATGATAGTGTTATGATGATGATAAGGATGATAATGATATGATGATGATATTATAATGAATCATGATGATATGAATATGATATGTTGATAATATGATGCTTAATGATATACATGAAAGGATTAATAAATATGATCACCCTGGGGACGGCGATACGTAACGCCCAGAGGTGATTCATAAAGAAACCACGTTTGGGGATGACGATACGTAACGCCTAAATGTGGAAAAGAATCAGAATAATTTTGCATCATAAGCTTTAATAAGAAGAGAAAGTAAACTACGGGTGTAATCCTTCAAAAGGGAAGGTGGCCCAAAGTAAGCTCCTCTCACCCACGGCTCACATGAGGCATGGCATGACCCAGCTAGTGTGAGTATAGGGGATAGGTCTTACATGAGGCATGGCATGACCCAGCTAGTGTAAGTACCGAAATTCTATGGTGGCAACGGCCACGGTATGAGCTCATTACCACCTATGTTTAGTGGGTGAAAAGAAAAAGAAAAAGACCTAAGATAAAGGTTAAGTTAAGAAAAGAAAAGGGACTTCGGTCTAAACCCTAGAAAGGGAAGAAGTTAAGAGAATCTTATAGCATGGATATGCATGTTTTATGTAATTATATTTGTGCTTATGTATATTATGATGTAAATGATTAGAGGATACGCTAAAATTGAATCCGCTTCGGATATTCATGATTTCGAAAATCCAAGAATTGAACCTTATGCATGCTCACTATTTTCATTAATAAAACCGGAGTGGCTGGGACGATGACGATGACACTTTCGTGTCGGGTTCGAGTCCTACTGAGAATTCCATTTCTCACCCTAGTTATTCTCCCATATCGTCACCAGATCTCGATGGCACATCCAGTGGAGTGGAGTATGGATCCCCCACACTGTGAGCGGACGTATGACGTGGGACGTCAGACAATGTTGATGTGGACTTGTAGTTGCCGTAGCTTTGCATCTTCATACATTCCTTTTGTGAAGAACGATGTCGATTTCAGTTTGTATCTAGTATTTGGATCATGGTACGACCATCAGCCTCCTTCGCTGTAATGCTGATATGTATGTATATATATATTATGAACTCATATCGATGTAATGATTTGCTATATAATGCAATGTATTTGTGAATTATTATTTGTTTACCTTTCTCATGTTTTACGAATTTGGGGCATGTATTTTATGCGACACGCTCTTTCTCTATCTAGCTTCTCGCTCAAGGCTTCACTTTTCAAAACTGCAGTCGACGCATTTATTTCAAAAAAAAAAAAAAATAAATCTTACTGTATTTTCCGCGTAACTTAATTTCAAGTGAAGTTTAGTTTTCCACGAGCATAAGTAACAACTAATAAAACGCCGTAATACGACTTAAGCGTAGTATGGATTTATTAGGGTGTTACATAAAGAGGATAAGAAAAACACTTAGACAATGAAAACACCCATAAAAGGGACAATAAAATATAAAATAAGAGATACAAAGCTTTAACTGTAACGTCCTCCTTAGTATAGTACTATTCTTAAGTTATAGTACCACACTCGGGGAGTTATTCTTTTATTACTGAGTGGACCTTATCTGACAGCAACTTCAGCCGTCTTTGAAACTTCTCGAACTATCTGGAGATAATACAAAAACAGGAGTGAGAATTTTGAATTCTCAGTAGTATTCTCTAACTATCATACATAATGTCATTGTTGTTATCTCTAGTTACTTCGGTGTATTATGAGAAAGGTGAACATGTTATACAAACTGTTTAATTTTATAGTTTGAAAACATACTGTCCGAAGCAAAGTTCATTTTATTCATACACTTGTCATTTGGGAGAGCCTATACAAAGTAAATTCATGAATTATACTATGAATAATAACTGCAACGTATTAAAATATAATAGCACCAATATACTGGAAACTTAAAATCTGCATATGCCTTTACTTGTACTTGAATTTATGCAAATACACATAAATTTTCATTTCTTTCTTTGTCTTCCTTTACTTGTCATACATATTCCAGAGTACGATCACCATGTCATACTCCGTAGGGGTGTGATCACCATGTCACACTCCTTAGGAATATGTTCATCCTACCACGTCCCAGAATATGATCGCCATGTCATACTATCTTGGGGTGTGATTGCCATGTCACATTCCTTAGAGTGTGGGATCATTATGCCATATTCCAAAGTATGATCGCCATGTCAAACCCCATCAGAGCGTGATCGCCATGTCACGTTCCTTAGGAATATGAACTCATCATCATATCTTTCATCGTAGAATCATAAATACACAAGTTTCATACCTTATTATCAAATGGTAATACTTGCATGGTATTCATACACATCGCATAATAATATTAACACACCAACATTTAGAGCTATCTCTAATTTCTCCCAGAAATTCGGCAGCATGACAGATCATGTCCGCTTCCCCGTGAATAGTGCTAGGCTACCAGTAAAACCCATCAAGCATTCAAATCAATACGGGACAGAAAACTTATAACCACAATATCAATCATATAGTGTGTCAAAATCAACAGGAATATCAACAGGGCTTTCTACTCACTCTATCCCCTTTTACCTGAATTTTGTAAAATTCATCTTTACTCCTATTCAAGTCATTTAAACCTGAATTTTGGATATGTCATAGCTTTATGTGTCTAGTTTCTAACCCTTTTGGTCCCATTTCATTTTGATTTGTATAGCTCAAGTTATTAATATTTTACCTCAGACTGCCCTGTACTTAGCCAAAAGTACACTCTTATAAGTGAAAATTCACTAAAAATAGAAATATGGATGAAATCATACAAAATTTATATCAAATTAAAGCTAACAGAATAAGATTTCAAATGAAAGGTTTCATATCATTTAGATAAGTATATTATGAGATATAAGCCTCGTAATTTGACCCTACTAGACTACCCTATTCCAGCCTGATTTGAACTTAAGGCAACTTCATTGATGTGCTAGGAACAAATGACAATGAATCTGACTTTGAAATTTTTATGGGATATTTACATGTTAGCTTTCAAATAGAGTTAGTTGCACTCAATTTAGAGTTATGTAGGGTGAGTTACACCCTTCTCAACTCATATTGCCCAGATGAGAATCCAGATTTCTAGGTTAAACTTAAAAAATTCATAACTAATTCTATACTAATCCAATGGCCTTATAATTTATATATATGGAAAGCCCTGAATGTCTAGTTATAAAAATGGATTCATCAAATTTAAACGGCTATAGGCGAAGCCGTACACTCTGCTGTACGGATCATCTAGGGGAAAACTCTAACAACTGCTTGAATTCTTCTTGAATTCATGTTTTTCTTATATCAATCCATCAAATCTTCAATTCAAACTCACATATACACCTTAAACCAACCTTAATTCATCATCCCCACCTTTCACAATATCAGAATCATGGATGAACAAGGGACCCTAGGCAGGCCCAAATTAAAGAAAAGAAGGAGAAAGTTGAAATTCCTACCTTTGTGGTGTGAAATCTTGGTGGAACTTGATTTTGGAATGAAGTTGATGGTTGGAGCTTGCGCTTGGGGATGAGAGGAAGTGGAAGAAGATGAAGGAAAGTGGGAAAATGAAGCTGGTCTACATCTATTGTGGGGAGGCCCAAAATTTAAGGGGAGAAGGAAGAAAAAAAAATGAAAACTTATGAAGGAAGCTAGCTTTTGATTGGTGGACTTCAATCCTCATTCAAACTTGGCTTGGCTTCCCTCTTCATGGTTGTTGGTGGCGCCACTGGTGAGGGTGTGGTGGCTGAATCTTGGCCATCCATCCTAGGGTTTTCACAGTATAATTTCTATTGGTCTGGTTCCGACAGTTTAAAATACCAAAATCTTATCGATTTTCTCCAAACCAGTGAAACGTTACTAAATAACTTTGTAAGATTTTCTATATGTCTATTCTAATTTTCTTAAGCCTAATATATCTAATTAATATCTAATTAACTCCTAATTATCCTTTAATTACTTTCCAATTAACCTTACTTAATAAAAATTGAATAAATCGACCAACCGACTAACGATGTAAATTAAACGTTTTGCAACTTTAGAACCTTTCTATTTTCTGTTTTCCATAGCTAATGGCATTTCCGTAATTTTGAATAAGTCTAGAGGCATCCCATTTCATTGCACATATGGATACCTCCGTGGCTCAATCAGCTGAGGTTTAGGTTTCTATGTTTTTGCTATGTGGTTCTGCTTTGTTTAAAACCTTATTCTGCTAATTCAATTGATATAAGGACCTAAATGTCGTTTTCAAAAATGTTTAGGGGCAAGGCTGTAAAAATAAAAGTTTGCCCAAGGACGTCTTCATCATTTCCTATTACGTTATATGAAGATATTACATTAAGCAGCAAAAAATAATAATAATAATAATGGGGCTGCCACCAAAAGAGAAATAAGGCAATTCCTTCAACAATGCTTACACAAAAAATGTCCAAAGAAAAGGAGATATATTACACTTTTGTTAGTATAAATGGTAGTTAGTTAAGAAAAATGCATAACTTTTTATTGTAGGGTATCAATGATAAAATAATATTAATTAAGAAATTGTTATCTACATGGTAACATAATAGATAGCATAATTAATCTTTTCTTCATATATATCATGTGTCTATTTGAAGGACATCAAACAATCAATTGCTATGTCCAGAGAAAAGGAAAATATATTACGCTTTTGTTTTTGTTTTTTTTAAGACATCGGAAAGAGCAATCTATTAGGCACTTACAAAAGAAAAAGAATCATTGAGTACAATAGAGGACACAATCATGGGGCAATCGTCAATACAGATTGAGTCCATAATACTTGAGGCATATTAAGGCTATGTGCTACCTTATTCCCTTCACATGTTATGTGAGTGAAACTGCAAGCAATGAGTAGATCTCCAATATCAGTACAATCTCAAATAATTGCGTGAAACTGGGATGGGTGGTGTTCTCTCTAGTTGATTACATTAATAACTTCCAAATAGTCACTTTCCACTTCCAGCTTCAGGATTAACAAATCTTTGGCCAAAGATAGATGCAATTTCAGCCCAATGCTTTTCATAAGTCTGGCCTCCTTTCCATACTAGATCTTCCAAGTTGCTATTTGTAACATCCCCACTTCCGTAAGCAAAGCATAATGGAAACTTTGAATTATTTCCCTTAGGCAGTGTGAGAATTTCTTAGGCAGTACTATGCCATGACGATCCTCACACTCAGAATTATAGGGTACTATAATACTGCAGTTGAAAATATGGCACTGCCATACGTTAAAATTTAGGAAACGACAAAAGTGCCCTGGTAATCTTTTGTTGTTTATAGTGATGACCAGAATTTCTAGAAATTAAATTTTTACCCCAAAGAGTTATTCCCACAATAACCCTAGAACTTTTCGTAAAATGACCTTTATGTCCTCACATCCATAGAATTAGCATCATGAGGTTTTATGCGGAGTAGAATCACGTGGTGAAACCATAGAAGTTTAAATCTTTGCGGATTGGACCATAGGAGTAGTCAGGTATGAAATGACATGGGGTGCCCCTAGACTTGCTCAAAATTACAAAAAATGCCATTAGTTACGGAAATTAAACAGAAAATATTAAAAGATTTATAAAAAAGCGAAAAGATAACAATCTAAAAGAAACAGTGCAATTGATTTGCGCTGTTAATCAATTTACTAGAAAAATAAGAGTAATTATGGATGAATTATAAATACTAGAGCTAAAGAAAATTTAGATTGTTATGTAAAAGACTATGAGAAATTATTCAGTATAATGTCCGGAATTAGAATACATTAAAATTACGATGTTAATCTATTTATCTGACTTTGTTGATTGTGTAGAATTAATTAGAAGTTAATCAAATATTGATTAGGGGTTAATTAAGTGTTAATTAAAGAGATTAGACCCGAGAAGATTAGAATAGAGATATAGAAAATCTCACAAATTTACTTAGTAATGTTTTACTGATTTGAGGGAAATCGGTAAAGATTCGGTATTTTAAACTGTCAGAGCCGAATCAATGGAATTTTATACCACACACCCATCTAGAAGTGGCACAAGGCAGCCACAAATTTTCAAGCCTTGTTGGCTCATTTGTGAGCCAAGTGAAGTATCAACCAGTATGAGATCAATTCCTCAACCACCCTCATTTACTAACATCAGATTTTCCCCTTGGCTTCCTTCATGTTACGTCCAAGAGAAGGCAAGGAAAAGACAACCAGCTGCTCCTTCTCATCTTGTGCTTGAACTTCAATCATCTTGGTTTCTTCAATCTAAAACCCAAATCTAGCAAGACTACACCTAGAGGAGGTAGGAACTTCATCCTTTCTCTTATTTTTCTCTGATTTGGGGCTGCCTAAGGCTCCCCCTTCTCCCTTTATTTTGAATTTGACTCGCGCGTCGTAACACGAGCAAATTAAACCGAATAGCGACTATAGTATAGTAGCCAACTTGGATCGTTTCCCAAAGATGAACACACTATTTGATCAGAAAATTCAGGGGGGTTTTTATAACAAACACTTAAAATGCAATACTGAATTCCAAAGCAAACAGAAAACAAAAAGGCTAAACCGAATTAAAATTCTAATCCAAGACACATAAGAAGAAAGCAATCAACACTCAATCATTGGATTCAAATATACATGCACACTCCAATTCGATGATTAATTTTAGATTCAATTGAAACCTCAAATCAAACCTAGCATTCACATGAAAATCTCCATGCATTCAACTAATCACTCAAGCAATTCGGTTTAGAGACCTCTAAAACCGAATTGATTTTGGATTAGCTTCCAAACCAATGCTCTAATCTCATATTCAGATCCGAAATATGAATCACACTCTTGAACAATCGAATCACATATATCAACCGAATTATACATGATTTGATTGACTCTTAATCAACATGCATGAATGAAAACCTCCAATTCAATTACGAGATTAAGAAGAAGAGAAGAGGAGTGAAACCGAAATTGGAATTTCCATGTCTTGATGCACCAATCCTCAAGAGCTTGAATGCTTCTCTAGATGCCTTGGATCAGAGGAGGATCACCCCTCCATTAATGGAGGAAAACGCAAAAGAGAGAGAGAGAGAGAGAGAGTTTTCTTATTCAATAAAACTAAAAATTACAAAATGAGCAAAAAGGTCCTCAAGCATAATCAGAATTTCTATATATACCTCTAATTAAAAGTCACTAATTACTTAATTAAAATAATCCTCTTTTCCTAAGCTAAATTTGGATAGCTCATTTGCCCAATTTGGATGCTTAGAGAGAAAGTTGTGCCCAAAACAAGTTGAGTGGGCTCTCTTAGACTCAGCAGCGACTTCCAACACATTTTTGGACCTCATAACGGTTCTTCTTGGCTTAGTGCTCTGAACATAAAATGAAGCCCTGGATGTTAGCTTTCCAATGCCACCGGAATGGGCTCAATTGAGTCCCTGTAGCCCAAGATATGGTCCAATCATTGAAGGCTGCTCAGAAACCGCGCCCAAACGCTTCAGTTCAGTTCCGAGCCCAATTTCGGCTTTAAGATCTCAGAATTAGCACTTGCCCTATTCAGAGAAATTGTAGCTCTATCTCTTAGCTTTCCCACAAATCAAGAATCATAATAAAATGAGGTATAGAGCTCAAGATATGATCTAAACACTGAAGTAGGTCAAAATAACCGAAATGCTGCAAAAATTAACTAAGTCTCACTAAGATCCAAAAAAGGAAAATGATCTAAACTCAACCAATTAAGCACAAAGGAGGATTAATGAGACAAGCATGAAGGATAAAAATAGTATAAAAATCCAATTCATCAAATTCCCCCACACTTAGCCCTTGCATGTCCTCATGCAAGACTCAACCTAAAGGAAACTAAACAAGGAAAATACCAAAATAAACTACAAACCAAAGTGGAAAAACTTATTCTCCAATGAATCATCAAAAGTGCTAAGTTTAGGGACAAAGTAGCATGTGAGGCATCAAGAATCTTCCAACAATCAAATCAAATGATCCCCACCTCTCTAAAGTATAAACCAAGCAACATCACTCAAAGTGCAAAGATCAAGTATGAAGAATCTCACAAGATGGTGGGTGAGTGTATGAAACTCACTAACTCTCAAGTGTGTGGGTAGAAATGTTTCACTCAATTCACCTCAATGGATCATGCATTACCATAGGCTTGCTAATCTTCTACTTCTCCACTACTTGCAATCATATGCAACACAAATCAAGAGGGCTTCATTAATGGTTGTAATGGGGTTAAGGTAAGGGTAGGAAAAATAGGGAAATGACAAGGTAGGCCTTTCTTTCCATTTTGTTCGCCCTTTCTTTCTTTTTCTCTTTTTTTTTTTTTTCTTGTTGTTGTTGTTGTTTTTTTTTTTTTTTTTTTTTTTATTTGCACACTTGCAATTTATGCTTTATTTGTAACCATCCACACTTGCAATTGATGCATATATGACTTTCATTTTGCACCCCCCCACACTTGATCTCCAACACAATAATGATAATGAAACCAATGCCTTCCTATTCCCTAAGGTTGGGTAGAATCATGGTTTTCCAAATGGGTTTAGGCTTGTAATGTGCTAGAATCAAAGAAAGAAAGGTCAACAAGGCTCAAAGGGGTTAACAGGGGAATTAATGCAAGGTGGGCTATATGGCCAAGTGGTTAAAAATGAAAAGAAATGCCTCTATCATGTCCATGAATGCATATGAAAATGTAGCCTCAAAGAAGAATCAAAGCAAGTTCTAGAATGACATAAACTATGAGGGTTGACACACAAGAAAGAAAGGAATGGTATGAAATGCAACCATCCAAAACATAGCTCAAAAGCTCACAAGGGTAGTATTCATCATACTTAATCCAAGCAAATCAAGATCAATCACTCAATTCACACATTGCAAGAGGGAAAAGAAAAAATGAAATCATGTTGGAACTCCATCCACCTTAATATTTAATGTCCTAACTCAACAACCATCAATTCATCAAAGAAGAACAAGAGCAAAGATTATTTCAGCAACAAAAACAAACCCAAAATGCAAGACTAGCTGGAAAAATGCATGAGAGATAAACTAAAACTAATCATCCTCCCCCCACACTTCAACCTGACATTGCCCTCAATATCATGCAACAGAATAGAATGCAAGGCAATTAGAAAGAAGTAGGAGAGGGAAGAAGAAAACATCCCTATCAAGCATAGGTGGCCGCTAACAAGCGAACCTCCTCAATGGTGTCCACGGATAGCTCCTCATGAAACAGCTTCAGACGGTGGCCATTCATAGTAAAAACTCTCTGTCCGTCCCAGGCTCCACAATCTACACAGCACCATAGGGAAAAATCTGAGTAACAATATAAGGACCAAGCCACCGGGAATGAAGCTTACCAGAGAAAAGCTTGAGGCGGGAGTTGTAGAGGAGCACTTTACGCCGATCGAGAACTCCTTCCGCAACAACATCCTATCATGGATGAGTTTGGCCTTCTCCTTATACATGCGGGCATTCTCATAGGCCTCTAAACGGATCTCCTCCAACTCCTGAAGCTGGAGCTTTCTATGAAGTCGGGACTGGTCCAGATCCAAGTTGCAGTGTTTAACTGCCCAATAAGCTCTGTGCTCGATCTCTCTATCGAAGGTGGCATGCCTTACCAAAGACAATCCTATAGGGGGACATCCCCAAAGGTGTCTTGTAGGCAGTGCGATAGGCCCATAAAGCATCCTCAAGTCTCTTGCTCCAGTCCTTCCTGTTAATTTTGAACAGTTTTCTCCAAGATCCGCTTCAACTCTCTGTTGGACACCTCCGCTTGTCCATTTGTCTCAGGATGGTATGGAGTTGAGACCTTATGGGTGACACCATACTTCTTCAGAAGGTAGCCATGTTCAGGTTGCGTAAATGGCTTCCCTGGTCACTGTTGATAGCTCTAGGCACCCCGAACCTGCAAAATATCTGTGATCTGACAAAATCTATGACAACATGAGAATCATCAGTCCGGGTGGCCTTGGCCTCCACCCATTTAGAGACATAATCAACAGCCAGTAATATGTAAACAAAACCAAAAGAAACAGGAAAAGGCCCCATAAAGTCAATACCCCAAACATCAAATATCTCACAAAACAATAAGGGCTGCTGAGGCATCTCATTCCTACGGGAAATACTACCTATCTTCTAGCATTGTTCACAATTCCTACAATATGTGTAGGCATCGCAAAACAAAGTAGGCCAGTAAAAACCTGTATCTAAAATCTTCTTAGCAGTGCGCTGTGGACCAAAGTGGCCACCGCAGGCAAGAGTGTGACAAAATCAGAAATAGATGGCATCTCAGACTCATGCACACAACGCCGAATGACCTGATCACTACACATCCTCCACAAGTATGGATCATCCCAAATATAGTACTTAGCCTCACTCCTAAGTTTATCTATCTGATGCTTTTTAAAATAAGCAGGTAACTCAAAGAAGAACCAGATAATTAACTAGATCAAGATACCATGGGTCTCTTACCTTGCAACCGTAGAAGTCGCTAACTGAAAGGTCTCACGGATAGGAAGAGGCTCTAGGGTCTCATGGATTCGCTCAGTGATCCGCCGCTAGATTCTCGGCTCCACTTTTGTCCTTGATCTCTATATCAAACTCCCGCAACAAAGAACATCCACCTAATGAGCCTAGGCTTAGCATCCGCTTCTTCAAGCAGAACTTCGTCGCATGATCGTAAAAACAGTCACTTTAGTTCCCAAAAGGTAAGCACGGAATTTATCTAAAGCAAAGACAATGGCTAGAAGCTCCTTCTCAGTGGTGGTATAGTTGGCCTCAAGGCAGAGTCCAAGGTCCGGAAGCATAGGCTATAACATGGGGTATCTTCCGACCTCTCGGAAAGAACCGCCCAACCGCAGTTGGAAGCGTCACACATAAGCTCAAATGCATACTCCAAGTTCGGCGGTTGAAGCACCGGGGCAGAGATGAGGTGCTGCTTCAGCTGGTCAAATGCCCTTTTACACTCATCATCGAACTGGAAGTCAACCTCCTTCTGCAATAGTCTGGATAATGGGAGTGCTATTCTGCTGAAATCCTGGATGAATCGCCTATGGAAACCTACATGGCCAAGAAAAGACCGCACTTCCCGCATGCATGCGGGGTAAGGCAAAGAAGCAATGACATCTATCTTGGATTTATCAATGTAAATACCTCCCAGAGATAATATGACCTAAGACCACACCTCCCGCCTAACCATAAAATGACACTTCTCAAAATTTAAGACAAGGTGTGATTCAACACATCTACCCAAAACTCTAGCCAGGCTATCCAGACATGCATCAAAAGAAGAGCCGTAAACAGTAAAATCATCCGTGAAAACTTCCATACAAATTCTCTAGAAAGTCGAGAATATACTCACCATGCACCTCTGAAATGTACCGGGCGCTAGATAAGCCAAAGGGCATCCTCCAGATGCAAATGTGCCGAATGGACAGTGAAAGTGGTCTTCTTGATCTTCCGTGCAATATGAATCTGAAAATAGCCAGAGAAACCATCAAGAAAACAGTAGTGAGACTGACCTGCCAATCTCTCTAGCATCTGATCGATGAAGGGCAGAGGGAAGTGGTCTTTTCTGGTGGCTTGGTTCAGCTTCCTATAGTCAATGCACTCTCCAGCTATTCTGCACTCGTGTGGGTACCAGCTCACCATCTGAATTCTTCACTACCGTAATACCGGTCTTCTTGGGGACAACTTGCACCGGCTTACCCACTTGTCAGTCTGAAATTGGATAAATGATGCCAAAGCCTAGAAGCTTATCGACTTCTTTCTTGACCACATCCAAGATCGAGGATTGATCTCCTCTGGGTTGCCTCACCGTTTCACACCCTCTTCTAATCAATTTCGTGCATGCACGTAGAGGGCTAATCCCGTGTATGTCCGCCAATGTCCAAATTCTAAAGCCTTCATGTTACGCCTTAGAATGTTTAGCAACTTCTCCTCTTGTTCTCACAAAGAAATCCTTGGCTATGATGATCGGCGACTTCTCATTGGGTGCCAGGAATTCATACTTCAAGTTTTCTGGCAGAGGCTTCAACTCCAAGGTGGGTGGCTCTTGTATGGAGGGTGCTAATCTTGGAATCTGGCCCTGCTTGTTTAATTTCAAAGATCTGCAACACATGAAGAATCTTGCACAATGGCATTAGAATCAAGAAAAACAGTGGATTCATCCATACTATCGTAAATCGATCCACGTAATCTGCACAAATAGAGTCACTATATGCATTTAAAATGTATGAATAGCAACCAAACCAGAATTTTCTACAAACAGAAAATGCAGAATTTACAACTTCGAATTTGTAGTCAGAATCTAAGCAAACGGAAATGCATTTGTTAGCAGCAATATTCATGGAGTTTGAGTTTACCAAAGGTTGGGATAGAAACAGAACTAGAATGGACATCATCAACAAGAGCGTACTGCACTAATTAATAGCATCGTAAATGGAATTTTTAGAAACAGAAATTTCAGAATGTAAATTGCAGAAATGTAAACTGCAGAATGTAAATTTCAGAAATGTAATTCTCAACAAAGAAGTTTCAAAATGTGCAAAGAATAGCAGAATTTGCACTCTCAATAGCGGTGGTTAACAACTTCAAACCTGCAGAAACTAAATCAATACCGCAGAGTTCAAGTCTACAAAAGCGCACAATCGAGTTGGAATTAATGTAAATGTAACCAGAAATTTCAGCATGTAAATTAGCATAATTAAATGGTTCAATCTGAATCATGGAGGCATGCATCAATCTCAGCACAAACAACACATTTATCATGAATTCCATCACAATCGAACATTGAAATTCATCTTGAAAGCCTACAATTTCGGAAAATCATCCAACAAATGTTCATGCACATTATCAACCAATGAATCAATGATATCTAAGTGAAAATGTAATGCTCTTCCGTGGGAATTTCATGGCATCACACAAGTTAAAATTCACTTTGCTATCTCCAAATTCCATTGACAAGGTACTGTAATGCACATCAATCTTGGTTTTTGCGCTTTTAGAAATGGCCTACCTAAGATCAATGTTGGTTGATTAATATGCATGTCATCCTCCATATTCAACACATAAAAATCAGCAGGAATATCAATTCATTTACTCTCACCAAAACATCTTCTAAAACTCCTTCGGGTGGGTTGTGCTCAGGTTGGCTAGTTGAATGACCACTCCCGCTGGCTTGAGCTCTCCCATGTGCAAGGACTTGTAAACCGATGTTGGCATGACATTGATTGAAGCACCAAGGTCTAGCATGGCTTGATCGAATTGCTTGCTCCCTATGGTGCAAGGGATGGTAAAAGTGCCTGATCCTTGCATTTAGGTGGAATGCTCGGTTGGATGATGGCGGATACATTTCGCCCATGCCGACTTTTTCATTTCCTTTCAAATTCTCCTTCTATGAGTGCATAAGTCTTTGAGGAACTTTGCATATTTGGGAATTTGCTTGATTGCATCCAGGAGTGGAATATTAACTTCAACTTTTTCAATGTCTCCATGATCTCCTTGTCCACCCTCGCTTCGCCGCTTCTTGTTTTGTGTCACTCTATTGGGAAGGGCAAGGGCAATTTCTCACTTTGTTCAACTTGCTTGCTATTGCTTGGTTCTGCATAATTTTCCTCCGATTCTCGCAGAATCAGATTTTTCTTGTATCCTTGGTTGTTCCGCATAGTCTGCAGAATCCGTTGTTCAACATCGTGAACCTTAAGTTGCTTGCCACTTCTCGAGTGATGGAACCGACATTCCTTGGATTGCTCACGGATTGGGAGGGAGGTTGCCGTAACCTTGGGATTTCAGCTCATTCACTATTGTAGCCAATCGACCAACTGTGTTTGCGCACTGGATGTCGGCTTCGCTTTGCTGAAATCGAACACCGCTGGTTGCCATCCGCTTCAAGTTCTCGCCAAGCTTGGTTCCCGAGCTCTTGCTTTGTGGTCGGTCCGTTTAGCTTGTCGCGGATACCGCTGTCTCATGTTTGGTCCCGCAAAGATTGTGCTTGAACTAATATTGAGGCTATCGCCGCTTTATTCGCCTTTGTTATTCGTTGGAATTAATTAGCATTACCATACCTCAGGTTTGGGTGGTCTCTCCATCCCGGATTGTATGACTTAGAAAAGGGGTCATAATTCCTCTGCCGTTCTGTGGTCGCTGATAAGGCCTCCCAGAAAATTCCAAAGCAATCAAGCTTTCATTGCCTTCTTGCAAAGAATGCGGACATTGGTCTCCGTGCATGACCTGGTATACAAAGAAATTCCACAAAGGCTTGCCGGTGGTGGTATGGATTGCCGAGGTCATGTATCTCGACCAAGTGCCATTTGCCTCACTAAAGTTGTCAACTCATCTATTCTCGTTTCTCCATCCTTTCTTTGGTTCGGATTATAGGTATTCACTTCATTCACTCCTCTTGTAGGCACTATGGCTCTGTACCAAATTGTTGAGCATTTTCAGCCATGTTAGCAATCAAGTCCCTGGTCAGCAAGCAGGGTTTTATCTACAGAGCTCCTCCGTAGCGCATCAACCATACTTCTATCCATTGGCATCAGACCTTCATAAAAATACTGAATGAGGAGCTGGTCACTAATCTGGTGGTGTGGGCAGCTTGCACACAATTTCTTGAATCTCTCCTAATATTCATGTAAGATCTCACCATGGATCTGCCTTATGCCACATATATCTTTTCTGATTGCAGCAGCTCATGAAGCAGAAAGAATTTCTCTAGAAACAAATGTACCTATTCATGTCTTGCCAAAGATGTAATGGAACCAGGATGCAGATAGTAAAGCCAATCCTTTGCAGCTCCATCAAGTGAGAAAGGAAAAGCTCTCAATTTAATGTGATCTTCATCAACTCCATGTGGCCTCATGGTGGAGCACACCACATGGAATTCCTTGAGATGCTTGTGTGGATCTTCTCCAGCCAGACCATGGAACTTAGGAAGCAAGTGTATCAATCCTGATTTGAGCTCAAAATCCGCATGCAATTCTGGGTATTGGATGGCAAGAGCTTGGTAGTTGACATCTGGTGCTGCCAGCTCTTTCAAAGTCCTATCATGATTGTTAGCCATGTTTTCTGAAGCAACTGGTCGGGCCTCATAACTCAAATCAGTGAATTCAGATGCAGACTCACTAAAACTATCACTATGCAAGCTACTACTATGCAAATGACTAGTATGAAGACTATGCACACTACCCTGACTCCTAATGAGCCTATGGAATGTTCTATCTATCTCAGGATCAATATCACACAAATTTTGAGGATTGGACCTGGTCATGCATGATCGTATTGCATTACTTGCAATGCAAGAAAAGCACTAAAAATGCAAGAACACAAGAACCAGCATGCACAAGCACTCAAACTAGGTCAAGGGGAGGTGGATCAGATCAGTTTTAGGATGCAAATGAAACACAAGAAAGCTCAGATCAAAATAAGCTTGTTTGCTACCTGAAAATTGAATTAGAAAAATCAGAAAATCCTAAAAATGAAGAAAAAATGGCCTAAATGAGGTCTTTTTGAGAAATTGGTGGCCCAAACCGCCTTCGGCCATTTGTCTAGCTAGATCTCAAAAAGCTATATGAAATAGACATATAATTTGCATCAAACGGAGTTATATGCAAAAGTTATGCCACTTCAAAGTTTTAGCCTAAAATCTTGAAAAAGTCATACCAGATGATGGAATATGGCAAAAATAGGTGTCACCTGACCCTTTGGGTCACTTTTGCTCAGGATGATGGTAAAACTTTGGACAAGAATCCCTGGCTTCAAACTCCAACTTAGGATCTACTTCAGCAACTCCTATTTGGCTCCCTTATGTTCCCTTAGTGTAATTCTGTAAAAACAGGGTCAGCACTCACAACCAAGGTTATCAACAATCCTAATATGATTAATGTGGTCTATAGAAGCAAGGAAAGGCACTGTTCTATTGGTTGATGCAGAAAGTGCTATGACAGGTACTCGAAATGCTATGCAAGGTGAGGCTAAAGATGCTACTGATATGGATGCAGACTAAGGCTTATATGAATGACTATTCTATGATGCAAACTCTATTAATGTCTGTAGACTAGGAAATGTAGAATAGAGGTTATGTATGAACTAGTCTATGAGCTGGTTATGCAGATGAGGAATTTGCCTAGCCTAGCTTATGAAGGTTCCTAGTTGCAGGATGCAGAATGCAGAATGCAGAATGAAGAAGAGAAACCAGAATGCAAGGATAGAAGCCAAATGTGCAGAGTGTAGGACCACACAAAGAAAATAGAATTGGACACTAACACTAAAACTAACAACTTAGAACCATCAAACAAAACAAACAGAAAACTGCAATAGAGAATTTGGGGAGCTGTATGGATGCAAAACCACAACATAAAACAGGATTAAACACTAAAGACTCAGAAACACTACTAATTCAGAACTACTCTTAATGCAGAATACTCCTAGTGCGTAAACTCGTAAATGCAGAAATGCGATATGCGTAATATGCACAAACACAAAGAACTCATGAACACAAAGACACGTAATCACACATGCAGCGACTCACGGACACAAGCACAAACAGGGAGTTAATATGATATTCACAGGTATGAACATGATCAAACATAATGTATCATCCCCGGCAACGGCGCCAAAATTTGACTCACGTGTCATAACACGAGCAAATTAAACCGAATAGCGACTATAGTATAGTAGCCAACTCGGATCGTTTCCCAAAGATGAACACACTATTTGATCAGAAAATTCAGGGGGGTTTTTATAACAAACACTTAAAATGCAATACTGAATTCCAAAGCAAACAGAAAATAAAAAGGCTAAACCGAATTAAAATTCTAATCCAAGACACACAAGAAGAAAGCAATCAACACTCAATCATTGGATTCAAATATACATGCACACTCCAATTCGATGATTAATTTTAGATTCAATTGAAACCTCAAATCAAACCTAGCACTCACATGAAAATCTCCATGCATTCAACTAATCACTCAAGCAATTCGGTTTAGAGACCTCTAAAACCGAATTGATTTTGGATTAGCTTCCAAACCAATGCTCTAATCTCATATTCAGATCCGAAATATGAATCACACTCTTGAACAATCGAATCACATATATCAACCGAATTATACATGATTTGATTGACTCTTAATCAACATGCATGAATGAAAACCTCCAATTCAATTACGAGATTAAGAAGAAGAGAAGAGGAGTGAAACCGAAATTGGAATTTCCATGTCTTGATGCACCAATCCTCAAGAGCTTGAATGCTTCTCTTGATGCCTTGGATTAGAGGAGGATCACCCCTCCATTAATGGAGGAAAACGCAAGAGAGAGAGAGAGAGAGAGAGAGAGAGAGAGAGAGTTTTCTTATTCAATAAAACTAAAAATTACAAAATGAGCAAAAAGGTCCTCAAGCATAATCAGAATTTCTATATATAACTCTAATTAAAAGTCACTAATTACTTAATTAAAATAATCCTCTTTTCCTAAGCTAAATTTGGATAGCTCATTTGCCCAATTTGGATGTTTAGAGAGAAAGTTGTGCCCAAAACAAGTTGAGTGGGCTCTCTTAGACTCAGCAGCGACTTCCAACACGTTTTTGGGCCTCATAACGGTTCTTCTTGGCTTAGTGCTCTGAACATAAAATGAAGCCCTGGATGTTAGCTTTCCAATGCCACCGGAATGGGCTCAATTGAGTCCCTGTAGCCCAAGATATGGTCCAATCATTGAAGGCTGCTCAGAAACCGCGCCCAAACGCTTCAGTTCAGTTCCGAGCCCAATTTCGGCTTTAAGATCTCAGAATTAGCCCTTGCCCTCTTCATAGAAATTGTAGCTCTATCTCTTAGCTTTCCTACAAATCAAGAAGCATAATAAAATGAGGTATAGAGCTCAAGATATGATCTAAACACTAAAGTAGGTCAAAATAACCGAAATGCTGCAAAAATTAACTAAGTCTCACTAAGATCCAAAAAAGGAAAATGATCTAAACTCAACCAATTAATCACAAAGGAGGATTAATGAGACAAGCATGAAGGATAAAAATAGTATAAAAATCCAATTCATCAATGTTATATTGGTTGGATATAATAGATTAAGGATTGATTTAAGAAAATCATGAGTTCAAGATGCTGTTAGGGTTTTTCCTCGGCAGTCCGTATGGTAGAGTGTATGGCTCCACTCACAGCCGTTTAAATTTGATGAATTCATTTTTATATGAAACTAGACATTCAGGGCTTTCCATACATATAAACATAAGACCATTGGATTAGTAGAGAATTAGTTATGAATTTTTGAAGTTTGACCTAGAAATCTGGATTCTCATCTGGGCAATATGAGTTGAGAAGGGTGTAACTCATCCTACATAACTCTAAATTGAGTGCAATTAATGTTGTTTGAAAGCTAGCATGTAAGGAAACATCCCATAAAAATTTCATAGTCAGATTCGTTTCCATTTGTTCTCAGCATAGTTGAATTAAGTTCAAACCGGGCTAGAATAGGGTAATCCAGTAGGATTAAGTTACGGGGCTTATATATCGAAATATACTAATTCAAATGATATAAAACTTTCTTCATTTGTAAGCTTGTTCTGTTAGCTTTAATTTGACGTAAATTTTGTATGATTTCACCTAGATTTATATTTTTAGTGAATTTTCATTTATAAGGGTGCACTTCTAGCTAAGTACAGGGCAGTCTGAGGTAAAATACTAATAACTTGAGTTATACAAATCAAAATGAGATGGGACTGAGAGGGTTAGAAACTAGACACATAGAGCTATGATATATTCAAAATTCAGGTTCAAATGAGTTGAATAGGAGTGAAGGTGGATTTTACAAAATTCGGGCAAAAGAGGGTAGAGTGAGCAGAAAACTCTGTTGATATTTCTATTAATTTGACATACCATATGATTAATAATGTTGCTATAACTTGCTATTTTACATTGAATTGCATACTTAATTGATTGTAATGGTAGCCTGGCACTATTCATGGGAAAGAGAACTCGATTCGTTATGCTGTCGAATTTTCGGTAGGAGTTTATGAGAACTTATGCTATGGGTGATTATACTTTGGATATATTTACATTTAAATGTTATGTTCATATATGTCATGCATGCAAGCATAATTAGAATGTGATATGAGAAGTAAGGTGTGAGTTGTAACATCCTAATTTTCCTTGTGCTAAATTATTCCATTTTGCCTCCACCACGAGTTCCGATTTCCGACTTAACCTTCAAGGTTTTATGATTTCCGACTTAATCTTCGAATTTCACACACAAAATGAATTATTTCCAACTTCTGAGCTCGTCCTCGAATTTCAGCATAATTTACCGACTTCCAACTTAACAGTCAGGTCCAAAACAACACGGCGTGATTCCCGATATCTGATTTAATGTCTTAAAGACAATGTACCCGATTTCCGATCTCATAATTTATCTCCAAGTTTCAAGCAGATGTACCGAGTTCCGACCTTAGACCTCATGTTTCACTATAGTATACATGGTTTCTGACCTCCGAAGTTATAGTTTAACACAATGGTGCAAGTACCGACCTCCGAGTTGAGTGTAACGAGTTCCCGCCTTAGAGTTGAACTCAATGGACATGAGTTCGAATCTTTGAGTTGATTTCTAGTTATATACGAGTTCCGATGTCTGAGTTTATTCTCAGGAGCCTTCCATTTTTGTCGGTGTTCCCGAGTTTGAATGGGGAGTTCCGAGATTATGTGATTGTAAGCTGTATGACTTCCGACATCCGACCTTGCTTCCAAGTCTTGAATAAACCAGACAAGATTTCCTCAAGTCACAAATAAGATGGGACGAGTTCCGACATCCTGCTTCAGCTCCAAGCTCAAGTAAAATGGAATGAGTTCTGACTTTAAGTAGAATCGAGACCAGTTCCGAGTTCAGATAGAATGGAAGCGAGTCCCACTTGTAGGATGACATGGAGAGCAATTTGGCCACAAAAGAGGGAGACATGGCCGAACTTCAATCACAAAATCTCAACCAATCAACACTCATAATCCCAACTACCCCCATGTATTTAAGTCAGACTCCCATCCTCATTCCCAACTGATTTGCACCACTCTCTCTCCCTCTTGCTCCAGCCTTCTTCTTCCCTTCCCCTCTCAATCTATTCTATCAAATCTCCAAGCTTTGTCAAGGCTCCATTCAATCCAAACTCAAATTCAGCAAGATCATACTCCAAAGAGGTAGGATTCCATTTCTGTTCTTAAATTCTTTGTACTATGACTGGATAAAATTGTACTCTTCATGTATTTGATGAAATATTGGATATATATGATAGATTATGATTGGATTAATAGGAAATCTTGAGTTGAATTATGGTTAAAAGGAGAAAATTAGAAAGTATGGAGAATTGGGATGCTGTCTTGGTGAAGAGTCCTCGGCAGGCCAGATGGCGGAGTGTACGGCTTCGTCTACAACCTGTCAAATCCAATGAAACTATTTTTAGATGAAAGTAGACATTCAGGAATTTCCATACATATATCATATAAGGTCATTGGATTAGTATTGAGAGAGATATGAATTTCTGAAGTTTGACCTAGGAATTAGGACTTCCATCCGGGCAATGTGACTTGAGGAGGGTGTAACTCGCCCTACACAACCTCAAATTGAGTGAAACTAACTTTGTTAGAAAGCTTACACATAGGGAACATCCTAATATGAAATTCCGAGTTTTCTATGGCCCCAATTGACCTCAGTGGTTCGAGGAAGTTACCCTATGTCCAAACTAAGCCAAAATAGAGTAGTTAAGAAAGGTGGAATTTCAAGACTTACAACTCGAGCTATACTAAAGCAAATGGAATGAAACTTCTTGCAAATGAAAGGTTGTCCTGTTAGCTTCAATATGACACTAATTTCGTATGATTTGAGCTTATTTTCGATTTTTAGTGAATTTATAGTTCCAAGAGTGTAATTCGGGCTGGTGACTGAATAAGCTGAGGCAAAATTTGAATATCTTGAGTTATACAAATCAAAATGATATGGAACTAATCAGATTAGAAAATAAACACATAGAGCTATGACATATCCAAAATTTAGGGTTAAATGAGTTGAATAGAAGTAAAGGTGGATTATACCAAATTCGGGCAGAATTGAATAGAATTGGTAGAAATGACCAAATTGATGGTTTCACAAGTGTTAGTGAACATATAAGGTTTGAGTTGAGGATTGCAAGTTTTACATTAAGAAATATGTTAGATTGATTATATACTATGACTGAATTGTCTATGAGAACTGACACTATTCATGGGGAAACGGATCTGATCCGTTATGCTGCCAAATTTAAGTATATGAAACTATGAATGTTATGAATATCTATATTTTATGCTCATAAGGTTTAGATATGCAAGGATGAATTTAAGTATGATATAAGTAATGAGAGCTTATGCTATGGGAGATTATACTTTGAATATGTTACCTTCACATGTTATGTTCATGTATGCCATGCATGCAAGTATAGTTAGAATATGATATGAGAAATAAAGTATGAAACATATTCATGTATGCACAAAGCATTTGCACACATGATGAGATATGGAAAGAAAAGATGATAAGAACTTGAAAGAGGGATGTACTAATCTACCACGTGAGACATGGCATAGACCCAGCTAGCGTGGACTAGAGCGGTACTGTCTACGACTTGGGCCAGCCCTTGACTAGATTAGTGGGAATAGACCGGTGTGAGGGTCGAGGAAAGTAAACCCGTCACTCATATACAGGTATAAGCTCGGACCTGAAAAGCAGGCTATTGTCCAGAGGTAAGAGAGGCCATTCACCTCCGAGGGACCAAGCACAGAAAAGTAAGATCAAGTTGCAAGTTAAAGAAAGACATGAATTAAGTCAAGTGCACTTGCATACAGTCAAGTATAAGCATTTATAAGTGCATCTTCAGTTACCTCATTAAGTCATATTGTTATTATGATTCTGGTTGAAGCATATTATACTATTCATATTCCTATGTCTGTCATATAATATGGTAAGTGGTTGTTAAAATATAACCCGCTTCGAGAAAGGTATTTTCAACTTAAAATTGAACTACTATTTGTTTATATATGCTCATATTTTCATAATAAACTGAAGCGGCTGGAATGTTTATGATGACATTATAAGATTGGTTTAAGTTTACCTACTGAGAACCCTAGGTTCTCACTGCCTGCTTGTATGTTTTTCTTTTCCGTAAATATTCTAGCACCCAAGTCGGAAATCAAGTGTGAGGCGGAGTGCAGGGCCACTCATTGAGCACGAATCGGGCGCTAGCCAGATCAAGAGACTATCGAAGCTAGCTAACGATTAGTCGGAAGTAGACGCTATGTACTATGTCGGTCACAATTTTCTTTTAAAGTGTAATTATTTTATTCTCTATGTATCAAAGACTAGTAGTTAGTAATAAAGTGAACAGTTAAAAGGCCATGTATTATATTTTCCATATTTTCCATATTTTAAAGAATTTCTCAGCACCATGACAACCTTTTAATGTAACTCCATGACTCGAGCATGGTTTATATAATAGAGGTTGTTACATGAGACATATCCATGAATGCGCAAAGCATTCGTATGCATGATAAGATATGGAAAGGAAAAGATAATAAGAACTTGTAAGAGGGACATAACAAGCTACAACGTGAGGCATGGCATAGACCCAGCTAGCGTGGGCCAGAGCGGTACTATCTATGACTTAGGCCAGCCCTCAACTAGATTTAAGGGGAATAAACCGGTGTGAGGGTCAGGGAAAGTAAACCCATCACTTATGTATAGGTACGAGCTCAGATCTGAAAAGCAGGCTATTACCCAGGGGTGAAAGAGGCCATTCACCTCCGGGGGACCAAGTATAGAAAAGCAAGATCAAGTTGCAAGTTAAAGAAAGAGATGAATTAAGTTAATTGCACTTGCATTCAGTCAAGTAAAAGCATCTATATGTGCATCTCTAACTTTCTCATTATGTCATGATGTTATTATGATTCTTACTGAAGTATATTACACTATTTGTGTTTCTATGTCTGTCATATAATATGCCAAATGGTTGTTAAAATATAACCCGCTTCGAGAAAGATATTTTCAACTTAAAATCGAACCACTACTTGTATATGTGTGCTCACATTTTCATAAAAAATCGAAGCGATTAGAATGTTTATGATGACATTGTATGGTTCGAGTTTACCTACTGAGAACCTTAGGTTCTCACTGCTTGCTTGTATGTTCTTCTTTCCATAAACATCCTAGGCTAAAACTTAAGAACGAGACAAAGTCCTGGGATGTTCATCATGCAAGGCTCAGGCTTAAGTCAGCCTAGAAGACTATAGAGGCTGGTTGAAGTTTCTAAAGGGCAACAGCTGCAGTGCAGAACTAGTTTCTATGTATAATGTTAGCTATAAAACTTTTTCTTAAATTGTAATTATTTTATTCTCTATGTTCCAGAGATGACAAAGTTTATGAACTATATTCAGTAATAAAGTGTACAGTTAAAGGGCCATGTATGGTATTTTTTTCGCATTTTAAAGATTTTCTTAGCACAGTGACAACCTCTTAATATAACTCCATGACTTAAGCATGGCTTATATAATAGAGGGTGTTACACTGTTGCTAGATACACCTTCTTCATCCCAGATAATAGTGTCAATTCCCCAAATAATAGGTGTGGCCTCCTGATGACTAAACTCTCTTATATTTTATGCTCTTACCAGATCAATTTATTATGTTATGAAAAACTATTCTTAAAAGTTTTATGGTGCGGTTACAATTCTATTTCCATAGAAATTTTAATCATATGCTGATACTACTTATATTATTCTACACTTTCAACTCTATTTTATAAATTTAATGTTAGTTAATCTCTAACAATATTAATTATAGACATAGCTAAATTGGGGTGTTACATGGGGCGGGTTGGGTTCAGCTTAAACTCGCCCCACCGCCACCCTTAATTAGTATGCTGATTTCTTTTTTCTCATGTACAATATGTTGATTTTCAAAATAAAATATAGATTTAATTTCTATGCACCTACATCTAATTATATATTGACACATTAGCAAAAATGTTTAATTCAATCATTCACTCCCTTAAAAATCTTACAAATAGAAGTTTCTAAGTGGATGACAATATAAAACTCTTTTATGCTAAAAGTGTATCAAAATTAGTCTCATAAAATACTGGAGTAAACACTCAAATCAATCCTTGACAATATTCTCGGTGGATATTTTCATCACTAACAAAAAAAATTAGTATCGTGATTCCTGATAATTGCAAAAGTTGGACACTCTTGCTCCTTAACTTACTTACAATTGGTAAAGAGTCTAATATGGAGTTAAATTATAACTAGGTTTTCCCAAATCCCATCCCACGTAGTGTAACATCCCAAGAAACAGTACTTTTGATTACTTCTATTGATTGAATTATTTCATTTCATTAGAGAAATATACTAAATTAGATAATAATAATAATAATAATAATCAACATTAGGGTTAGAAAAGTTGGATTGTTATATAGAAAATTAATGAAGGCCATTAATAATGTTCCGAATCGCAAAGTGTTTAAGTTACATTGTCAATTGATTTATTCGATTTTATCGAATACATAAGCTTAATTAGAAATTAATTAAGGGTTATTTAGGGGTTAATTAGAGAGATTAAGCCTAGGAACAATTAGAATAGAGACATAGCAAATCTCATAAAATTATTTAGCACGGTTTTACTGATTTGAAGGAAATCAGTAAGGATTCGGTATTTAAACTATTAAAACCAAACTAACTAAATTTAACCCTATAAAACCCTAAACCTAATGGCTGAGAATTCAGCCATTTAACATATCAAAAGTGGCGCCAGTTAGCCATAAAAGAATGAAGAAACTTAGCTTATTTAATTACCATTCATGTGGCAACCAGTAGGATTTGAGAGATTCAACTACCTAGCTCTATAAAACCTCATTATTTCTCTTTTTTCCTTCATTTGGTTCGTCCTCCATTCAATAGCTGAACCCTCCTTATTTTCTTCTACTTTTCTTCACTTCACTTCTGTAACATCCTCCCGAAATGCTGTACTATGCTTAAGTCTTAGTACTACACTCTGGAGTTATTACTGTCACTTAATCGGACCTTGTCTGGCAACAACCTTTGGCCACCTTCAATATTACTAGTCAACTCCGTCTCGGAGGACCTCCTTCGGAACTTCTGAACTATCTGGACATAACACGGAAAGAAATATGGGAGTGAGAATTATAAATTCTCAGTAGGATTCATTAACTATCATACATACTATCATCGTTATCATCTCCAATTGCTTCGGTTTATTATGAAAAGGTGAAAATGTTATGTAAACTGTTTAATTTTATAGTTCGAAAATATATTATCCGAAGCAAAGTTCATTTTATTCATACACTTGGCATTTGGGAGAGCCAATACAAAACAAAGTTATGAATTATACAATGAATAATAACTGCAACATATTAAAATATAATAGCATCAATATACTAGAGACATAACATCTACACATGCCTTTACTTGTACTTGAATTTATGCAGATACATAAAATTTACTTTTCTTTCTTTGTCTTCCTATAATATTTATCTTTATTTTCTTTATTCGACACACCTAGGCGTTACGTATCGCCATCCTTAGAGTGTCTGCATCTGCCTACACTTGAGTGTTACGTATCGCCGTTCTCAAGTGCAACATTACTCATCTTCCCTTACTTGCCATACATATCCCAGAGTACGATCGCCATGTCATACTCCATCGGGGTGTGATCGCCATGTCACACTCCTTAGGAATCTGTTCTTCCTGACACGTCCCAGAGTATGATTGCCATATCATACTCCATCAGGTGTAATCGCCATGTCACATCCCTTAGGTGTGGAATCATTATGCCACATTCCAGAGTATGATCGCCATGTCATACCCTATCAAACCGTGATCGTCATGTCACGTCTTTCAGAATATGGACTCATCATCATACCTTTCATCATAGAATCTTTATATGGCACATTCTAGAGTATGATCGCCATGTCATACCCATTAGAGCGTCATCGTCATGTCACGTTCCTTAGGAGATACTTATCATGCCACATTCCAGAGTACGATCGCCATGTCATACCCCATCAGAGCGTGATCGTCATGTCATGTCCTTTAGGAATATGGGACCTTCATTATATCTTTTAACTGCCTTCACAGGGAGGGATTCAATGTGCAACTGCCTCCAAGTGAAGGGGCCCACATCTTTATCCCTTAACTGCCTTCACCTAGAGGGACCCAAACAACTGCCTCCAAGTGAAGGGATCTCATATATTCTTCCTTCATTCATATGCAGATATGCATGCGCTCATAAGAATAATTCATGATCATGTCATTGTAATATATATTCATAGTTTTATAGACTTCTGCCGAAAATTCGGTAGCATAACGGATCAAGTCTGCTTCCCCATGAATAGTGCTAGTTTCAGCAGACAGTTAGTCACAGTAAGAGATCCAATATAATGTCATTAATCTTTCAAGCACCAACATGGAATTGCAACACTTAGACTTAACTTGTACTCATATGTGAATTAAGGTGCCAAATCCTTTAACTTTGGGAATCCTGCTCATATTCTTCAACTTTGCCTGTTTTTAGAAATTAAGCCTTAAATTCATTTTAACTCATTTGGACTTCAATTTTGGACATGTCAAAGTGTTATGTGTCTATTTTCTAACCTCTTTGGTCCCATCTAGTTTTGATAAATATAACTTAAGTTATTTAGGTTTTATCTCGGCCTACCCTGTGGCTGGCCAGAATTACACATCTAAAAGTAAAAATCTATTAAAAATTGAAAATAAGTCCAAATCATACAAAATTGGTTTCATATCAAAGCTAATAGGACAAGCTTTCATTTGCAACAATTTTCATTTCATTTGCTTTAGTACAGCTCGAGTTATAAGTCCTGAAATTTGACCTTCCTGAACTACCCTATTTTGGCCTGGTTTGGACGTAGGGCAACTTCCTCGAACCACTGGGAACAAATGGGACCGTAACATACTCAAACATACTCAGAACATTATGGGATGTTCCCCTATGTGTAAGCTTTCTAACAAGATTAGTTTCACTCAATTTGGAGTTGTGTAGGGTGAGTTACACCTTTCTCAATTCACACTACCCGGATGAAAGTCCTGATTCCTAGGTCAAACTTCAAAAATTCATATCTCTCTCTATACTAATCCAATGGCCTTATATATATATATGGAAATCCCTGAATGTCTACTTTCACATAAAAGTAGTTTCATTGGATTTGACCGGCTATAGATGGAGCCGTACACTCCACTATACAGACTGCCGTGGGGCTTCGCATTTAGGTAGCATCCCAATCCTCCACTTTTCTTAGTTTTCTTCTTCTAACTTTAATTCCAACTCAACATTTCATATTAATCCAACCATAATCCATCATATACATCCAATATATCATCAAATACATGAAGAAGAGTAAAATTTCATACAGCCATAGTTTAGAGAAATTAAGGATAGAATTCGAATCCTACCTCTTAGTATGTGATTTTGCTAAGTTTTGGAGTTTGGATGGAACCTTGTCAAGTTTGGAGGTTTGATGGAGTAAGTTAAGAGGAGAAAAGAAAAAGAGAAGAAGAAGGCTGAAACCAGATGAGAATGAGACGCCAGTCAGCAGGGAGAAGAGAAAAATCTGATTTAAGCATTGAAGAGGTGGTTGGCTTGGTGTATTTTGATTAGTTGAAATTTTGTGATTGAAGTTTAGCTATGTCTCCCTCTTTTGTAGCTAAATTATTCTCCACGTCGCCTAAAAGTGGAACTCCCTTCCATTGTATTTGAAATCAAAACTCGTCTCGATTCTGCTTAAGTCGAAACTTGTGCACATCTATTTGAAACTTGGAGATGAAATCGGATATCAGAAATATTGTTTGGTTTATTCGAAACTTGGAAGCAAAGTCGTATGTCGGAAATCATGCACAACTTATTTGAAACATAAGGTCAGAGGTTAGAAATCATACAGCACACAATCACCTTAAAATCGAAAGTCAAGGATAAGAATGTGAAACCTAAAATACTTAAACCCAGAAGTCGGGGATGTTAACATAAACTTGGAAGTCGAGAACTAGGATGCTTTAAAACTTTTATTACATGAAATTCTAAAACTTGGCCCAGGGTCAATCTCGGAGATCGATTCTAAGCAACTCCAGAAATTGGGAATCAAAACCTTAACTTATATAATCTCGAAACTCCCAATTCAATCTCGGAAGTTGGTTATAGGCAAACTCGAGAACACCAATAAAAATGAAAAGCTCTCGGGAATAAACTCGGAGATCGGAGCTCATGTAAAATTTTGATTGAACTTGAAGATAAACTCAAAGATCTGAACTCGTATCCATTTTAGTTGAGTTCAACCCTAAGGTCGGAACTCATTACATTCAATGTGGAGGTCGGTACTTGTGACCATTCTGTTAAACTATCAACTAGGAGGTCGAAAACCATGTACACTTTATTTTGAACCATGGAGTCGAAAGTCGGAAATGATCCATTTTATTTGGAACTTGAAGATGAAGTCGGAAATCGGAAATAATCTGTTTTATCTATAGCTTGAAGATGAAGTCGGAAATCGAAAGTCGTGGTGGATGTTACAACTTCCATCTTCCAGCCCCACTCAACTTCTTCCTCAAAAACTTGTATCTAACCAACTCCTACACCCATCTAGAGGTAGGATTTAGCTTCTTTAATTAATTTCTTGTGAACTGATGGCTATTGTAATCTCATCTATATTCATGTAGTTGATGTCATATTGAGTTTATGTGGGTGTTTGTGGCTGGATTATTGGGTGTATATTGTGTTTCGATTGGTTAATTAGTGAAAGAATAAAAAAAAAAAGCAACCAGAATGGGTTTCACTAAGAAACCCACAATGTCTGTACTTTCAAAGTGTACGAATCCTTAGTTATCCATTAGAACTCAATGAAACCAATTTTAAATGAAACTAGACTCTTAGAGCTTTTCAAATATATAAATTATAAGGCCGTTGGATTAGTATTAAGTGAGATATAATTTTTTGAAATTTGCCCTGGTTTCTACCTCTGAATCCGACTAAAGTGGCTTGTGCAGGGCATAACTTGCCTTACACAACTTAAAATTGAGTGCTACCAATTTTGTTAGAAATTGAAGACATAGGGAAACATGCCATAAAAATTTTAGAACCAAATTTAGTCCCTCTTGTTCCCAGTAATTTATTGAAGTAGCCCCATATCCTGACCAAACTAGCATAGGGTAGCTTAGACTAGCTAACTTCAAGAGCTTATAACTTGAGCTCTACTTAATTGAATGAAATCAAATTATTGGAAATGAAATCTAGTTCAATCATCTTTAAAATGATATAGGTTTCGTATCATTCTAATTAGTTTCCTATTTTTAGTGAATTTTTACATTTTAATACCTAAATCTGCCTAGTAACAGGACAAACCTAGGTAAGATGTAAATAAATTGAGTTATATATATCAAAACTTAATGGGACCAAAGGGGTTAGAAAGTAGACAAATAACACTTTAAAAATCCAAAATTTAGGTCTAAATAAATTAAATAGAATTTATCAATGAATTTACAAAATAGGGCAGAATTGAAAGGAAGTGGTAGAAACCTCATTTAAGATCAAGGTTATGAAACTTGTTTGATTATTGTGAGATTGATACATCGCATTGATTTTCTGTATGAATGAATGTCTGACTGTTTGGAATTATTCACTGGGAAACGAACTCGGTCCGTTATACTGCTGAAATTTTAGCAAAAATATGTGAACGCCAAGCATATTTATATGTTATTTCCATGAATGCATGTCATGCAAGCATGAAAGTTTGAAATCAAGGTACAAACATGTACATAGGTTTCTATATATATATATATATATGAGCATCTGAACCATGAAAGAATATTAACAGACAAGATAAGATCCCTTCACTTAGAGGCAGTTATTTGGATCCCTCCCTATTAAGGCAGTTAAGGCTATGAGATTACAAGTTAAGACTATAAGGCAGTTAAGATCCCTCAAATGAATCCCCTTGTAGGTTAGTACTGTGTGACGATGGTCGCGAGTTGAACTCACTTCTAGATCAATCTACCCAAGGGCAGTAAAGATTAAAGAAAGAGAAGTAAAGGATGCACCCTAGGGACGGCGACATATAATGTTTAGGTGTGCCATGAAAAGAAAGTAAAGAAGGCTAAAGAAAAACAAGTGCATCAGCATAAGCTCAAGCATAAATACTTTCATATATTCCAGATTTTCTTGGCATGATGAAATTTCTATTCTATTTGAGCATGCTGTGACTGCTATTCTAGTTATAAACTTTGAGTTATTCATGTTATTTCTATTATGATCCAAGTGTGTGAATAAAATGAACTCTGCTTCGGACAATATGTTTTCGATCTATAAAATTGAATAGTTTATATAACATGCTCACCTTTTTCCTAACAAACCGAAGCAGTTGGAGATAGTAGTGATGGCACTATGTGTGACAATTTAGAGAATCCTACTGAGAATTTTAAATTCTCACTCCTATGTCTGTTTCCATATTATCTCCAGATAAGTCAAGAAATATTGAAGATGGCTAGAGGTTGCTGTCATGCAAGGTCCGTTCAGGTAACAGTAACAACTCCTGAGTATAGTATTATAACTTAAGTATGGTATTGTGCTTGGGAGGGTATTATACGTAGCACCTTCTAAACACGGTTTGCATAACTTGAAAAATATCCCCTAAACACATTGCTTTAATATATCACACCCAACCATAACTTTTTCAAAATGGCACGTGTGGAGATCTTTTTTTTTTCTTTAAAATTATACCAACTGTGGGTTTAGATAGTGCCACATGAGATGCGATTAGGGAAGTTCTAATCATCACTTTATCTCCATATTAAACATTTTACTAGATGTAGGTGAGTTAAGTAACATGAGTGTCTAATTTTTGCAATTGTCAAGGAGCACGAGTGTCTAATATTTGCAATTCTCAGAGACTACGGGGCCAATTATTTTTTGTCAAGACCCAATATAATCATCGAGGACATTTTTAGGGGTGATTTGGGAGTTTACTCTAAAATATTACATTCCTAGTTATATCATTTGCATTTGGGTAATTAACACAAAGTAACCTTAAGGTTTCATAATATTGTACTTCATTCTATATTATGATGGATATTACACTTAAATTCATCTATTAACCTCAACTAAGGAATTCCAAGATTGTCAAAATGATGACCAAATGGAGAGTGAAGATCTTATGAGAGAACCGAAATAGCTAGGAGGGTATGAAGTAGTGAACTTAGGCCATCTATCTAAACTAGACATTGAGTGTCACGATAGCAATCCAAAATTTAATAATGAGTTGTGAGGTGCTCAAACACTGATAGGGGAGAAGGTGTGATAGTGTAAGCATAGGGATTGGGGGAGATAGGTTTAGGCTAGAAGGTTAGGTTGGGTTTTGTGAGTCAAATGAGTATTTTTAAGTGACATCTAATCACAACCACATAATTTAATCTAACTATTGAAAATGCTTTCTCATTTCTCATATAAAACAAATCATTCTTTATAAAATTATAATGAATTACAACAATAGTAATTATTTTACCCATCAAATAGGGAAATATTAGAGGATCTGGGCATATTAGTGCTTATGAATTGCTTGTATAAATGGTGAAAATTTATGGTAATAATTTTACTCGTAATCAAAATTGTATTAATGCCAATGAATTTCAAATATGCAACCCTGAAGTACATATCAATGTGAATTTTGCTGCTTCAGCTATATATAACAAAATAAAAATGTATGCTAAATCCTTCTAATAATCCTCCTAATTGTTAAATAAGCAAAGTATTAAATATACTAACATGGTATTGATCTGAGTAAAAAAGGGCTTGGATCCTGTGAGCATGAGGTCATGGGCTCGATCCTGGAATTCATATATATGGGGAAAAAAAAACACTATTGAGAGGGAACCCTGCTTAGGTGCCTGATCGTATCTTGGAAGATTAGTCTTTTACTTGTCAGGTGAGCGGATGTTCTGAGAAATAAAAAAGTATTGAATATTTTTTATGTTTACAAGATATTAAATGCATTTTTTTTTCATTTAATGCTTTCTTTATTAAATATTATGAAAAATATTAGGAGTATGTCTTCAGAGCATACAATAAAACTCATAACAAAATTAAGGCTACATAAAATTGCTATTATGCACCTTGTTTTAATAGGACTGACTTGAGTTAATTGTGTAAGTTTAGAAAAATATTGAATGGTATGAACGATATTTCATGAAACAACACACAAAACATATTAAACTATGCAAGTAGTTGTTTGATTATATTTTGTTTTCTCTCTCCTTCTTAACATTCACACCCTCTCTCTTCAATGGTTATAAACCATTTGTGACATGTTATATGAAACTTCATTTGTACTTAATAGCAATCTTGATAATTTTATTATGATTTGGTAATAGGTTAAATAGGATAGAAGAACTTAATGATAATGATTGGATTACAAGTTTCTATTGCTTTCCTTTTGAAATATATATATATATATATATATATATATATTTGATAATCAACGAGGTTTACGCCCAAACAAAAGCAAAACTACACACTAATAACCCTAGGAAAGGGATTCGCATACTGTCTGTTAAGAAAATAGTGGAAAGGAAAGATGGAGGGGATTAAAAAAACAAGTGAAGGAACTTGACAAAATGTCCAAACTTAGCTAGCCCATCCATTCAACCATTAACCTCCTCGTAGATATGAGAAATAGTGACCGACTAATCTCTAATTAAAATGTCTTTAATGGCCCTGATTAATGTACTATTTGGATGATGCTCCTCATAAGGCCTAGATATCAATTGAAAAACACTCAAAGAATCTAACTCAACCAAAAGGTGCTTCAAACCATAATCATAGGCCATGCAGAGGCACGTATATAGTCCCCATAGTTCTGCTGTCATAATAGAACAAATGCCCAATTTTGGGAAGAAAGCCAAGAGGAACCTACTGATAATGCTACCACAAGATTATTGAATGATTGTATGAAAAAAAATAAGAAGCTAAAATTAAGGTAATGGTCCTATATTTAAAAATAAAGACTTAATGCTTATAAATGACAATAATTTTGCCAATAATTAATAATGGTTATCATTGATTAAAATTTCAAACTTTATTAACTTAAATGAATTTCTAAGATGCCATATTGACTATGTGATTATTAATTTCCTAATACATCTTTATATTGAAAATGTAAAAAGTGCTGGACTCACCACCTTGTGTTTTCTTTTTCTCATTGCATACCTACAATAAGTCCCTGAAATAGGTCTAAACAACATTACTCTTTTAATGTATGGTATCTCACTCAAATATGACAAGTACATTGAAAGTTTTTTAGGCTAGGATCTGAAATGGACTTTGGGAGGTGACACAGAGAAAGAAAAGGGCAGTTATCATCCCAAAAAGGACTTTTGGAAGGGTAGATAGAAAAGAAAGAAATCGACCTTGCAAAAGAAAAATAGTAGAGCTGCAAGGAGGCTTGGGTAGTGAATAACAAAACTCAAAATAATTCCACCACCAAAACTGTAACACCCTAATAATACCATCCTATGCTTAAGTCATATTATGGTATTACTAGTTGTTACTCTTAACTAGTGGAAGTTCTTATAGTTGAAATTATCGTAATATACAAAAATAGCTTATAATTTTTTTTTTTTGTAAAACATTTATGTTTGAAAACTGAGCCTTTAAGCGCTTACTTACTCGTATACATATGGACGTTGTTCCTCATATCGCGGAGTTACTAGAAAGGCCTATGACAAAATTGAAACAATGTAACACAATACCTTAAGCCAATAATGTAATCATAGAAAACCAAGAGTCATTATTATACTTAATAAGTATCACATATGTAATAGGTCAAATTAAGTAGCATGACTTCCCACATACTCTTAATTACACATAAATTGCCCAACTAAGGCTCTTAAGAAACTGAAATACTATGCCACTCTCTCGATCCTCCTTAGCTAGGTGAAGAAATATGGCAGCTATTCATTTTATCCAGTCAGGTACCATCAGAAGTGCTGCCATGGATGCCATTAGCTCTGTCTGAAGACAACACGGAAACATAGGAGTGAGAAATACAAGATTTCTCAGTAGGATCCCGACTAGATAATTAATGTATCATCGTTATCATCCCATCCAGTTGAATATGAAAACGGCGAGCATGCATAGATTCCATTTTTAAAGGGTTTGAAAACATAGGTTCTTGAAACGGGTTTCTTTTAATCTTCATCATGTAAACATAATATAAAATGACACAAAGCCATAAGGTAGAAATATATGTTTGAAAACATATTACAAACATTCATAACCATGCATATGAGAGAATAAAGATGCATGCAAATTCATGGACTTGACCATGGTTTTACTTTAACTTTATTTTTATTCTTAGCACGTGCTTAACATTCTTTGCTTTTCCTTTGAAATAGACTACTTTTGGAGATGAGCTCATTTCGTGACCATTGTCATGCAGTACTAACCAATTCAAACTAAGCAGAAAATGGTTACCTCTAAATTGGAGGGTCCTCCATGTCAACCTACCTACCCCATAAAGGTTCCTTGAGTCTTGTGGATCATTGTCTCTCACTTCTCTTACCGAAGTGATTGAAGGGTCATTTCCCATTCTTTCTTTTCTTATCATTATACTTTACATGCATAGTGCTCCTTAATAAGACACATGCAATGATATGACTAAGTCCATAATTTTGATGGAAATTCGGCAGCATGACAGCTAAAGCAGAGCTTCCCCAAAATGCTAATCATAAAACTTTCAACCAACATTCCATTATATCTGTCTCATATCATTACCCCAATCATTCAGTCATGAGACAATACTCAATCAAGCTTGTCATACATCATGCCAAATGGCATCATACATTCATACCCTAAAAGGATCATAGTTGTGTTATTCTTTGCAGAAAGTCTTATGAAACATCATGTGATCTCCCGTGGTTACTCATGAAAAAATCACATAGTTAAAATAAATGTGTATATAGTCTTTTAGTTACTTAGTTCTTATGGGAAATTACTTTTTACTTGAGTGCATGTCTTATGGAACACTTGTTCAAGTTAACTAAGTTAGGTAATTATTTCCTTTCCTTGAGATAGTGTACTTAGTGATTTCTAAGTTCATGGTATGCTTAGAGGCCCTAATCATACTTCTGTTCCTAAGGATTTCAAGTTCCCTCTAGTCCTTGGGTCATGACAGCGCATAACCACACTCATGAACCCAACAACACCCTGTTTGCTAATCACCAAGGGTGGTTTGTAACTTATCCAACTTGCAAAGTTTCAAGCTCCTATCATTAAAATAACAAGATTTTAACTTTAATGTTATAAAAGTTAGTATTCTTTGTAAAGTAATTATAAAGTTTCATTCTTTAAGAGAGTATGTGCCTCTAAAACTATATTCTAGTCTTAAAGATTCAACCTTTATGAAATAATGATATAAGATATTAGCTTTAGAACTAAAAAGTCTTGTTCTTTATAAAAGTTTACATTTTATGCATTATTTTGACTCAAGATACAAACTTTGTAAGAATTAAGTTGCAAGCCAACACTTTTGTGATTTAATATTTCATTCTAGTCTAGAGTAAACTTTATGAAAGGTCTTGCCTTCAAGATCATATTTTTAAGATATAAAGTGACAAATTTTCCTTTTTATGACTTAGAGAGCTTCATGTTCCAACATGATTAAACCGTTACACATATTCTTGTCTTCAAAAAGAGCAAAATGGAACTTTAAGAAAGCATACATATTTTGCCACTTTACATGCATCATGAAACAAACTTTTTAAAACTTTATGCTTTTAGGAATGTTCATAGTCTTATTAAGCCATGAAAAACATATAAAGATGAGAACTTTTCCATTCATAAGCTCATTATAAGAAAAGGAGCAAACTTTAAACAAAATACCACCAAGAATATCATTCTTTTTCAAACAACTCACAAGAAACATCAAGATCTCATGCATCAAGAAAGAAAAAATAGAAGCTTTTAGGAATTCAAGAAGCAAACTTTCAAATACCTAAGAACAACTCATGAAGAAGAATATGAACACTTTTTGCTAAAAAAGGAAACTTTGCTCATGAGAAGAACCAAGCTTGAAGCTTGCTTCAGTAAACCAAAGAGAAGAGTAAAGATCACTATCTAAGCTTGAAAATGGTGTCCTTGAAGGAGAAGAATAAAATGAAGAAGACTCATCCCTTGATAATGGTGGTGGTGGTTTTGAGAGGGTAAATGTAACACCCTACTAATTTAATATTATGCTTAAGTCATAACATGAAATTAGGTAGACTGTGTTACCGTATTAATATTCTGCATATATATATATATATTTTAAATAGACGAAATGGCGCGCTGCTATACTATGAGCGTAATGAAGCTCAACATAATACTACAACAGATAAGAAATAGTATAATAACATCAACTGTATACATACATGTATATTTACATGTCAGAAGTCATTGCTTCAGTCTATACATATATATATGTATTAACAGCAGATGAAATAAGGACAACAAAATTCCTAGTGCTAAAAGCAGAGGCAGAACTAGCAGGAGCAGGCTATGTGCAACAAGTCCAACTCGGAGTCATAGTGAAGCTGCAGGTCTAGGATCTCAGTGAAAAGAGTGGCCGTTGAGCCCTTCGCCAGCGTCTGAGAATGATGCGGAAGATACAAAACGGGGTGAGAATTTCAAGAAATTCTCAATAGGGTTGCATCTAGTGGTTATCTGACGTCACATGCATTCTCAGTTGCCTCGGGTTTTATTTAATTGTAAAAACATGTGTTTAAACAGAAATAGCCATCTTACTGAGTTCAAGAAAATATCTAGTCCGAGGCAAGGTTCCATTTTACTTTAGGAGACACGAAAATCTAAATAGACTACTAATAATGGCACGTAAAGTAATAAACAGGGTATATAAACAAACAGCAGTAATTAAATGTAATAAACATTTGTAAACATCTTAACATAAATATTCCATATATTCATGCACTCATGTAATCATGCAGACTCATACTTGAACTTTCCTTCATAAACTTTTCATTTCCTTTCATAATTTTTCCATCTCTTGGTCCCCTGGGAGTTCTTGGCCATTTAGACTCCTGGGTAATAGTCTGCTTATCAGGATCGAGCTCATTCCTATACAGGAAGTGCCGGGTTTACTTTCTCCGACGTTCCCACCGATCTATTCCCCTTAACTTCTTATCCGGGGCTGGCCCAAGTAGCATGGAACTTTCATGGTAACATAGTTCTTCTCATAACTTTTATAACTTTCCTTGAAATGTATATGCATTAACATGTAACTCATAACTTGTATATGGGTTCTACCGAAATTTCGGCAGCATAACGGAACGTGTCCGCTTCCCCATGAATAGTGCCAGCCAACCAGTACATTTATACACTTACAATTTCAGTATAAAGCAACAATTATACATGTACATTCATAACACCATTCAACAATCTCAATTATACATGTACATTCATAGTCTCAATCAACAATTTCAATTTAACCTCCTCTGTTCTGCCTGAATTTGGTGTGCCTTATTTCTCATTCAATTCAATTCATTTAAATCTAATCTTTGGATATATTGTAGCCTTATGTGTCTAGTTTCTAACCCTTTTGGTCCCATCTAATTTTGATGTCTATAGCTCAAGATATTCAGATTTTATCCCGGCCTGCCCAATGGCTAGCTAGGATTAGGCAATTAAAAGTAAAAATCCACTAAAAATCGAAAACTGACTCAAATGATACGAAATTGGATTCATATTAAAGCTAACAGGGTAAAGTTTCATTTGAAAAAAGTTCCATTTCATTTGGCTTAGTAGTGCTCGAGTTATACGCCCCGATTTCTGACCTTCCTAAACTGCCCTGTTCTGGCCTGGTTTGGACATAGGGCAATTTTCTTGGATCACTGGGAGCAACTGGGACCTTATCTAATTCTGAAATTTTTATGGGACATTATTCTATTTGTAAGCTTTCTAAAAAAGTTAGTTTCACTCATTTTCAAGTAGTATAGGTCGAGTTCTATCCTAAACAACCTAATCTGCCCAGAGCCAGAGTCAAAACCCTAGGTCGCGATTCAAAAATTCATAACTCTCTCAATTCTAATCCAAAAGCCTTGTATGATATATCCATAGAAATCCCTGGATGTCTAGTTTCATTTAAAATTAGTTTCATCAAATTTGATCGGCTATAGGCGGAGCCATACACTCCACTGTACGGACTGCCGAGGGGTTTTGGTTCTCCAGCCCCTCAGCTCTTTTCATTTCTATTCTTTCATGCTTCAAATCCGATTTTAACCAAACCAACAGCCCAAAACCAATCACATATCATCATAATCATGCATTTAACACATCAAAAATCATGAAAATAATCCAAGCTCAGCCAGCCATAACCACAGAATTGATGTAAGAAGAGAACTCCTACCTTTGTTCCAAGTGATTGTGCTGGATTTTTGAAGCTTGGATGATCAAGGCTGGAATTGGCTTGAGTTTTTGGTGTGTGAGGAAGAGAGAAAGAGAGCTGAATGAGAGGAGAGAAAGTGGCACTGGATGTGGTCAGAATTGGGTGAAAAGGAGTTGAAAAATTCTAATCACATGGGAGTGTTTAGGTGGCTTTCTTCTTGCAATTTGATTGGTCTAAAAGGCTTGGCTGAAATTCAGCCAACCTTCTTCACTTTCTATGGCCATCTTTGCGCCATTTAGAGGGCTTAAGTGGCTGAGTTCTCAGCCACTTAAAGTAGGGTTAATGGGTTGAAATTCTATTGGTCCAGTTCCGATAGTTTAAAATACCGTAATGTTACTGATTTCCTTTAAACCGGTAAATTAGTTTTCAATAAAATTTTATGAAATCTCCTATACTCTAACTTAATTCTCTCTTATCTAAACTCAAGTAATTGCTAATCAATTGATTCTAAATAATTATTTAACCGAATCTTAATTAATCTCAATTATTCGATAAAAACCGAACAATTGAATGGAAAACGATAAAAAAATTGCGGAGGATGTTACAGTAAAGATAGAAACTCTTGAATTCTCTTGAAAATAAGGCTTATAGTGTTTAAATCTCTTCTCCAAAGACCAAAAGATATGGTCTTTCAAGGGCTAAGTGAATAAAGTTTGGTTATGGAGATGGAGAATTATGAAGAAGGTGGAGAAGAAGAAGAAAGGATGTAGAGAGAAGTGAGAGGATTTGAGAGACTTAGAGAAAAAGTGAAAAGTCACAAAATGAAAATGAATATGCATGTGGGGGAGGGGGAGGCCATAGCCTTCATATGGGCATGGGGAGGATATTTTCTTCATTTTATTATAATTAAGGGGACAAAATGGTTAATTATGGGATTTACTTTAGACAAACCCTAATAATTTTCTAACATAAAGCAATATTGCCTTCTACTTTTTCACTTTAGTGATGTCATCAATGCTTTATTATTTAGTTGACTAAATTTGAATTTTAATGATGTGATTAAGTGCTCTTGCAACTTAATCAACTTGATTAGGCAAGAATTAGTGATTAACACACAAGAACATGATTAAAAAAATTAAACTTGTAATTAAGCTCAATTATCCTTAATTAAACTCGATTAAGCTAATTAGAGGTGATTAGTGCTTAATTAAGCTATTAAGAGTTTGACTCACTTAATTAAGGATTATCTAATCTCAATTAAGTATTTACTTAACTTTCTCTTCCAAATTGCTACATAAATTCATTAATTAACTTTTAATCTCTAATTTCTCATTAAGTGCCCAATTACTCAATGTTACTGAGATAATTTAGCATGAAGGAAAATTGAGGATGTTACAAAAACAATATTAATCTCCAACAAATATAGGCAATACATATATTACCATTTTGAATTCAGAAATAAGAAAAAGTATGGAGATTTTTTTTTTTGTTTTTAAAAATAAAGAGGAAGCTTGAAACCTGGACACCACTAGGCGAGTTATGCATCGTGAAGACTTGAACATAAGATTCATTCTCGAATAACAGATGAGGGCGGAAGATTTAACTAGCAGCAACATTTGGCGCAAAGTTGATCAAGAGCAAGAACTCAAACATATCTGAGTCTAGTGGACATTGTAACAAAAGCTTAGAAATTGAGAAACTTGGGTTGGGATTTGGGTTTGTGGTGTTTGGGTTTCGATTTGTGGTGGTACTCCGTGCGCCCCCCATTATGGCCATATCAATCGTGAGATGTGTGCTTATGGGTATTGAGGTATTTAGTGGAAATAGTTTTACCTACTCCTAATAGATGGTGCCAAAATATTTGGATCTCAATTTTAGTGGGTAAGAGATGGTGGTGGAGAGTTAACAAGAACAAGGAACAAGGCAGCTCTCTAGTAGTCCTTGAGGTATTTGTACCAGGGTGCCATCAATGCATTGCCCATGTTAAGGCATTGATTAGGATTTGTGTGGTATCCCGATTTAAAATAAAATACTAGTTAACAATAAAACATGAGTAATAGAAAATTTTAAAATTTTATACAGTTTATATCTTTGGGTATTTCTCGATTCGGTTTAAATTATAAAGCGGTAGAAGTTTTTAACTAAATTAGATGAAAGTGATTTGTTAAAAAAGAAAAAGAAGAGGAAAAAGAAATAGAGACCATGGTGCACCATAAGTGACAGGGTGCACCATAAACCTCTCTCCCTCCACTTTCACATCTGGAATGTTCTTCCTGACACTCTTTTTTTTCATTTTTCATTTTCCTTCTTCGTTCCTCTTTTCCACTTTCACTCCCTCTCTTTTTCACTTGCGATCTTAACGCTCTCTCGGCCCCTCACCTACTGCCGCTCTCTTCCTTTCTTCGCTGCGGCCTGACCTTCTCTCCACCGCAATCTGTTTGTCTCCTCTTTGGCGTGATCTCTCTCTCTCCGCCGCGGTCTGCTTCTTCCTCCACTGTGGTTTGCTTCTTCCTCCATTCGCGGCGCCCTTCACCGTTCTAATTTCGTTTCTCTTTCATGGCTGGAAGTTAATCTGCTTCCTCCAAACCGTAGTTCTTGGGTAAGTTCCCTCTTCATGATTTGTTTTCATCCTCTAAAGTGGGTGCGGATGCCTTGCTTGTCTCCTTTTGCTGTTTAGGAAAAAATTAAATAGCTAATGTGAAATGGAATCTTGGTTGGTATGGATTTGGGATGGATTCATAACTTTACCTAGGGCGGGGGCTTTAATTTGTGTTTATTATGTTTGTGTTAATTCTGTTCACTTTCAATGTGAGTATAATTATATACTATGTTGCTTATTTGGTTATTTAATTCTAGTATAGATGCATAACTTGGGTTATTGGATGTTAATTGTGCAATCAAAATTGGCACTAGTTAGTTCCTCAAAGATGGAAACAACGGCACTTAATTGTCATTTAAGAGCTAATTTTGTGGTATTATACAGGTCATAAGTATAGATTTATGTAAACTGTTTTTAGTTGCTGTGGTTGATTTAATTAAAGGTTATAGCCAAGTAGTTAGAGATGAGGGTACTTATGCATAAGTCAGCATTGATGTAATACCTTCTTAGTGAAAGAGATATCTTAGATAATTCCTGGCTCTACAGGTTATTTGGCATGTAAAAGGTGACTTTTTGGTGCTGGATTCTCTTGGCTGGTGACCGAGGCTTTGAGACACTATAATCTCCAACCACCACTTCTCAGTTTAATTTGTGAGTGATAGTATATTTATAACATATTTTCTATTTTTATTTTTTCTAAATATATGTTTTAATAGCTACTCGTTTTCTAACCGTACCTTTAAAGCTATTATATTGTTATCATGTTATCTAGTTCTGTATATTCGCAGGTGGGACAAGTATTTTGAGGAAATTACTCTCCGACACTTTTATTTGATTTAAGCTTTTTCATGTATTGTTAGCAATTAATGTTTGAAGTTGGTATTTTGAACAAGGACAATAGAAATTACTGATTTTGCTATGGTAAATTTTGGAAATTATTTCCATGAATTGTTTTAAGCTTAACATTATTAGTATGATTGAAAAGGTTTGGAACTTGTATGTTAGATCCTAAAACTTGACATGCTTGAGAACTATATTGGATTCCATGGTTATAGGGCTTTGGTGCTTTGATGTTATAGGGCTTTGGTGCTCTGATAAATTTAGTTTTTGAGATAAATTATTTAAGAACTCTACTTGAGCTTTGGATAAATGGTTTTTTCCTTGGGAGGGACTTTTAACATAACTGCATGCTAACAGCAGTATATGTTAGCCCTGGGTGCACCTTGGTTTGGTCAACCCAGTTAGCAGGAGTGTTGCTAACCCAGCGTGATGGCCACATGTCAGGCTTTGTTTGTCGATCCTTCGGCATTGCACTGTTGGTGAGATATCTGTTCTCATCAATCCTTCGGGGACGCCCGTTGGTAAGACGTGTCTATTCTATTCTATTCTGACTCTGTAATTGAGACCTCCCTTTCTAAACTTTAGAATTTGCTTTGTTTTATTTTTAAAACTAGTTTTAACTCCGTAGTTAAGTGTGCTCAAATTACTGATTCTTGGAAGTACTAATTTGTTGTTGATGACTTTTATTACAAATTTTATTTTATTTTCAATGTTGCCCTATTTTGTTTTTACGTATCATGTTGGATTTGGAATATCTTTTGCATATGTATATGTACATCTATATATGGATCTTTTATGAGGGTATTATTAATTGATTATATTTATTTTATTAAAAGCTTGTGCTTGCACTTTTCCCACTCCCCGTTATAAATATATTATCTCTCACTGAGTCGGTTTGACTCACCCCTCACTTTCCCTCTATTTCAGAGTTAGGTACGAGCTGCAAGTGACTTGTCTCAATGAATTAAAGGTATAGAAGCTCCGTGAGCTTGATACAATCAGTGTGGACCATCGGGTTGTCTATATATTTTGATCCATGTATAGTTGAGTAATCATAAGTAAATATTTCTAGTTATGCTCCATAATCCACAGGCGGGGTCTGGCTTCCGTTGTAATATATCTATATATAATTGTAATAGGTTTTGTTTGAAAAGAGTACCTATCCTTATGTAGGTCTTGCATGTCTTGAATTTGCCTTCTGAGAATGCTTGTTATCCTGAGTCTGTATTTTAAATATTGTTGATAATCTGTATTTATGGCTGGTCTGCATATTCTTGATTTGTATCTGGAGCTTTTTGTATTTTGGGAAACATCCAATTTTTAGGGGAAGCTCTGTCCATTTCTTAGTAAAATTCTTCCATAGGCTTGCTAGGGAATGGCATTCCCTAAGCACCGGTCACAGCCCTAGTTGGGTCGTGACAATTTGAGTGAATGACTAGTTGTTAGATTGATGAGAAGAGAATTTTCTTGATGTGTTTAGTGAGGTGGGTCTAGTTCAGGTAGATGGAACAAGTCTCATAGTATTCTTTTTTCTCTTTGCAATAACAAGTTTTGGTGAAATTTGAACAAATTTCATATTCGAAATTTGTTTTTTCAAAAAAAGTACGAATATATTTAAATTTATGTTTTAATTCTTCTTATTTCAACTTTTATATTGGCACTAAAGACAATGAGAAGGACCTTGTCAAAAAAATAAATAAACAAATGAGAAGGATTATTTGATTTCATATTGCATGCATGGTAATCTAGCTCATGCTTATTACATAAATTCATAAACTACCTAGGGGTAGAGTGTAGATCTATTCTTTAGATATCAACAAACTACAAAACTCATTCAGAGGCCCCCTTTCTTATAGCCCCGATTAAGGTAGCTCTAGTTGCAATCCACGCATGGTCCTTTGCAATCTAACTGCGGATCCTCCATAATTGTTGCTGATTTTGGATTCTTCATAACTCCTGCTGATTCTATAGTAAGAACAAAATTAACAAATTTAGGCACATAGTTCTTTGCTTTCTTATTGCAAAATTTTAACATATCATTGGTATAATGTAATGAAGGAAAAATATACTATGTATACAATACATGACTATAAGACCAAAAAAAATAAAATAAAATAAAATAATACAATACACGACTATAACAAACTAATACTGATCATGCCATCAAGAGATTGCTTCTTTCAAAAAATTTATCAAAATTCACATTAAAATATCAATAAAAATGTTGCTACTGAGTCTTACACACCCAATTTGCATTGTCTTTTTAGTTTTTGGATAAATAGACTAAGTAAGAACATTAAAACAAAAACGAAAACAAAAAATATCATTTTTCATATTTGCATTAGTAAATTGTTTACTAGAAACATAACTTTAGAGATAAAATTAACTTCTTTTTCTTACCTGAAGCCAAGACCAAACCAATGCAAAAAATTCCTAACAGAAAAGGTTGATAGACACGAGAAGCCATTTTGTGGGGATTTCACCTTGGAATACTAAACTCTTTCTATTTTATGACATGAATGGTTAGCACAAAGCTCAATATATACTATCTATTTGAAGACAATTTTGGAAACGAAAATTAGATCAATTGAAAGATGGAAATGTTTTAATGTGTGAATATTTATATTTTGAATATGAGTAATAAGATTAATCTTGATCCTTATGCTCGTAATATTCATTCATCGCATGGTAGGATAAATAGACTTTTTTATAAATTAAAAAATAAGTTGAATGACACTCACAAACTGAAAAAGATAAATTATATCTAAATTTCATAAGAAACAAAACATTCTAAACTAACGCTTGATCTTTAGTTCTGCTCCTTGCCTGAAAACTATCGATATCTAAACATCTTTCACAGCGCAGGCGAACACGAAAAGTATTGCCATTTGAAGAATGTATCACACATACTTTCAAAATAGATATAAATTTCTCTATCATCTGTAAGACCATAAAAATAGAAATACCCTTGAGAAAAAACTAAAAGTCTACAAAGAGGATAAGAAAAACACTTAGACAATGAAAACACCCACAAAACGGACAATAAAAACAAAATAAAATATACAAAGCTTTAAGCAGCCAAAAAAAAAAAATGATGGGGCTGCCACCAAAAGGAAATAAGGCAATTCCTTCAACAACACTGACACAAAAAAGGTCCAAAGAAAAAGGAAATATATTACACTTTTGTTAGTATAAATGGTAGTTAGTTAAGAAAAATGAATAACTTTTTATTGTAGGATATCAATGGTAAAATAATATTAATTAAGAAATTGTTATCTACATGGTAACATAATTAACATTTTCTTCATATACATCACGTGTTTATTTGAAGCATATCAAACAATCAATTACTATGTCCAAAGAAAAAGAAAATATATTACACTTTTTTTTTTCAAGACATGGGAGAAAGCAATTTATTAGGCACTCACCGAAGAAATAGAATCATTGAGTACAATAGAGGACACAATCATGGGGCAATCCTCAATAAAGATTGAGTCCATAATGCCAGAGGCATATTAAGGCTAAGTGCCTACCTTATTCCCTTCGCATCTTGTGTGAATAAAACTGCAAGCAATGAGCAGATCTCCAATATCAATACAATCCCAAATAATTGCATGAAACTAGAACGGGTAGTGTTCTCTCTAGTTGATTACATTAATCACTTTGAAATAGGCACTATCCAATTCCAGCTTAAGGATTAACAAATCTTTGGCCAAACATAGACGCAATTTCAGCCCAATGCTTTTCGCATGTGTAACACCCTCCCAAGTATGGTACTATGCTTAAGTCATAATACCCTACGTAGGAGTTGTTACTGTCACTTAGTCGGACCTTATCCAATAGCAACCTTCGGCCACCTTCAATCGTACTAGTCAACTCCGCCTCGGAGGACCTTCTTCGAAACTTCTGAACTATCTGGAGATAACACGGAAATAAACATAGAAGTGAGAATTATAAATTCTCAGTAGGATTCATTAAACTATCATATACTGTGTCATCGTTATTATCTCTAGCTGCTTCGATTTATTATGAAAAATGTGAGCATGTTACATAGACTATTCAGTTTTATAGTTTGAAAATATATTATCCGAAGCAGAGTTCATTTTATTCACGCACTTGAGTCACATTGGCAATATTTCCTATTTGGAACAATAATCACAGCATAAGTAGATAGGACAATCTCAGCATCAATAAAACATGGAATATAATTATGCAAATACTCATACTTGAATTCATGTAAATGCACTGGTATTTTTCTTTAACTTGCTTTGCTTTCTTTTCTTGGCACACCTAGGCGTTACGTATCGCCGTCCCTAGGGTGCTTGCATATGTTTTGATCTTTAGTCTTTATTGCCCTTGGGTAGTCTGATCTAGGAGTGAGCTCAACTTGTGACCATCATCACATAGAACTGACCTACAAGGGGATTCATGTGCCTCTAGTCTTAGAGGGATCTCATTTTGGCCATGTGCCTCTAAATTGAAGGGATCTCTCTTGGTCACATGCCTCAAGAATAAAGGGATCTCAGCTGACCACTTGCCTTCAATATAGAGGGATCTCATCTGACCACATGCCTCCAAGGTAGAGAGATCTCATAGTTTTATACTGCCTTCACAGGGAGGGATTCAATGTGCAACTGCCTCCAAGTGAAGGGATCCACATTTTATCTTATTTAACTACCTTCACAAGGAGGGATCTCATAACTGCCTCCAGGTGAAGGGATTCACATTTAATATATTCATATCCTTTCATTCTTATATATAATCATGCATAGGCATGCTGAATGCACTCATGCATATGCTTCATCGCTTACTTTCATATATCCTTGCATACATGATTTTCACATACACATTCATAACATATAAGTGTTCATAACCTCCTTACAATTCTACCAAAAATTCAGCAACATAACGGATTAGATTCGTTTTCCTATGAATAGTGCCAGTTTCAGCAGACAGTCAGTCACAGTAAATATAATGCATAAATCTTTCAAGCAACAACATGGAATTGCAACACTTAGACTTTAATTGAACTCATATATGCATTAAGGTGCCAAATCCTTTGATTTTGGAAATCTAGCTCATATTCTTCAACTCTGACCGTTTTTAGAAAATAAGCCTTAACTTCATTTTAACATATTTAGACCTAAATTTTGGATATGTTAAAATTTATGTGTCTATTTTCTAACCTCTTTGGTCCCATTTAATTTTGATAAATGTAGCTCAAATTATTTAAGTTTTACCTCGGCCTGCCCTGTAGTTGGCCAGATTTGCACACTTAAAAGTAAAAATCCACTAAAAATCAAAAACTAGTTCAAATCATACAAAATTAGTTTCATATTAAAGATAACAAGACAAGATTTCATTTTTAAAAAGTTCCATTCCATTGCCTTAGTAGGGCTCGAGTTATAAGCCCTGAAATTTGACCTTCCTGAACTACCCTATTTTGGCCTAGTTTCGACATAGGGCAACTTTCTCGAACCACTGGGAGAAAACAAGACCTTATATAACTCTGAAATTTTTATGGGATATTCTCATATGTGTAAGCTTTCTAACAAAGTTAGTTTCATTCAATTCCAAGTAGTATAGGGCAAGTTTTGCCCTAAACAACCCAATCTGCCCAAAATCAAACTCAAAAACTTAGGTCAAACTTCAAAAATTCATATCTCACTCAATACTAATCCAATGGCCTTATATTATATATGTATGGAAAGTACTGAATGTCTAGTTTCACATAACAATAGTTTCATCAAGTTTCGATAGCTGTAGGCAGAGCTGTACACTTTGCCACTACAGATGCCGTAAGGTTTTTCAAGGTTTCAGCTTCTGTGTTGCATCCCTTCTTGAATTCTCACCTAAGTTCTCATCCAAACTCGACATTTATGCATTAATCCAGCCATAAGAATTCATATAAACATCATATATCATCAATCTAATGGAATAAATAAGAATTTTACTTAGCCACAATAGCACCAATAATAGAATAAATTGAAGAATCCTACCTCTTTTAGGTGTGATTTTGCTAAGTTTGAGCTTCAAGTTGATGGAATCTAATCAAAGCTTGAAGGTCTAATGGAGTTGGGTTGAGAGGAGAGGAGAAGAAGAGAAGAAGAGGGCTGAAACTAGATGAGAAAGTGGCACAAATCTTTGCTGAAGGGAAAGGAAGGAATATGTTGTTAAAGTTTAATGAAGTAGTTGAAAGCTTGGAATTTGATTGACTGCTATTTTGTAGCTCATCTTCAGCCAAGCTTCCTTTCCTTTGTAGCCTTGGTAGTGCCACCCATAGAGGGCTGGATGGCTGAGGAATCAACCTTGAGTCATAGGGTTTGGGGTGCACAATTGTATTGATTTGATTCCGACAGTTTAAAATGCCGAAATCTTACCGATTTCCTCTAAACTGGCAAATCATTACTAAATAGTTTTGTGAGAGTTCCTATGTATCTATCTTAACCTAAGCTTAATTCTTGTAATTAACACTTAGTTAGCTTCTAATTAACCTCTAATTAACTTCTAATTAATCCTACTTATCCTATAAAATCAATTAACGACGTAAATTAATCGTTTTACCAATTTTGGGCTATTCTATTTTCTATTTTTCGTGGCTAATGGAATTTTCGTAATTATGGGTAAGTCTAGAGGCATCTCACGTCATTTCACATATAGACACCTTCGTGGCCCAATTGTCCAAGAATTGGGTTTCTACATTTTCGCTACGTGGTTCTGCTTCGTTTAAAACCTTATTTTGCTAAGTCAATTGATATAAGGACCTAAATGTCATTTTCAAAAATATTCAGGGGCAAGGCTATAAATAATAAAAGTTTGCCCAATGACGTTTTCATTATTTCTTATTATATTATATGAGGATTTTACAGCATGTCTGGCCTCCTTTCCACATTGGATCTTCTAAGTTGCCGTAGCTAGACAAACACCTTCCTCATCCTAGATAATAGCGTCAATTCCCCAAATAATAGATGTGATCTTATATGTTATGCTCCTACTAGATCAATTTTTTATGTTATGAAAAACTATTCTTAAAATTTTTGCAGTGCGGTTACAATTCTATTTCCATAGAAATTTTAATCATATGCTGCTGCTGCTTATATTATTCTACACTTTCACCTCTATTTTATAAACTTAATGTTAGTTAATCTCTAACAATATTAGTTATAAACATAGTTAAATCAGGATGTTACACAGGGTGGGGTTGGGTTCTGCTGAAACACGCTTCATAGCCACCCCTAAATATGCCAATTTCTTTTTTTTTTTTCATGTACAATATGTTGATTTTCAAAATAAAATATAGATTTAATTTCTATGCACCTATATCTAATTATATATTGGCACATTAGCAAAAGTGTTTAATTCAATCACTCACTGCCTTAAAAATCTTACAAATAAAAGTTTCTAATTGGATGATAATATAAAACTTTTTTACATTGATAGTGCATCAAAATTATTCTCCTAAAATACAGGAGTAAACACTTAAATTAATCCCTGGAAATGTTCTCGGTGGATATTTTGGTCACTGACAAAAAGTAATTAGTATCGTGATTCCTGATAATTGCAAAAATTGGACACTCCTAGTTCCTAACTCACTTACAATTGGTCAAGAGTTTAATATGGAGTTAAATTATAATTAGGATTTCCCATACCCCATCCCACGTAACACCTTCTAAACACAATTTGCATAACTTGAAAAATGTCCCCTAAACACATTGCTTTAATATATCACACCCAACCATAACTTTTCCAAAATGACATGTTTGGAGTTTTATTTATTTATTTTTAAGTTATGCAAATGTGGGCCTAGAGAGTGTCACATGAGATGCAGTTAGTGAAGTCCTAGTCGTCATTTTATCTCCACATTAAACTTTTTACTAGATGCAGGTGAGTTAAGAACCACGAGTGTCTAATTTTTGCAATTATCAAAGAGCATGAGTGTCTAAATTTTGAAATTATCAGAGATTACAAGACCAATTATTTTTTGTCTAGAACCAATATATTCGTTGAGGACATTTGTAATACCCCAGTATGAGTTGCAGTGGTCTGTCAATATCGGGTCCTGAAAATTCTGAGTCTGAACCCTATGCCTCCTTGGAGGGCTATAGGACTGAGGCATTTTCTTAAGATCAAAAGTCCCGGTAATGGTTCCCTGGGCATCAATAAATTGAAGAGGGAGTTTTAATGAATTTTAGGGAACGGGTAAACCCTTTGATTTCAATCCACCGGTTTGTAAAAGTGCGAATTTTTGGATATTTAAACTAAAACCCAAAAGTTGGATTCTAAATCTTAAGGATTTTGAATTTTTGGATATTTTTATTGAATCCAAATGGGGGGTATTTTCTTATTTATATTTATGTTTTAAAGTTATTAACCTAAAGTTCAGAAATGTAAATAAGTGTATGATACTCATGTCTCCAAGCTGTGAGTATGTTTTGAGGTGTTTTGGTGCTGCATTTTTCCCCATTATAATCGATATTACAATTACAAGGTCTTGTAATCGATTACCAGGGACCATGACATGAAGATCAAGTTTTTCTTTAAGTAATCGATTACATAAGGCTGAATGGGTTCCCAAGGTTCCGCACACTCTCTGGTAATCGATTACACAATCTTGTAATTGATTACCAATTCTGGGTGCCAAGTAACCGATTACAAATGATTGTAATCGATTACTAGGCATCTATATAATCACCTGTGACGCTCTCTCTCTCATTCTCTTGACATTTTCTCTCTCCTCTCCCTTGAACTCGTCTCTTTCTCCTCCAAAACTCACCCAAACTTCATCCTAATCCTTCCCTATCAACTTCTTTCACTTAAACCACTCATAAACACCAATTAAACACTTCAATCTACCTCAAATCATCCTCAAATCCGTCCCTTCTCTCTCTACCTCCTCCATTGTTGAGCTTGGAGCTTGGGGGAGGACAAATCGCAAAACGCAACCTCACCTTCAACCTCATTTGCTTCCTAAAGGTAATTCTTAACACTTTTTCCTTTTCTTTTCCTAAGATTTTCGAATCTAGCATAATTGGGGGTGTTCCTCATGAACCCTGTAACACCCTACCAATTTAATGTTATGCTTAAGTCATAGCATGAAATTAAGTAGATTGTGTTACTGTGTTGATACTTTGCTTACATTTATTTATCATATCACATTTTTTTTTTTTTGTAAATAGATGAAATGGCGCTTTGTATATAATGAACGTGATCAATATTGCAAAATGTAACAAAGTTTAATAGAACACAATAGAAAAGATAAGAATAAGTGATATCATCAACTGTATACGTACATACATTTATAGGTCGGAAGCCAACGCTTCAATTGTATGTTTAGATTCAAAATAGGATACATAAGTGGGGCCAGTGTATCAAAAAGACATAGGGCCCATGTCAGTCAAAAAGTCCTACAAGGTCCTCAGAGGACATTCCAGACTAGCTGCTCTATATATGGCTAAGCCTATGGCCCAATGCTACACACTGCCAAAAGAGGACCTGACTCGAGTGCCGAGCTCGATCAAATTACAATAAAAACCAAATTACACTAAACTCATAGCAAGGGTGCAACCCGGGTCGTCTCCCAGCGATGACAATGTTATACGATCAGGAAATGGGGGGGGGTTTAGGAATTTAAAATACTGAAATGAATATAAAAGAAATGAATAGAATTTGGAACATCCAATCCAAGAACCAAGAAAGACAGTGGCTTATCTATCATCGGATTCTAAAAATAATTATTCAAATCAAATCAGCGACTGACATCAAACCCGAAAGAAACCTCTGTTCGGATACGACATTGCACACGAAAACTTTCATATATTCAATTAACAGATAAATGATTAAATTCAGAAACCTCTAGAACCTAACCAATTCATGTTAATTTTCAAGCACCAATGTAATCAATCATCAAATTCAAACCTGAAAATGATTCCACTCACGCAATTGCATTACACATTAATCAATCGAGCAATATGCAAGCAAGTAAGCAATCAATTATAATCCACCACAATCCCGAATCAAAAACCTTTAAATCCGAAATTGGATTAATCACAATGAAAGAAAAGGGAGTAGAAAACCAATTTGATTGATGAAGTTTGGTTGCACAAATCCTCAAGACAGCCAATGCTTCTTTGAATCCTTGGATTAGATGGAAGCTTACTCCTCCATGAATGGAGGAAGACGAGTTGTTAAGGTGGGGGGGGCGTGAGTGAAGAGAGGAGAAGAAGAGCCAACAAAATCGAAAAATCTCCTTATTCCAAAATCTGTCTCCCAATACAAGTTCAGCCCCTTTTCAGAAACCAGCCAAAAATCCAAATCAAAACCGCCTAAACTTATTAAATTGTCATCACTACATTAATCCTCTCTCTCTCCTTTGAATCTGGACATCTTATTTGCTAAAATCCGAATTATAGAAAGAAAGTTACATTAAAAACATGAAATCATTATAGCTAATTCCGTGAGTAACGTTCTTCTACCGTTTTGTCTATCAAAACGATTCCGTTTGGATTTCCACTCTGAAGAAAAATTGTAGCCTTGGAAGTCAGCTTCAAAATGCCACTGGAACGGGCTCAATTGGACATCTGTGGACCGAGATATGGTCCAAATACCACACCCTGCTCAGAATCCATGGTTGCACTACTTCAGTTCACTTCTAGGCCCAATTTCAGCTTCTTAACACCAGAATTTGCTTCTGAGCTCTTCATATAACTTGTAGGCCTATCTCTCAGCTTTTCTACAAATCAAGAATCACAATAAAATGAGCTCTACAACTCAAGATATAACCCAAAAACCAAAATAGTGTTAGAATTCGCCTAATGCTGGAAAATTTAACTCAAACCCAAACAAAATCGAAACAATACAAAATGGTCCAATTCAAAACAATTAGGCATAAGAGAGAATTAATGAGCTAGGAATGAGAGAAAATAAGTACATAAGAATCCCATTGATCAGGACCATACTATACAATATAACCTGCGATTGGGACCTACTCGATCAGGTAGCCGTTGACCATACCAAGCCCGACTGGAGTGTAGTCAGCACTCGATCTCGAAGAGGAGGATGATGAGCCGGTAGCCTCGGAAGGGTCGCTTTTAGAATTGAGCAGAATATTTAGAACCACCTGCGGCTGTGACTCTGGTGGAGGGCCGGCAGGGGCTGCAGGTGCTACGGGAGCTGCAGGTGCTGGGGGAGGATGTGCTACATGCAACGGGACCGCAAAATATGGAGTGGCAGGGTCAAAAGCAGGGTGAAATAAGGGAACAACAAAATTCCTATTGCTAAAAAGGTAGAGACAGAAATGGCAGGAGCCGACTATGTATAATGAATCCACTGTGGGGTCATGGTGGAGCTGCAGGTCAGGGATCAATAAACAGGGTAGCTGTCGAGTCCATCACCAAGGTTTGAGAATGATGCAGAAACACAAAGTGGGGTGATAATTTAAAGAAATTGTCAGTAGGATTCGTGTTTGGTATTAAACTGACGTCGCATGCAGTCTCAGTTGTCTTGGTTTTTATTTAATTACAAAAACATGGAATCAAATCGAACTATCCACATTTAATAAATTTAAGAAAATATCTGGTCCAAGGCAAGGTTCAATTTTACTTAAGACAGCATAAGAAATAGAATAAACTACTAAATAGTGATACATAGAATAATGAGCAGAATAAATGAGCATACAACAGTAAGTAAACATCACAGTCAAACTGTAAGCAACTTATAATGACTATTTAATGGACCATGCAAACACTCATTCTTAAACTTATCTTCATAAACTTTTCCATTACTTGGTCCTCTGGGAGTTCTTGGCCATTCAGACTCTTGGGTAATAGTCAGCTTCTCAGGATTGAGCTCGTTCCTATACAGGAATATCGGGTTTACTTTCCCTGACCTTCCCACCAATTTATTCCCCTTAACTTTAATCCGGAGCTGGCCCAAGTATCATGGAACTTTTATTATAACATAATCTTTATGAAATCTTGAAAAATGCACATGTATCTGAATGTGTCTTATAACTCATGAAATTTTGGCAACATGACGGAACGTGTCCGCTTCCCCATGTATAATGCCAGTACTCAGAACACCAACTTTTAAGAGAAATCATAACACTTTGTTCATATTTCAAACATCAAATTCATGGCACAATTACTGCAATTAAAACATGGTTGCTGTCTCAATACTTGCATTCAACCTGGTTTTTGTAAATCAAGTCACAATTTCTATTTAACTCATATAGACCGCAATTTTAGATATGTTAGAGTGTTATGTGTCTATTTTCTAACCTCTTTGGTCCCATCTAATTTTGATAAATATAGCTCAAGTTATTTAAGTTTTATTCTGGCCTGTCTTGTAGCTAGCCAGAATTACACACTTAAAAGTAAAATTCCACTAAAAATCAAAAACCAGTTCAATTCATACGAAATTGATTTCATATTAAAGCTAACAGGACAAGATTTCATTTGCAACAAGTTCCATTTCATTTGCTTTAGTAGAGCTTGAGTTATAAGCCCCGAAATTTGACCTTCTTGAATTGCCCTGTTTTGGCCTAGTTTGGACATAGGGCAACTTCTTTGAATAACTGGGAGCAAACGAGACCATATCTAACTCTAAAATTTTTATGGGATGTTCTGCTCAGTGTAAGCTTTCTAACAAAGTTAGTTTCATTCGATTTCAAGCCGTATAGGGCTAGTTTCGTCCTGAACAACCTAGTTTACCTAGAATCAAACATAAAAACCTAGGTCAAACTTCAAAAATTCATATCTTTCTCAATACTAATCCAACGGCTTTATATTATATATGTATGGAAAACCCTATATGTATAGATTCACATAAAAAATAGTTTCATCAAATTTAAATGACTGTAGATAGAACCGTACACTTCGCCGTACGGACTGCCGAAGGGTTTTAACCTTTCAGCCCTTCCCTGCATCCCACTTTCACTCCTTTCTACTTCTAAATCGATTTTAACAACAAAAACAACCAACAAACCAGCCAAAGATCATCATATTCATTCAATTATCACATCAATAAGTGAGAAAATAAGCCCCAAATCAGCCACCCATAACTAGAAGAATAATAACAAGGTTAAATCTCTACCTCCTTTAAGTGTGATTTTGCTAAGTTTGAGCTCAAGTTGATAGAACCTTATCAAAGTTTGAAGGTTTGATGGAGTTGGTTGAGAGGAGAAGAGAAGAAGAAGGCTGAAATAAGGAGAGAAGGTGGCACAAATTTTTTTGAAGGGAAAAGGAAGGAATATTTTATTAAAATTTGGAGGAGGTAGTTAGAAACTTGCAAGTTGATTGGTTGAGAACTTAATGCTGAATTTCAGCGAACTCCCTTCATCTTGTGGCCTTGGTGGTGCCACCTATAGAGGCTTAATTGGCTGAGTATTCAGCCTTAAGTCATAGGGTTTTGGGCATATAATTCTATTGGTTTGGTTTCGATAGTTTAAAATACCGTAATCTTACCGATTTCCTTCAAATTGGTAAATTAGTTTAAGAAAATTTCTATGAAACTTCTTATGCTTCTAACCTAATTCCCTTACAGCTAATCTCAATTAATTGCTAGTTATTTGATCCTAAATAAATATTTAGTCGAATTTTAATTAACTTCAATTATTCGATAAAAACCAAACAATTAGGTGAAAAATAATAAGAAAAATTTCGGTGGATGTTACAAACCCTAGGTTGGAGAATTGGGAATTTTGGAGTCTAAGCATATTTGGTGATAATCCTTTGTATTAGTAACTAATATTTGATTAATTTATTGTATTTTGTGATATTAGATGACTCTAATGTCCGCTGTATAGTAAGATCGAATTCCACCTTTGGGCTGGTGAACTGTGAGTAGATGGTTTATCTCTATCTTAGTTTTTATTATATATATATATATATGTGTGTGTGTGTGTGTGTGTGTGTGTGTGTGTGTATGTGTGTGTGCGTGCAAATGATTTGGTAACCTAGTTATTCCAACTTAATCACATGAGACAATGATTTGAATTCTGAAAGAGTATGGTAACTGTTTATTATATTGGTTTTCTATAGAGTTTTGGATTCTGTTTTGTTTGAAAGGAAAGAAGTAAATTCTTTAGGATTTTATATGAAACTGGAATGAAAGGTTTAGATATACTTAAGGATATATAGTTTTATATGAAAGGTTTTCTGGATAAAGCTATTAAAGATTTCATCTTTCTTTAATGATATAATTTTTTATTTCATGTAAGGTATGTTTTATGAAAATTCATGTTGAATGTTATGTATAATGGAAGAGAAGGACTTGGGAAAGTCTAGACCAGGATCTATAGGCTAACGGCAGTGGGCATTAGCCTTGGGTGCACCTAGGATGAGGTATTACACAGCTACTCAAGGGAGTGGTGCGTGAAGGATATTGCACGGCCACAAAGAAAGGTGGTGCGTGACGGATTACAGGGTCACACGAAGGAATGGCCATCTAAGTGTGATTCCTAACGGATTATCCTGGAATAAATGGTCTCCATGGTTCTCAGAAAGTAAAATTTGGATAATATTTTACTGAGATTTCTAATTGGTTTTGATTATATATATATATATATATATATAATTGTATTATCTTAATATCCATAAACTTGCACATTGTCTCATGTGGGATAGGGACACTGTATCTCTCACTAAGTTTCATAAACTCACCCTGTTGTTTCCTTTTCTTTTCAATTTCAGGTGTTCAAGTAAGATTTAATCATTCGGTCTGCATTAATGACTTCTAAATAGCATGGTGAGCCCTTCTTTGTTCAAGGGCATCTTTGTAAATTGTTTAAGTTTGAGAAACTCTTCGGTTCATGTAGCTCCATGGTACTACAGGCAGGGCCTGGCCTTATCCTGGTTGTTGTTGTTGTTGTTTTTGTATTGTATTTATGTTTATCAAAATTGTTGGATTTCCTAAAGGATTGGAATTATGTGTTTGACTAAAAGTTGTTTAAAAGGATTCGATTTTCTAAAGAATTAAAGTTATGTATTTCAGATGAATAAATGTAATTATATATTTTACTTTTATACTGTGTGTTGTGGGGAGCATTCTGAGAATGCCTGGATCCCCAATGGATTGTGTGTTTGTGTTTCTTTGTGCAGGGAAAGGCTCTGTATTTGGGGAATAGTCCTGAATACAGAGGAGACTCTGCCCAAATTTTTTAGAAAATTCTGTGGTGGAAGGCTTGCGCAGGGACTTGTCCCTATGCGCTGGTCATGCCCGGGTTGGGTCATGACAACATTTTTAGGGGTTGATTTGGGAGTTTACTCTAAAATATTGCATTCCTAGTTATATCATTTACATTTGGGTAATTAACACAAAGTAACCTTAAGGTTTCATAATATTGTACTTCACTCTAAATTATAATGGAAATTACACTTAACTTCATCTATTAACCCCAACTAAGGAATTCCAAGATTGCCAAAACGATACCCAAATGGAGAGTGAAGATCTTAGAAAGAGAACCGAAATAGCTGGGAGGATATGAAATAGTGAACTTGGGCCATCTATCTAAGCTAGGCATTGAGTGTCACGATAGCAATCCAAAATCTAACAATGAGTTATGAGGTGCTCAAACACAGACAGTATAATACCCTATTTAGAATAAAATGCCTAATTAAAATAAAATGTTGGTAATTGGAAACTTTTAAAAATTTTCATAGCTTATGCTTTGGGTATTTGCTTTAATTTCTTTTAGGAATATAATGATAAACGAATTAAAATTGTTAGATAAAATTTTTTTTGAAGTATTTGTTATTGAAAAAAATAATAATAAGGGACAATAGTGAACCAAAAGTGACATGGTGCACCATAGACTCCTCTCTTTCTTCATTTTCCTCATCCAGAATCTTCCCTGATGGCATTTTGTTCCTTCCTTTCCTTCCTTTCCTTCGTTTTTCTATTTTTCTTTTCTTTTCTTGTTACACTATCCCTTTCTCTCTTATCTCGTTCCTTTCTCTTGCTCTCCCTGTCGATTTTTTTCTTTCACTCTCCCATCTCTGCTTCACCCTATTAGCCACCATCTGTGCTGCCTTCACCTCACCTCCACCACTGCAAAAACCTTTTCCCTACGCATCTCCCTCTTTGCATCTCTCTCATCAATTTTCTCTCTCCTTTCTTTCTCATGGACGCTTGCTTCTTGTAGGTGGTTGGGCTTTTATCTTGCTCATTTAAAAATCAACCCACACCTGGTGAGTTTCCTTCTTCAAAGCTACAAGCTGGTTCCATTTTATTATTGTGGTAATTGAAATTGATGGATATTTGGATTTTTGGGTCTTGTAATGGTGGAGGTGAGTGGAGAAATAATTAAAGTTTAGATTGGTGAATTATAATATAGCTTGATTTGAGTATTTTGCTCACTAAGGAAGTAATATGTAAATTTTAAATTGAAAATAATGTTATGTATGATTTCAGATCCCCTAGGAGATCAGCCCACAATTTCAGCAACTCCCGGACGTAGATAGTGTAACATCCACCATGAGTTCCAAGTTACGACTTCACCTTCAAGTTTCCATAATTTCCGAATTCCAACTTCATGTTCGAAATTTCACATTTTCCCGACTTCCGACTTCATGGTTCAAAATAAAGTGTACCTGGTTTCTGACTTACGAGTTTAGGGTTTAACAGAATGGTCACACATACCGACCTCCGGGTTGAATGTAACGAGTTCCGACCTTAGAGTTGAACTCAACTAAAATGGACATGAGTTCAGATCTTTGAGTTGATCTCCAAGTTCAATCAAAATTTTACACGAGTTCCGATCTACGAGTTTATTCTCGAGAGCTTTTCATTTTTGTTGGTGTTCCTGAGTTTGCCTATGACCAACTTCCGAGATTGAATTGGGAGTTCCGAGATTATATAAGTTAAGGTTTTGATTCCCGATTTTCGGAGTTATGCTTAGAATCGATCTCCGAGATTGACCTTGGGCCGAGTTTTAGAATTTCATGTAATAAGAGTTTTAAAGCGTCCTAGTTCTCGACTTCCAAGTTTACGTTAACATCCCTGACTTCCGGGTTTAGGTATTTTATGTTTCACATTCTTGTCCTTGACTTTCGATTTTTAGATGATTGTGTGCTATATGATTTCCGACCTCCGACCTTATGTTTCAAATAAGTTGTGCATGATTTCCGACGTCCGACTTTGCTTTCAAGTTTCGAATAAAACAGACAAGATTTCTGATATCCGATTTCATCTCCAAGTTTGAAATAGATGGGCATGAGTTCCGACTTTAAGCAGAATTGAGACGAGTTCTGATTTCATTTGGCGACATGGAGAATAATTTAGCCACAAAAGAGGGAGACATGGTCGAACTTCACTCACAAAATTTCAACCAATTAACACTCACAATTCCAACTAACTTCGTCTATTTAAGTCAGATTTTCCTTCTCACTTATAGCTGACTTGCGCCTCCCTCTCCCCCTTATTCCAACCTTTTTCTTCTCTTGTCCTCTCAACCTACTCCATCAAATCTCTAAGCTTTGTCAAGGTTCCATCAATCCAAACTCAAATTCAGCAAGATCACACCTAAAGAAGGTAGGATTCAATTTCTGTTCTTAATTTTCCTAAACTGTGGCTGTATGAAATTTCACTCTTCTTTATGTATTTGATAATATATTGGATGTAAATAATGTATTATGATTGGATTAATATGAAATCTTGAGTTGGAATTACGGTTGGAAGAAGAAAACTAGGAGAAGTGGAGGATTGGGATACTATCTAAGTGAGAAGCCCACGGCAGTCCGTACGGCAGAGTGTATGGTTCTGCCTACAGCCATTCAAATTTGATGGAACCATTTTTATATGAAACTAGACATTCAGGGATTTCCATACATATATCATATAAGGTCATTGGATTAGTATTGAGAGGGATATGAATTTTTGAATTTTGACCTAGGAATCAGGACTTTCATCCAGGCAGTGTGGATTGAGAAGGGTGTAACTCACCCTACACAACTCTAAATTGAGTGAAACCAACTTTGTTAGAAATCTTACACATAGGAGAATATCTGATCAAAATTTTCGAGTTAGTTAAAGTCCCACTTGTTCCCAGTGATTTGAGAAAGTTGCCCTATGTCCAAACTAAGCCTAGGCAGGGCAATTCAGGAAGGTCAAATTTCGAGGTTTATAACTTGAGCTCTAATAAAGCAAATAAAATGAAACTTATTGCAAATGAAAGCTTATTCTGTTAGCTTTAATATGATACTAATTTCATATGATTTGAGTTGGATTTCGATTTTTAGTGGATTTTTACTTTTAAGTGTATAATTCTGGCCAGCTTCAGGGCAGGCCAGGATAATACTTAAATAACTTGAGCTATATTTATCCAAATTAAATGGGACCAAAGAGGTTAGAAAATAGACACATAACAATTCAACATATTCAAATTGAGGTCCAGATGAGTTGAAATGAAATTATAGCCTGATATACAAAAATTGGGTTGAATATATGTGCTAGGATAGCAACTATGTGTTAAATGTAAAGATTGTTCTTATGAGACTGATGATTGAAATATGAATGAAGTGTTATGATTTCTCTGTACAATTGATTTTTTGAGTACTGGCACTATTCATGGGGAAGCGGACATGTTCCGTTATGCTGCCGAATTTTCGGCGGAATAGTAAGGAAGCTATGAGCATGTATATGTTATGAATATTTATGATATGAAAATGCAAGGATATATGAAAGTAAATGATGCAGCATATGTACGAATGAAGTTAGCATGTCTATACATAATTATGTATGAGAATGAAAGGATATGGACATATTAAATGTGAATCCCTTCACCTTGAGGCAGTTATGAGATCCCTCCTTGTGAAGGCAATTAAATAAGATAATGTGAATCCCTTCACTTGGAGGCAGTTGCACATTGAATCCCTCCTTGTGAAAGCAGTTAAATAAGATAAGATGTGGGTCCCTTCACTTGAAGGCAGTTGCACATTGAATCCCTCCTTGTGAAGGCAATATAAAACTATGAAATCCCTCTACCTTGGAGGTACGTGGTCAGATGAGATCCCTCTATATTGAAGGCACGTGGTCAGATGAGATCCCTCTATTCTTGAGGCACGTGACCAGAAGAGATCCCTTCAATTTAGAGGTATGTGACCAAAATGAGATCCCTCCAAGACTAGAGGCACATAAATCCCCTTGTAGGTTAGTCTGTGTGATGACCGTCACGAGTTGAGCTGACGAGCTCACTCCTAGATCAGACTACTGAAGGGTAGTAAAGACTAAAGATTAAAACATATGCAAGCACCCCACTCGTATGAGATATGGCATCGACCTAGCTAGTCTAAGTACCGTAAAAAAGGAAGCAAAGAAAGTTAAAGAAAAATACCAGTGCAATTGAAGAATTCAAATATGAGTATTTGCATAATTATATCCCATGTCTTGTCGATACTGAAACTGCTCTATCTATTTATGCTGTGATGAGTCCATATTCCTAAGGAATGTGACATGGTGATCACGCCCCGATAGAGTATGATATGGTGATCGTATTCTGGAATATGTGTAACAAGGAAGATAAAGAAGGAAAAATAAATTTTACATATCTGCATAAGTTCAAGTACAAGTAAGGGCATGTGCCGATGTTATGTCTCCAGTATATTGATGCTATCATATTTTAATATGTTGTAGTTATTATTCATAGTATAATTCATAAATTAATTTTATATGGGCTCACCCAAATGCCAAGTGTATGAGTGAAATGAACTTTACTTCGGATAATATATTTTCGAACTATAAAATTAAACAGTTTATATAACATGTTCACCTTTTTCATAATGAACCGAAGCAAACTGGATATGACAATGATGATAGTATGTATGATAGTTAAGGAATCCTACTGAGAATTCAAAATTCTCACTCCTATTTCTGTATTATCTCCAGATAGTTCAAGAAGTTCCAAAGACGGCTGAGGTTGCTATCAGATAAGGTCCGCTCAGGTAATAGTAACAAGTCTTGAGTATGGTACTATGACTTAAGTATAGTACTGTAGTTTGGGAGGACGTTACAGATAAGATGCTCTCTGATATTTTGTGAGTGGTCAATGCCTCTATGGTATATGATTTTTTTATTTATGCAATTAGCATTGGTTGGATTTTAACATATATTGATAGCTTAATTTTATCTATCTAATTAATTATAAATATCTTAGTTGATGATATAATTGTTATATAGTTGATATAAATTTTTGATTTAAATTGATGAGCCTGATTAATTGTGGGCATCTATTTTAAATTTTGTGGAAAATTAACTCGAATAACTTGTTAGTCATTGAAAAGGATATTTCTCAACTAATTATAGATTTCACAAATGAAAGGACAAGCTCTAAACTTTTGGGTTTGGATTACTTAACTAAATTGTCGAATACATTATACTTTGGATTTTTGAACCTTAAAGAATACTCTTGTCCTTTTGAAAATTTGATTTGATACTTGTTACTTCAACTTTAACTAAAATTTGGTACTTTTGCTTTTATATATTTTGTAAGAGCATTCTCAATTAAATGCTAACTAGCAGTCGCTGACGCTAGCCTTGGTGCACCTTGGTTCGAACCCAGCTAGTAGGGGTGTTGGTAGCTCAGTGTGTGTGTGAGAGGCCGACGCACACTGCTGACTTAGTCAAATCTAAAAGGAAGTACCCTTATTTGGAAATTCTCAAAGTTGGAAACCTCCTTGCTTGGTAGTCACAGTTGAGAGACATATTTTCAAAGTCATAAGATAATATTAATTCTATTTATTTGAGAATTATGGTTCAAATTATGAAATAATATTAATTCTTTATATACCTATGTAGTTTTATGTTGATTCCTTAATTATATTTAGTTCATGATATTAACTCTTTAATTATGATAAGTTCATTTTACTTGTAGAGCTTGTCCTCATATGCTATAGTCTCGTTGCCCCTCACTAAGTCGGTTGGACTCACATATTTTTCCTTTCCTGTTTTAGATCTTAATGCTGCACTTATTTAAGATCTTTTGGCTGTGTAGAGTGTAGATATTTTTGACTACCCTTTTACATGTGAGGGCCTTCTATAGACTTTTATTTTCATATTTTGAATATAATTGCCGCCCTCAAGTTGCTCCACGATCCACAAACAGGATCCTACTACTTTACATTCTTTTTGGATGGGATATGTGTAAGGAATCCGTTTACTCTGTAAAATATGTTTCCTGAGCACTTGTGTTGTTATGGATGTATATATAAAAATGTGTAAGTAGATAGACATAAATATGTTGCTATTATGATGAATGAATGCCTAATATATATATATATATATATATATATATATACACACTTAAATTAATTGAAAGTACTCTGAGAGCCTCAAATTGGATATATGTGTTGGTTGACTATTGGAGTAGGTCTAGCTTTTATGGAGAAGTTGGAAAAATAGGGGAAACTCTATCCGTTTGTCATAGAAAATTTAATATTGAAGGCTTGTTAGAGGTTCGTCACCTCCAAGCACCGGTCATGATTCAGGGTGGGTCGTGACTAAGGTGGTATTAGAGCCTGGTTAGGTCTATCTGCAGTTGGTGGACCAAATGTCTTTTAGTAGTATTGAAATTGTGTAAATGGTTACCAGCCCATTTCCACAAAATGCAATGCTAACAGAGGCTTTAGGGAACTCTTTTTGGATGCCTTTGATTTTCTTTGAAAATTTGAATTCTTGTAGTCTCTTTTTAGAATCTAAAATGTTTCTCTCTTGAATAGGTGAAGATGCCACAATCCCTAAGGCAGCAGACTGAGGAAAATGAGCCCTCAGATGCTAGATCAGATAGGGGCTTATCCCCTATCCTTGGGGATAGGCCCAGAGGCAGAGGCAAAACTAGAGGTAGAGGAAGAGGTCGTGGTAGGACGGCTAGGCGAGTAGTAGAGCCAGCCCCTGAAGGGGGTATGGTTGAAGTAATCGCTGGAATGCATGGGTTGCAGCAAGCGGTTGAAACTCTAGTTGGAGTTGTGGCAGGGCAATAACTAGGTAGGTGATAGCCTCGGGCGGGGACTGGTCCACATGTTCAGAGACAGGCTCTGCCCTTTGCTGACGTAGAAGTGTTCATGCAAAAGTTTCTCAACTTGAAACCACCTACATTTTCGGGTAATCTAGTGATTGAGGATCTACAACTGTTTATAGATAAGGTGGGCAAAACCATTAGAGCATCGAGATGTTTCACTACAACAGCTGTTGAACTTGCAGCTTATCAATTGGAAAGTGTGGTTGAGCAATGGTACGAAAACATGCTACGGGAGAGACTAGTTGGATCACTGCCTATGACTTAGGAGGAATTTACTGAAGCTTTTATGACAAGATGGTCAAGTACAAGAGCAAGATTGGCCATCGAGTTTTAGAGACTAATGCAGATTCAGGAGATGACTATTACAGAGTATGACATAAAGTTTACTCAGCTGTCACGTCATGCCATGCATCTAGTAGATAATGAGTACATGAGAGTTACCAGATTTATTAGGGGGTTGGCCAATCCATATTTTACAGCATTATCCCTTCAGATTGGGAAGCTTACATATGCAAAAGCCGTGAACATTGCCATAGAAATTGAATCTGACAACGCTGATAGGGAAGTGACCAAGAAAGTGAAGACTCAAGGTTCTTATTTTGGCCGTTCCAGTTTTAGTGGAGCACCTAGCTATTAGGGTATGCAACACATTCCTCTGCGAAGGGTCATGTCTTCCGAACCGTTAGCTATGAGTGATTCTACGTTAGGTTCTCAAGTTGGGAGTACATTCCAATCTAATCTTCGGAGTTCTAGGCATACAACTCCTTCTATCCCATTATGATAGCATATGGAAAGATGCATTCTAGATTGTGCCACCGAATAACAGGAGCTTGTTTTCAGTGTGGTCAGACTACACATTTGAGGAGGGATTGCCCTCAAGTATAGAGAGGTCAAGGCCGAGGATTAATGCAACCTGTTGCTCCTTCATCATCATCTTTTGCTAATCAATCCTAAGGTGATGCCGTTGGATCAGCAGGTAGAGGAAGCAGAGGTAGAAGTGCCGGGGGCAGAGGTTATAGTTCAACTAGTAAAGGATAGTGGAGGGCTTATGCATTGACTCCCTAGGATGCTTAGGCATCTAATGCAATGGTAGTAGGTATTTTATCTGTCTGCTCCTTTGATATACATGCTTTGATTGATCCAAGTTCTATACATTCTTATGTGTCAATATACTTTGCTTCTCAGTTTAGAGGTGTAACATCCCCATATAACGTTATAGGGAATAATGAAAATGTCTTTGGGCAAACTTTTATTATTTACAGCCTTGCCCATGAACATTTTTGAAAATGACATTTAGGTCCTCATATCAATTGAATTAGTAGAATAAGGTTTTAAATGAAGCAGAACCACGTAGCAAAAATATAGAAACTAAATTGTTAGCCAATTGGGCCATGGAGGTATCCACATGTGAAATGACATGGGATGCCCCAGACTTGTTTAAAATTATGAAAATGTCATTAGCCATGAAAAAAAAAAGAAAACAGAAGGCCCTAAATTTGCTAAATGTTTAATTTACACTGTTAATCAATTTGTTCGATTTTATTGAGTTTATAAAGTTAATTAAAAAGTTAATTAGAGGTTAACTAGGAGTTGATTAGAAGTTAATTAGAGAGATTAGGATTAAGAAGAATTAAAATAGAAACATATAAAACCTCACAACATTCTTCAAAACCGTTTTACCGATTTAAAGGAAATCGGTAGAATTTTGGTATTTTCAACTGTCAAAACCCAAACCAACCAAATTTTACCTACTAAACCCTACTTCAAGTGGCTAGAATTTAGCCACCTCCCTCATCAAAGTGGCGCCACCCATGCCACAAAGAATGAGCATGGCTGGCTCACTTAAGAGCCACTTCTTCCACCTAGCACCTCTATATCAAATTCATATAATCCTTTCTTGCTTCCTTCAAATTTTCGGCCTCCCTCTCTCCCTTACAGACCTCCCATCATTCCCTCTCATCTTCTTTCCTTTTCACCTCATTTCTCTTCCATTTCCAAGCTCCAAGCACCTCCAACATCAAAACTCTTCATCTAGTCAAGCTATATTTCAATCTAGAGGTAGGATTTAATTTCTGTTCTTAATTTCTCTGAATTGTGGCTGCATGAAGTTTCACTTTTCTTCATTTATTTGATGATGTATTGGATGTATTTGATGGTATATGGTTGGATTAACATGAAATTTTGAGTTGGGATTAAAGTTAGAAGGAGAAAACTAGAAGAAGTGGAGAATTAGGATGCTATCTAGGTTAAGAACCTACGGCGGTCCGTACGGCGGAGTGTACGGCTCCACCTACAGCCTTTTAAATTTGATGAAACTATTTTTATGTGAAACTAGACATTCAGATCTTTCCATAAATATATAATACAAGGCTATTGGATTATTATTGAGAGAGATATGAATTTTGGAAGTCTGACCTAGGTTTTTGAGTTTGATTCTGGGCAGACTAGGTTGTTTAGAGCAAAACTTGCCCTATACAACTTGGAATTGAATGAAACTAATGTTTTTAGAAAGCTCACACATAGGAGAATATTCCATAAAAATTTCAGAGTTAGATACGGTCTCGTTTGCTCCTAGTAGTTTGAGGAAGTTGCCTTATGTCCAAACCTAGCCAAAATAGGGCAGTTCAAAAAGGTCAAATTTTGGAGCTTATAACTCAAGCTCTACTAATGAAAATGAAATGGAACTTGTTGTAAATGAAAGATTGTCTTGTAGCTTTAATATTATACAATTTTGTATGGTTTGAATTGGTTTTCGATTTTTAGTGGATTTTTAATTTTATGTGTGTAATTCTAGCTAGCTACAGGGTAGGCCGAGATAAAACTTAAATAACTTGAGCTACATTTATTAAAATTAGATGGGGACAAAGAGGTTAGAAAATAGACATATCACACTCTAACATATCCAAAATTTAGGTCTAAATAAGTTAAAATGAATTTATGACCTAAGTTACAAAAATCGGGTTAAATGAAAGTGCTGAGGCAGTAACTATGTTCTAAATGCAACAATTGTTCCCATGAAATTGATGTTGAATTGTGAATGAAATGTTGGGAATTTTCTGTAAAAATTGGTTGTTTGAGTACTGGCACCATTCATGGGGAAGTGGACATATTCCGTTAAGCTGCCAAATTTTTGGTAAAATAATAAGGAGGTTATGAGTATTTATGTGTTAAGAATATGTATGTGGAAGTCATGTATGCAAGGATATATGAAAGTAAATGATGAAGCATATGTATGAGTGCATTCAACATGTCTATGCATGACTATGTATGGAAATGAAAGGACATGAACATATTATATGTGGATCCCTTCACCAAGAGACAGTTATGAGATCCCTCCTTGTGAAGGCAGTTAAATAAGATAAGATTGGATCCCATCACTTGGAGGCAGTTAATTGGGTCCCTCCCTGTGAAGGTAGTTAAAAGATATGATGAAAGTCCCATATTCCTAAGGAGTGTGACATGGCGATTACACCCTAATGGGGTATGACATGGCGATTATACTCTGGAATTTGGCATGATGAGCACATCCTAAGGAGTGTGACATGGCGATCACACCCTGATGGAATATAACATGGTGATCATACTCCGGAATATGACATAATGAGCACACCCTAAGGAATGTGACATGGCGATCACACTTCAATGGAGTATGACATGGCAATCATACTTTGGAATGTGCATGACAAGAAAATGAAATTAAGAAAAACTGCACTCTGAGGACGGCGATACGTAACGCCTAGGTATGTCAAGAAAAAGAGTTATAGAAAAGTAAAGGAAGGTTAAATAAGTACCCTTATGTGTGTATATATATATATGTATATATATATATATATATATATATATATATATATATATATATATATATATCCTGATTTGACTACCACGCTTTGGCTTTCTTTTGTTTCTTTTAATTTAATTTCTGTAAATTTATTATCTGCTATTTGCATTTTGCATAAGCATGTGAGTAGGAGTCCACCCTTTCCCCTCTTCATTACCCCTGTGATGCCTTCCACCCTTCCGGCCACCTCATCGCTCTGGTATTAGAGCCTGAGGGGGAAGTAGGGGATTATGATTTGAGTTAATAAATGTTTTATCTAGATGAACTCTGTGTTGATATTCTCTATGCTGATTCACTCCCTATTTTGGTTGGAAAAGAAACTTTAATAGTTCTTGGTAATCTGGAAGCATGCAGTAAGTCTCGTGATGGTTAAGAGCAGTAAGTCAGTGGCTGGGATTTGAAAGAACTATTTGAAAGTTGCTTTAAAATAGGATTAAATAAAGTTATCAGCAGAAAAGGAATATCAATACTTAGTTCAGCAGATAAAATATTTTGTTAAATCTTATCATGATTCTTTACTGAACCTAAAGGAACTGGTATCAGTAGGGGAATTTAAAAATTATGTTTTTCCACTCCCTTTCTCGCCGTTTTTCTACTGGTTCTTCATCTTCTTCCTCTTCAAATGATCATGAAAATGATCATCAAACGAAAAACAAAACAAACAACATTTTCAAAGAGGAAATCCGATTTGAAGATATAAACGATGAGGATCTAGGAACTTGGGAAATGCCCAGGATCCCTGAAACTCAAATTTACAAAATCAAAAAGAAAACTTTTTTCTCCAAATCTGACTACATAGTCAAAACTGTAGAAGAAGTCGTCCCATTGGACGAAATAGAGAAAACTTTTCAACTTCTTTCAAACAAATCAATCAGAAAACACAAAGAAGAGTTTAATTTTCTTCACATAAGGTGCGTTCAAGTCTCCTTCAAACCAACCATCAGATTGGGTATGAAAACCTCTGTCCTGATCTGTCTTCGTGATGCTAGACATAATCAGTTTCATGATTCTCTTCTTGGAACTGTTGAAACTAGTATTTGTGCTGGGCCAATTTACTTTAATTGTTTCCCAGATCTTACTGTTAGTCTAGCTGATAGAAATATCATTGATGTACTAACTCTCAATCTTTTGATATCCGGACTTGACATGAAGACAGGATCTGTTCCAATAAACTTAACCTACAGGGTCCAATATAAGATCATGAACTCCATGATCTCTAAGGTCCTCAAACCAAAACAAAGCGGTGAAACTACTTTGTTTCTCACTGACACAACTAGAGCCAAGGTCACAGTGCCAAAAGCTATTCAATGGAATGAAATAAATTTTCCCCAAAAATGGACACTCGACAGAGTTGTCCTAGCCAAACCTAAGCCTACTCCCGACTTCCAGGATATTAGGCAATATGATACTGGAAAAGTTGAGTTATTCTTTGATAGAAGAAACTCTTTCCACTTTGGAACTTCGTCCAAGTCTGAGGTATCTGAGGATTTTAAGACAGCTGCTTCAGCTATGTCCAGAAAGTCCTTTTCTACTACCTCACGAACTGAAATCCCAAATATCCGACTCCGTGGGTTGGATATGTCTTCTGACCTTCCTAGACCAGTCTATCAGAAGGAAGACGAAGACCAAAAATCAATTCAATTTCCAACTTATTCTTCTATGAATGAACCTTATGATGTCTGAGTTCACCATAGATAAAGAATCCCTTAGGAAAAGCTTTTACTCTGAAGATTTGGCCCCTCAGAGAAATTGGTTTTTTCAAAATTATCAGGGAAAAAATAGAAAAGACATTCAAGAAAATTTTTATGATTTTCTTAATAGGGTCAAACAAAACATATTTTTCTTTGATTGGTTTCATGCTTTTTCTGTTAAAAATAAGGTTGATTATCCTTGGAAAACAGAATTAAGTGAAAAAACTTTAGATGTCCTTTGGCATCTCAAAACCAATGAGACAGTTCAATCTGAACTTCCTCCTGAAACAAAATTCCAGCTTCCTAACATCAAGGATGCTGATGGCAAACCTATCATTGCATCGCCTTTCAAATTCAGAAAGGATGATGAACCCTCAAATCCTAGAGACATTAAGATCCTCATGGAGCAATCTAATTATACAAACAAGTATCTTCAAACTTTGGGTCCAAAACTTCTTGGGAAATCTGTCAAAATCAAAGAAGAATCTTCATCTTCAAAAACTGTTTCTGAAAAACAAGAAGTTAAACCTCTTTTCAAACCATTTAAAGCTAGTAAGGCGCTAAGTCTTCAGCCTAAAGCTGTTTCTTCTCAAGAAGAATTTTTAAACAAAATTAATGAAATACTCAAACTTTTGGAAACCATTGTTCCTGATAATCCACTTCAAGAAACTTCTAGATCAAGGATCATTAGTGCTCTTGAAAAAACAACTGAGTTTTCTGAAAATTTTGAAGGTCAAAAAATTGAGCAAGTTACCTCTCAAAACTGGAAAAAACCTTCGAAACTTTATTATCAACGCACTACTCCTCCTGATTTATTACTTGAAGAGAAATCTTTAAGTATTAAGTCCTTTAGCGCAAATAACATCTATGAGTGGAACATAGATGGTCAAACTGAATATCAAATTATGAATACTCTGTAACATATGACTATGGTTGCAACTGTGTATTCTACAAACCTCAATTGTTCGGAGGAAACAATTGTTGAGATTTTGGTTGCTGGTTTTTCTGGTCAATTAAAAGGATGCCTTACAACTGAGACAGGTAGTCCTTTTATAGATACAAGATTGATTGTTACAACAGTACAGGTTACATGATCGGACTAATGGCTACAGTACAGGTTACATAACCGAAGCTATTACAACAGTAAAAAGTTTGTCCTGACGCCAAAAGTGACTAAAGGTGACAGGAGCACCATGCTTTGTCTGCAAAAGCAGATTCCTTTTGCTTTAGCCGGAGGCCAAGTTATTTGTTTTTCTGCCAACAATGTCTTTTGACATTTTCTGCCGACTCAACAGTCTTCACCTAAATCAATTCCGAAGCAATCATCTTCATTCTGGTAAAAACCTGATGATGATGCTGAAGAAGAGGATGACAAAGGTGGTAATTCCTGTTTGGCTGATGACTCAGCTTCATCTGTTTAGAGTAGCTTCAGGATATCCTTTAAGTTTTGAGCAAATGATTCTTTGCTCGTGGATGCTCCTAAGGCTGCCAAAATTTGGGACCTCTGATTCAAAAACTTACAGCTTTCTGGATCAAAGGCCGAGAGGAGTTTGGGATTCTTCTTGAACCAATCTTTAACCTTTTGAGGACTGATTCAGGAAGTATCAAATTCTGCCCACCATTTGACATATGCCTGTCTTTGAAGAAAGGGTAGAAGATTCTTGTTTTCATGAACTCCAAAAACATATCACCAAGAAAAAATCCAGGCTAATGAAAATTTGGAATAAAAATGGAGATCTACTAGGAATGGATCTCCTGAAAGATTGATCATTTTGAAAAAGTTTGAAATTCTTCTAAGGCGATGCCAGGAAGGATTTGGTCTATTGGTCCAAAGAAATTCCACCATTGGGAAAACCAATGTGGGAATTTGTATAAAGCATTTCTTTTAAAATAATCAGCCATGAATGGCGGAAAGCTTTATTTTGGAGCCAAAATACATTGGTCCAGGCTTGAACATAATCCCAGTAATTATATCCAATTGGATCAAAGTTTTGAGAAAATTTTTTGATATTGTTTGGATTCTTTCCAAAGTCAGATGGCATTAAAACCTTAAGAATTTGAAAAGTCGAATGACTAATGTTTGGAGGACTGGCCTTGTCCTTGTAGTGTTTGATGGACACTGAATCAGAATCTACCAGGATAAATTCATAATATTTTTGTGCCCTATTTTGAGAAAAAGGTTTGAAATGAAAATCTTTTGGGAAGATTTTTGAAGGTATTTTGATGGGATTTTTATCCCAAAATTCTGGTTCGATTTGGGTTACTGGCATGAATTTTTCTTTTGCCAGGTATTGTGTTTGGGATTTTTTGGTAGAAGTATGGGTAGTTGTCAATTGTTTGGACGACTCTTGTTTGGTAATCTGTTTGCTCAGGTTTTCGATTATGAGGGATAAAGGGTAATCCTCATCATCTTTGTCAGAGGCAATTTCTGCCCAAGACATTTTTAGTAGTTTGGTTAGGCCTTGGTCTTGAAAGGCCAATAGTGTTTGGGGAAGGCATAGTCTTCCTTGGTTTGTGTAACGTCCGTGAATTCCGACTTCCGAGCCCATCAGTATTCCCGACATCCGAATTCATCTTCAAGGTTGGACAGACATGATTTTCGATTTCCGACCTCAGTGAATTTTTAAAATTCCGATTTCCGACTTTAGGAAGGTTCAAACGGATTGCCTTGCATTTTTCGATTTCCGACCTTGTGTAAGCGTGTATGAATTTCGACCTCATCATTATAAATTCCGATTTCTGATTTCATTTCAAGTGGCTGATGTTTCCAATTTCCGACCTTAAGATTTCCAACTTAACACTAAATCCGACGTCCGATTTTATCTCAACCCGGAATGGACGTGAGATCAGATTTTGAACTTATCTCCAAGTCCGAGTCAAACTTTCACGAGTTCCGATCTCGAGTTTAATACCAAGAGCCCTCATTTCTCTATCCTCCCGAGTTCCAAGATCGAGGTCCTACAATTCACGACTTCCGACTTTAAGTGCTTGGCTTCACATCAGGCTTTGCTTTCAAGTTTCGAATAAACCGAATACGTTTCCAGGGTTCCGACTTCATATGCAGGATGTTCACGAGTTCCGACTTTATAAAGAGTACGAGTTCCGATTCCATTTTCAGAATATACTGGAAACTAGTCTTACTTTAGGCGACGTGGAGAGCAATTCTACCACACAAAGAGGACGACGTGAAGAGCAGTTTGGTCACAAAAAGATAGCAAGGTTGGCTGAAACTCAGCCTTATGTTTTGAGGCCAATCAAAACCTTCCAAGTTAACTACTACTCATGCTTATATAACACCTTCTCCCCTCTTCTTCAGACTCTTCTCTCATGTTGCATACTTCACTCCAGCTCTCTCTTTTCTTTTCTTCATTCACCCAACTCCACCACACTTTGGAATTCTACCAAGTTGTAGTTACAAACTTAAACCAAAATCATTCATAGTAAGAGGTAGAGGTTTTAATTCTTGTCTTGATTTTCCTGTTTCTTGGATGATTATTGGTTGTTTAATTCTTCAATTCTGATATATTGATTGAGTGATCATGACAAATTATGGCTGGTCTATTGGCTGTTTGTGAGATTAAAATTGAATTGGAAATAAGAAAAGATGAAGATATGAAGAAGTTGAGAGGCTGGAAGACTCAAAACCCTCGGCAGTCCATACAGCGGAGTGTACGGCTCCGCCTCCCGCTATTCAAAATTAATGAAACCATTTTTATGTGAAACTAGACATCTAGGGCTTTCCATACATATATCATATAAGACTATCGGATTAATATTGAGAGAGAATGATTTTTTGAAGTTTGACCTAGGAATCCAGACATCCACCCGGGCAGTATGGGTTGAAAAGGGTGTAACTCACCCTATATAACTCCAAATCGAGTGAAACTAATTTTGTTGGAAAGCTTACACATAGGAGAACATCCGACCCAGAAATTCTGAGTTTGTTACCATTCTAATTGTTCCTAGTGATTTGAAAAATTAACCTATGTCCAAACAGAGCCAAATCAGAGCAGTTCAAGAAGATCAAGTTTCGGGGCTTATAACTCGAGCCCTACCAAGCCAAATGGGATGGGACTTTTTGTAAATGAAACTTTACCCTGTTAACTTTAATATGAGTCCAATTTTGTATCATTTGAGTCAGTTTTCGATTTTAGTGGATTTTTACTTTTAGTTGCCTGATTCTGGCAAGCCACTGGGCATGCCGGGATAAAATCTGAATATCTTGAGCTATAGATATCAAAATTAGATGGGACTAAAGAGGTTAGAAAATAGAAACATAACACTTTAACATACTCAAATTTGAGGTCCAAATGAGTTAAGTAGAAATTATGGCTTGAATTATAAAATCCAGGTTAGTTGAATATGCTGAGGCAGAAACTCTGTCTTAATGAATTTGATGTTGATATGAGTTCAATATTGGAATATGTATGTAATATTGTGATCCTTGTGATAAATTGATGTTCTGGTATGCTGGCACTATTCATGGGGAAGTGGACACGTTCCGTTATGCTACCGAAATTACGGTAGGACCCATGCACAAGTTATGAATTCTATGTTAATGCATGTGCATCCTTAAGAAAGTCATGAAAGTTATGAAAAAGATTATGTACTAAGAAAGTTCCATGCTACTTGGGCCAGCCCCGGATAAGAAGTTAAGGGGAATAGATCGGTGGGAATGTCGGGGAAAGTAAACCCGGCAATTCCTATATAGGAACGAGCTCGATCCTGAGAAGCAGACTATTACCCAGGAGTCTAAATGGCCAAGAACTCCCAGGGGACCAAGAGATGAAAAAATGATGAAAGGAAATGAAAAGTTTATGAAGGAAAATTCAAAGTATGAGTTTGCATAATTACATGAATGCATGATTACATGGCATGATTATTTCAGGATGCTTACAGTTTGTCTTTTATATTTATGTACTACTGTATGTTTATTTGCCATGCTCATTATTCTATGTTTTACTGTTAGTAGCCTATTCTATTTCTTATGCTGTCTAAAGTAAAACTGAACCTTGCCTCGGCCCAGATGTTTTATTGAACTCATTAAAATGGTTAGTTTAGTTGAACACATATTTTTATAATTAAATAAAACCCGAGGCAACTGAGAATGTATGTGATGTCAGTTAACTAGTATACCCGAACCCTACTGAGAATTTTCTTGAAATTCTCACCTCGTTTTGTATCTTCCGCACCATTCTTAGACACTGGCGATGAACTCCACCGCGACCCTCTTCATTGAGATTCCCGCTTTACAGCTCCACCATGATCCAGAGTTGGATTCCTTGTACCTAGCTAGTTTGTGTAACTTCCATTTATACCTCTTCAGCAACAGGAACTTTGACGTTCCTTTACATCATCCCATTTTCGACCTGCTACTCCCTACATTGCCGTCCCGCTGCACATGGCACACCCACCTCCTGCTCCTCCTGCACCCGCAGCCCAGGCGAGACTCAAGGACCGCCTCGAGTCACCACCGCAGGCAGTCCCCGATATCCCTTTGAGTTCGTGAGAGTGACCCTCAGAGGCCACCGGCCATCACCCTCTTCCTCCTCAGACCCAAAGTGACTACACACACCGAACCGAGCCTGGCATGGCTAACGGCTATCTGATGGAGTAGCTTAGTAGCCGGAGATGTTGTACAGTATGACCCTCTTTTGGATAGCAGGTAGCTCTGGGTCATAGACTTGACTGTAGGGTAGCAATAGGTTACGAAATGTCCTCTGAGGACCATAGGATGTTTGACTAATATGGGCATTATTGTCTTTTTGATATGCCAGCCCGCTTATGTATTTTACTTTGACACTTTGTACCTAAACTGAAGTAGTGGCTTCTGATATATATACATATATATTTGCACGTATACAGTAATGTCATTGTACTATTTCTTATCTATTATGATATTATGTCGAGTTCTGTAGCGCTCATAGTATGGCAGCGCGCTGCTTCGACTATTTTGTAATACAAATCACGAAATTTAAGCAAAATATTAATACCGTAACACAGTCTACTTAATTGAATGCTATGACTTAAGCATAACATTAAATTAGTAGGGTTTTACATTTTTGGTATCAGAGCAGTTCGTCCTAGCTAAGGCCTGAGGATTGGACTGACTATGCTTCGCGCATATTCTATGTTTTTAGCTGATAATATGCACTAGATCTTGCCTATACAGTGGAGATATAGGTGTGCATGTGTATGATGTGCCTGACCGTGTCAGCTGTTATTTACTAGCACATTAGACTTAGTATTGAGCCTGATCAACTCAATAACTTTTATTTTGTGTGCTCAGCACTTAATGGCTTCCGGAAGGCGAGGCAGACCGCTACCAATGGACCTGTTAGAACTAGTCAAGTATGCATTAATGTTTCTCTTCGAATTGAGGGTAGGGCCTTGCCGCCAATTTGATTTGTCTCCCCTCTGTCTCACTTTCTGAGTCCCAGACCACAACACTCTTCTATCTAAACTCTTTTGGGTTAAAGAATCAAGGATATATCCTTTTGTCAGCTAATGTGACCGAAGCTGAGTAAGAACTAGAGAAGATCCCGATTGTTAAGAAGTATTCGGACGTTTTCCCAGAAGATATTCCTGAATTCCTTCCTGAGAGCGAGGTTAACTTCACCATCAAGTTAGTTCCAGGTGCAGGACCAATATCCATAGCTCCATATTGAATGTCACCTTTGGAGCTGACAGAGCTAAAAAGGTAGATCGAAGAGCTTCTAGAAAAAGGATTCATACGGCCAAGCACGTCGCCTTGGGGAGCTCCAGTCTTGTTGGTCAAGAAGAAAGATGGAAGCATGCGCCTATGCGTGGATTATAGGCAGTTGAATAAAGTGACGATTAAGAATAAATATCCTTTGCCAAGGATTGACGATCTCATGGACCAACTAGAAGGTGCAATGATATTCTCCAAGATTGACTTGCGTTCTGGATACCACCAAATTCGGGTTCGAGAACAATATATCCCTAAGACAGCTTTTCGAACTAGTTATGGACACTATGAGTATACAGTGATGTCATTCGGATTGACCAATGCACCAGCAGTATTCATGGATTACATGAATCGAATATTCTGTCCATATCTAGACAAGTTTGTAGTGGTCCTCATAGACGATATACTTGTCTACTCGAAAACGAAGCAAGAGCATGCGGAACAATTGCGGTTAGTCCTGCAAATTTTAAGAGAAAAGAAACTCTATGCTAAATTATCCAAATGTGAATTTTGGATGAAAGAAGTGAAATTGCTCGGCCATGTAGTGTCTCAAGGAGGAATCTCAGTGGATCCCAGCAAAGTAGAAGCGGTTCTAAATTGGGAAAGGCCAACCACAGTCACTGAAGTCAGGAGTTTTCTAGGCTTAGCTGGATATTACAGGCGATTCGTCAAGGATTTCTCTCGTATAGCTTTGCCCCTAACTAAGCTAACCAGGAAGAATGCCTCATTCGAGTGGATGCCGGAATGTGAACAGAGTTTTCAAAACCTAAAGAAAAGGTTGACCACGACACCAGTGTTGGCCTTTCCAGACCCTCATGGACCATTTGAGGTCTATTGTGATGCTTCCCAACAAGGGTTAGGGTGCGTGTTGATGCAAACCAGAAAGGTGGTTGCCTATGCCTCTAGGCAATTGAAGCCACACGAAAGGAACTACCCGACTCACGACCTCGAATTAGCCACAGTAGTATTCGCTTTGAAGATATGGAGACATCACCTATATGGTGTAAGGTTTGAAGTCTTTTCTGATCATAAGAGTTTGAAATACCTCTTTGATCAAAAGGAATTAAATATGAGGCAGCGGAGGTGGATGGAACTTCTTAAAGACTATGAATTTGAATTAAAATACCACCCAGGTAAGGTGAACATTGTGGCAGATGCTTCAAGTAGGAAATCTCTGACTGTAGCCTGGATGATGATCAAGGAGACGGAACTTATTGAAAGCTTCCGAAATCTTAATTTGGGAATCCTTATAACTCCCAAGGCCATTCAACTGCATCAAATTAAGATAGCCAGTACCTTTAAGGAGCAGATTCGGCAGGCGCAGCAGCAGGATGCTAATCTCCAACATACGATCAATCTCGTGCAATCAGGGAAATTAACGGGTTTTGCTCAGGATAAAGAAGGCATCTGGCGACATCGTGATAGGGTATGTGTACCCGAGGCGAACGATCTCCGGAGAAGAATCTTGGAAGAGGCGCATAAAAGTGAATTCACTGTACATCCTGGCATTACTAAGATGTATCAAGATCTTAAGAGAATGTTTTGGTGGCCAGGCATGAAGTCAGATGTAGCGAGCTTCGTGAGTAAATGCTTGGTCTATCAAAAGGTGAAAGCAGAACATCAAAAACCCTCCGGGATACTTCAACCCTTGGAAATCCCTGAGTGGAAATGGGAAAGTATCTCCATGGATTTTGTGATAGGATTACCAAGAACGCCAACAGGATATGATGCTATATGGGTCATTATGGACAGATTGACCAAGTCTGCTCACTTCCTACCCGTTCGAGCAAATTATCCGCTGGAAAAACTAGCTCAGCTGTACATTCAAGAGATTATAAGGTTGCATGGGACCCCTTCAACTATTATCTCTGATCGGGACCCAAGGTTTACTTCACGGTTTTGGGGAGCCTTGCAAAAGGTGTTCGGTGCTAAGGTATACCTCTTCAGCAACAGGAACTTTGACGTTCCTTTACATCATCCCATTTTCGACCCTGCTACTCCCTACATTGCCGTCCCGCTGCACATGGCGCACCTACCTCCTGCTCCTCCTGCACCCAGCCTCAGCAGACTCATGACTCGCCTCGAGTCACCACCGCAGCGTCCCGATATCCCTTTAAGTTCGTAGAGGACTCCTCGTGAGGCCACCGGCCACACCCTCTTCCTCCTCGGGACCCAGCGCGAACTACACACCGGCCGAGCCTGGCATGGCTAACGGCTATCTGACAGAGTAGCTTAGTAGCCGAAGATGTTGTACAGTATGACCCTCTTTTGGACAGCAGGTAGCTCTGGGTCATAGACGTGACTGTAGGGTAGCAGTAGGTTACGAAATGTCCTCTGAGGACCATAGGATGTTTGACTAATACAGGCATTATTGTCTTTTTGATATGCCAGCCCGCTTATGTATTTTACTTTGACACTTTGTACCTAAATTGAAGCAGTGGCTTCTGATATATATACATATACATTTGCACGTATACAGTAATGTCATTGTACTATTTCTTATCTATTATGATATTATGTCGAGTTCTGTAGCGCTCATAGTATGGCAGTGCGCCGCTTCGACTGTTTTGTAATACAAATCACGAAATTTAAGCAAAATATTAACACCGTAACACAGTCTACTTAATTGAATGCTATAACTTAAGCATAACATTAAATTAGTAGGGTGTTATAGTTTGTTTCTGGGTTTGTGTTTGCTGGGTAGATGACCTAGATAAGTTGGGGTTTTGGATGGATAACCCAGTTTGATTTTTTGTTTGCCCGGTTAGGACAATTTCTTTTTCTTTTCCTTTTTCTTTTTCTTTTGTTTTCCTCCTCTAGAGGAGGATGATGATTTTGGTATTCTTTCCCCTGCAAAAATTCATGTGTGAGGTAATCAGGGAGAGAGTTTGAAGTGTCTTTGAGATACTCTATATCAAAATCAAAAACACTTAATATAGCTTGCCATCTTGCAAAAATTTGTTTTGATGCAAGGTTTTTAACATCTTTTTGCAAAATATCTTTTGCTGATTTACAATCCACACGAACCAAAAATCTTTGATTTAGTAAATCAAATTGAAATTTTGAAATGCAGAGAACAATTGCTAAAACTTCTTTTTTAAGTGTAGAATACTTCTGTTGAGCAGTATTCCAATGTTTTGAAGTGTATGCAATGACATGCTCTCTATCATTCATTTTTTGTTTTAAAATGCTGCCAAAACCTAAGTCAGATGCATCTGTCTCAACAATTTTGAAGGCTTGGGGGTTTGGTAGGTAAAGACAAGGAAGAGTTTTGACCTGGTCCTTGACCTGTTTGACAATGTTTGTATGAACGTCTATCCAAGGGGGAGGAACCTTTTTAAGATGATCATGGAGAGGTTTGATAAGATTATTAAGCTGGGGGAAGAAGTCAGAGACATAATTCAGACAACCTAAAAATCTTTGTAATTGAGTTTTATTAATAATTTGATTGGGAAAATTATCCGCAAAATGGATTACCCGACCAATTGGGACAATTGTACCTTGAAAGATATTATGTCCAAGAAATCTGATTTTTGTTTGAAAAAGATCAATTTTTGTTTTAGAAATAGCAAGGCCATTTCTTTTGATTATGTTCACCAAAATGTGAATATGTTTGAAGTGTTGATCAATGGATTGAGAAAAGATTAACACATCATCTATATAGACAATGATAAAGTTTGAATAAGAATAAAAAATATCATTCATGATTTTTTGAAACTCAAATGGGGCATTTTTGAGTCCAAAGGGCATTACGTTCCATTCGTACTGCCCAAAAGGAACAGTGAAAGCTGTTTTGTAGCGATCACTCTCTTGAATTTGGATTTGCCAAAAACCAGATTTCATGTCAAATTTTGAAAATATTTTTGCTGAATGCAATCGATTCAGAAGATCTTTTTTGTTTGGGATCAGATATCTGATCCATTGAAGTGCTTTGTTTAAAGGCTTATAATTAATTACAAGCCTTGGAGTACCACGTTCAATTTCCGCTTGTTTATTGACATAAAAAGCAGAACAAGACCATGGACTCTTGTTTTTTTGAATCAGACCTTTGTGAAGAAGATCATCAATATATATATATTCCGATATTCTTGTTCTACTAAAATTTACTATATTTGTGAGTATTGTGACTGCCATGCTAATTATGAAACAGGAATTGATCATATAATTGCAATGTGATTCAAGTGCTTGAATAAAATGAACTCTACCTCAGAGAATATATTTTCGAACTATAAAACTAAACAATCTATATAACATGCTCACCTTTTTCATAATAAAATGAAGCAGCTGGAGATAATAACGATAACATGGTATGAAATTTTTTAGTGAATTCTACTAAGAATTTAAAATTCTCACTCCTGTTTCTGTGTTATCTTTAGATAGTTCGAGAAGATTCAAAGACGGCTAAAGTTGCTGTCAAATAAGGTCCGCTCAGGTAACAGTAACAACTCCAGAGTGGGGTGCTATGACTTAAGCATAGTACTGTACAGAGGAGGATGTTACAAAAGGACCGCCTGAACCTCTAAATCAACTGTTTTGGGTTGGCACTATGATGGAAGAGTTTCTCTCAGTTACTTCTATGTACAAATATGTCTGGCGACTATAAATGGCAAAGACTCCATGGTAGATCTGATTATTCTAGACTTGATTGACTTTGATGTTATCTTGGGAATGGACTGGTTGGCCTCTTGTCATGCTATCGTCGACTGCCATCAGAAAATAGTGCGATTCGCCATGTCAGGCAAAGCACCTTCTGAGTTTAGAGGCAATGTTAGTACCTCCCTATCTAAGCTTATCTCTTCTCTAAGAGCTATGCACCTCTTAAAAAAGGGTGTTTGGGATATCTGGCTATGCTGAGACATTTTTCTCTCGAAACCCCTTCCATTACATAGTGACTTGAGTGCCGAGCTCGATCAAATTTCAATAAAAACTGAATTACACTAAACTCGTAGCAAGGGTGCAACCCGGGTCATTTCCCAGCGATGACAATGTTATATGATCAAGAAATTGGGGGGAGGGGGTTTAGGAATTTAAAATACTGAAATGAATATAAAAGAAATAAATAGAATTTGAAACATCCAATCCAAGAACTAAGAAAGACAGTGGCTAATCTATCATCGGATTCTAAAAATAATCATTGAAATCAAATCAGTGACTGAGATCAAACCCGAAAGAAACCTCTGTTTGAATACGACATTGCACACAAAAACCTTCATGCATTCAATTAACAGATAAATAATTAAATTCAGAAACCTCTAGAACCTAACCAATTCATGTTAATTTTCAAGCACCAATGTAATCAATCATCAAATTTAAACTTGAAAATGATTCTACTCACGCAATTACATTACACATTAATCAATCGAGCAATATGCAAGCAAGCAAGTAAGCAATCAATTATAATCCACCACAATTCCGAATCAGAAACCTTCAAATCCGAAATTGGATTAATCACAATGAAAGAAAAGGGAGTAGAAAACTGATTTGATTTGATGAAGTTTGGTTGCGCAAATCCTCAAGACAGCCAATGCTTCTTTGAATCCTTGGATTAGATGGAAGCTTATTCCTCCATGAATGGAGGAAGACGAGTTGTTAAGGTGGGGGGGCGTGAGAGAAGAGAGGAGAAGAAGAACCAAAAATCGAAAAATTTCTTCCTATTCCAAAATCTGTCTCCCAAGTTACAAGTTCGGCCCTTTTCAGAAACCAGCCAAAACTCCAAATCAAAACTGCCTAAACTTATTAAATTGTAATTACTATATTAATTCTCTCTCTCTCCTTTGAATCTGGATATCTTATTTGCTAAAATCCGAATTATAGAGAGAAAGTTACACTAAAAACATGAAATTATTATAACTAATTCCGTGAGTAACATTCTGCTACCGTTTTGGCTATCAAAACGATTCCTTTTGGATTTCCACTCTGAAGAAGAATTGTAGCCTTGGATGTCAGCTTCAAAATGGCACTAGAACGGGCTCAATCGAACATTTGTGGACCGAGATATGGCCCAAATACCGCACCCTGCTCAGAGTCTGCGGCTGCACCACTTCAGTTGACTTCTAGGCCCAATTTCAGCTTCTTAACACCAGAATTGGCCTCTGACCTCTTCATATAACCTGTAGGCCTATCTCTCAGCTTTTCTACAAAATCACAATAAAATGAGCTCTACAACTCAAGATATAACCCAAAAACCAAACAGTGTCAGAATTCACCTAATGCTGGAACATTTAACTCAAATCCAAACAAAATCCAAACAATACAAAATGGTCCAATTCAAAACAATTAGGCACAAGAGAGAATTAATGAACTAGGAATGAAGGAAAATAAGTATATAAAAATCCAATTGATCACATAGATTCCGGTAGTCAAGGAATTTTTTGATGTATTTCTTGATGAATTGCTAAGGATGCCCCCAAAGAAGGAGATCGAATTTTGTATTGATCTTGTGCTGCATGCTCAACTTGTATCTGTACATCCTTATCACATAGCTCCAATAAAGCTAAAAGAACAATTACAAGAATTGTTGGACAAAGGTTTTATCCATCCTAGCACTTCATCTTGGGGTGCTCTGGTGCTATTTGTAAAGAATAATGATAGATCTTTGAGGTTATGTATTGACTACCGGCAACTTAATTAGTTGATGGTATGTAACAAGTATCCTCTTCCTAGAATCAATGATCTATTTGATTAGTTGCAAGGAGTAGCATGTTTTTCTAAGATTGATCTTCGCTCAAGCTATCATTAGTTGAAGATTAAAGAATTAGACATTTTTAAGACTATTTTTTAAACTGCTATGGGCATTATGAATTCCTAGTAATGCCCTTTGGGTTAATGCTCTGACCACTTTCATGGATCTGATAAATCAGGTGTTCAAACCTTTTCTAGATTGCTTTGTTATTATTTTCATTGATGATATCTTGGTGTATTCGAAGAGTCGTGAAGAGCATGAGCATCATTTGAGAATTGCTCTACAGACTCTCAAAGATCACCAACTATATGCTAAATTCTCAAAATGTGAATTCTAGTTAGAGAAGGTGGCATTCCTCGGGCATGTTGTGTCTAGTGAAGGAATCATGGTAGATCCTAAGAAGGTTGAAGCCATCCAATAATGGCCAAGACCTACTTCAGTGACCAAGACCTACTATCATCAATTTGTTAAGGATTTTTTCCACGATTGCTACTTCGTTGACTAGACTCACTCAAAAGAATGTGCAATATGAATGGTTAAATGAGTATGAGGCTAGTTTTAAGAAATTTAAGGATTGTTTAACCTCAACTCAACTATTGTGTTACACTTGGGTTTAGGAGGGTTCTCAGTATTTTGTGATGCCTCAAGAGTGGGGCTTGGGTGTGTTTTGATGCAACATAGTCAGGTGATTGCTTGCGTCTCGAGATAATTGAAGAAGCACGAGTAAAACTACCCCACCCATGATTAAGAAATGGCTACGGTGGTGTTTGCCCTGAAGATCTGGAGGCATTATCTCTATGGGGAAACTTGTGAAATTTATATAGATCACAAGAGTTTAAAATATATCTTTTAGCAAAAAGACTTTAATCTCATGCAGTGACGATGGTTTGATCTACTTAAGGATTATGATTACACTATACTATATCACCTCGAGAAGGCCAATGTAGTGGCAAATGCTTTAAGCAGAAAATCAATGGGCAGTTTGGCTCATATAGCTCTTGTCAGGAGAGTAAAAGACATTCACAAAATGGAGTAAGGAAGGGTGTACTTCAACCTTGGAGAACCAAGGTTATTTCTAGCTCATGTAAAGGCTCAATCTTTGCTTAATGTACAAATTCAGGAAGCTCAGAAAGAGGATCCCAAAATGACCAAGATAATAGCTACGGTCAAGAGTGGAAAAGATACTGGATTCATAATTCATAATAAGGGTGTATTGCCATTTGATGACTGACTTTGTATACCCAATATTGGGGACTTGAAGAAAACCATCTTAGAAGAAGCCCACAATTCCAAATACTCTGTGCACCTAGGTGCCACCAAGATGTATCAGGACCTAAAACAATTATATTGGTAGGAAGGCATGAAAAAAGACATAACCTATTTTGTTTCATGTTGCCTTGTCTGCCAATAGGTGAGAGCAGAGCATCAGAGGCCTACTGGTTTACTGCAGCAGATTGAAATTCTAGAATGGAAATGGGAAAGAATTACTATGGGCTTTGTCACAAGGTTTCCGCATACCTCTAAAGGGTATGATGCTATTTGGGTAATTGTTGATCGGATGACTAAGTCAACTCACTTCTTTCCAGTGAAAACAACTTTTAGTGCTGCTTAATATGCTCAATTGTACATTAATGAGATCCTCAGACTCCATGGTATTCCAATATCTATAATATCTTATCACAGCCCTCAATTCACTTCACATTTTTGGAGAGCCTTCCAACAAGCCTTGGGGACCCATTTGGATCTTAATATAGCTTTCCACCTAGAAATGGATGAACAATCGGAGCGAACCATTTAGATTCTAGAACATATGCTAAGGGTATGTGTCTTGGAGTTTGGTGGGAGTTGGAGTAATTATCTGCCCTTGATTGAGTTTTCTTATAATAATAGTTATCAAGCCAGCATTCAAATGACTCTGTTTGAAGCTTTATATGGGAGACGTTGTAGGTCTCCCATTGGGTGGTTTGAACTTGGAGAGGCAAGACTTGTTAGGCTAGACTTGGTACAAGATGCCATGGACAAGGTTTGGTTGGTTAGGGAAAGATTGTTATCAACTCAAAGCAAATAGAAAGCTTATGTTGACCATAGGAGAAAGGATTTGGAATTCATGGTAGGCAATCATGTATTTCTACGAGTTTCCTATATGAAAGGGGCTATGAGGTTTGGTAAACAAAGAAAACTTAGTCCTCGTTATATCGGACATTTTGAGATCTTAGAAAGAGTGAGTCCTATTGCATATCATTTGGCATTACCACCTAAACTCTCAATGATACACCAGGTGTTTCACATGTCTATGCTCCGCAAGAATTTGTTAGATCCTTCACATATTCTATCCTCACCCGCTATTCAGTTAGATGACAACTTGACATATGAAGAAGAGCCAGTGGTCATTAATGACAGACAAGCAAAGAAACTTCGTTCAAAAGAAATGCCTCTAATTAAAGTGATTTGGAGGAATCACTCCATAAAGGAAACAACTTAGGAGACGAAGGATTCTATACGTTCTTCTTATCCCTATCTATTTTTGTCTCAAGGTAATGCTCTTTCTAAATTTAGGGACCGAATTTCTTAAGTGGGGAGAATATAATACCCTGTTTAGAATAAAATGCCTAATTAGAATAAAACATTAGTAATCGGAAACTTTTAAAAATTTTCATAGCTTATGCTTTGGGTATTTCCTTTAATTTCTTTAAGGAATATAGTGATAAAGGAATTAAAATTGTTAGATAAAATTGTTTTTGAAGTATTTGTTATTTAAAAAACAAACACAATGGGACCACGGTGCACCATACGTGAAATGGTGCATCATAGATCCCTCTCTTTCTCCATTTTCGTAGTCCAGAATCTTTCCTAATGGCATTTTGTTCCTTCATTTCCTTCATTTTTTTATTTTTCTTTTCTTCTCCTATTGCGTTCTCTTTCTCTCTCTCTTTCTTGCTACCACCCGTGCTGCCCTCACCTTACCTCCACCACTGCGGAACCTTTTCCCTATGCATCTTCCTCTCTGCATCTCTCTCATCAGTTTTCTCTCTCCACTCTTTCTCTCATGGATGCCTACTTCTTGTGGGTGGTTGGGCTTTTGTCTTGCTCATTTTAAAATCAACCTACACCTCGTGAGTTTCCTTCTTCAAAGCTATGAGCTGGTTCCATTTTATTATTGTGGTAATTGAAATTGATGGATATTTGGATTTTTGGGTCTTGTAAGGGTGGAGGGTGAGTGGAGAAGTGGTTAAAGTTTAGATTGGAGAATTATAGTATAGCTTGATTTGAGTATTTGGCTCACTAAGGAAGTAATATGTAGATTTTAAATTGAAAATAATCAGTTATGTATGATTTCAAATCCCCTAGGAGATCAGCCCACACCTTCAGCAACTCTTGGATGTAGATAAGACGCTCTCTGATATTTTGTAAGTGGACAATGCCTCTATGGTATATGGTTTTTTTATTTATGCAATTAGTTTTGGTTCGATTTTAACATATATTGATAGCTTAATTTTATCTATCTAGTTAACTATAAATATCTTAGTTGATGATATAATTGTTATATAGTTGATTTAAATTTTTTATTTAAATTGGTATGCCTAATTAATTGTGGGCATCTATTTTAAATTTTGTGGAAAATTAACTAGAATGAGTTATTCGTCATTGAAAATGATATTTCTCAACTAATTATAGATTTCACAAATGAAAGGACAAGCTCTAAACTTTTGGGTTTGGACTACTTAACTAAATTGTTGAATACATTATATTTTGGATTTTTGAACCTTAAATAATACTCTTGTCCTTTTTGAAAATTTGATTTGATACTTGCTACTTCAACTTTTACTAAAATCTAGTACTTCTGCTTTTATATATTTTGTGAGAGGATTCTCAGTTAAACAGTAGCTAGTGGCCGCTGACGCTAGCCTGGATGCACGTTGGTTCAAACCTAACTAGAAGGAGTGCTGCTAGCTCCGTTTGTGTATGAGGTCGACGCACACCACTAACTTAGTCAAATCTGAAGGGATTTACCGTTATTTGGAAATTCTCAGAATTGGAATCCTCCTTGCTTGGTATTCATATTTGAGAGACATATTTTTGACTTTTTAAGATAATATTAATTCTATTTATTTGAGAATTATGGTTCAAGTTATGAAATAATATTAATTCTTTATATACTTGCATAATTTTATGTTGATTCCTTAATTATATTTAGTTTGGGATATTAACTCTTTAATTATGTATAGTTTATTTTATTTTTAGAGCTTGTCCTCATATGCTATAGTCTCATTGCCCATCATTGAGTCAATTAGACTCACCTATTTTTCCCATCCTATTTCATATCCTAGTGCTGCACCTATTTCAGATCCTCCAATTGTGTAGAGTGCAGATACTTTTGACAACCCTTCTACATGTGAGGGGCTTCTATAGACTTTCATTTTGATATTTTGAATATAATTACCACCTCAGAGTTGTTCCATGATCCACAAATAGGATCATGCCACTTTACATTCTTTTTGAATTGGATATGTGCATAGGAATTCGTTTATTTTATAAAACATGTTTCCTGAGCACTTGTGTTGTTATGGATGTATATATAAAAATTTGTAAGTAGATAGACATAAATATGTTGCTATTATAATTAATGATTGCCTAATACATATATATATATATATATATATATATATATATATATATATATATGCAAATTAATTGAAAGTGCTCTAAGAGCCTCAAATTGGATATATGTGTTAGTTGACTATTGGAACAAGTTTGGCTTTTATAGGGAAGCTAGAAAAAATAGAGGAAACTCTGTTCATTTGTCATGGAAAATTTGATGTTTAAGGCTTGCTGGAGTTCTATCACCTCCAAGCGCCGGACAAGGGAAGTGTGATAGTGTAAGCATAGGGATTTGGGGAGATGGGTTTAGGCGAGAAGGTTAGGCTGGGTTTTGTGAGTCAGATGACTATGTTTAAGTGACATCTAAACACAACCACATAATTTAATATAACTATTGAAAGTGCTTTCTCATTTCTCATATAAAACAAATCATTCTTTGTAAACTTATAATGAATTACAACAATAGTAATTATTTAACCCATCAAATAGGGAAATATTAGAGGATCTGGGCATATTAGTGCTTATGAATTGCTTGTATAAATGGTGAAAATTTATGGTAATAATTTTACTCATAATCAAAATTGTATTAAAGCCAATGAATTTCAAATATGCAACCCCAAAGTACATATCAACGTGAATTTTGCGGCTTTTGCTATATATAACAAAATAAAAATGTATGCTTAATCCTTCTAATAATCCACCTAATTGTTAAATAAGAAAAGTATTAAATATACTAACAAGGTGTTGATTTGAATGAAAGTGGCTCAGATCCTTTTAGCAAGAGGTCGTGGGCTTGATCTTGGAATTCATATATTGAGAAGGATCCCCACTTAGGTACTTGATCGTATCCCAGAAGATTAGTAAAGCACTTGTTAGGTGAGTGGATGCTCTGAGAAATAAAAAAGTATCGAATATTTTTTTATGTTTACAAGATATTAAATGCATTTTTTTCATTTAATACTTCCTTTATTAAGTCTTATGAGAATTATTAGGAGGAGGTCTTAACAGCGTACAACAAAATTCATAACAAAATTAAGACTACATAAAATTGCTATTGTGCACCTAGTTTTAATAGGACTGACTTGAGTTAATTGTGTTAGTTTAGAAAAATATTGAATGGTATAAACGATATTTTATGAAACAACACACAAAACATATTAAACTATGCAAGTAGTTTGTTTGATTATATTCAGTTTTCTCTCTCCTTAACATTCGCACTCTATCCCTTCAATAGTTATAAACCATTTGTGACATGTTATATGAAACTTCATTCATACTTATATGAAATTTCATTCATACTTAATAGCAATCCTGATAATTTTATTATGATTTGGTAAAAGGTTAAATAGGACAGAAGAATTTAATGATAATGATTGGATTACAAGTATCTATTGCTTTCCTATTGAATATATATATATATATACACAACGAGCCTTATGCCCAAACAAAGCAAAACTACATGCTAATAACCCTGGGAAAAGGGATTCCCATACTGTTTGCTAAGAAAATAGTGGAAAGGAAAGATGGAGGGGATTAAAAAAAAAAGTGAAAGAACTTGACATAATGTCCAAACTTAGCTAACCCATCCACGCAAACATTAGCCTTCCAGTAGATATGAGAAATAGTGACCGACCAATCTCTGATTAAAACCTCTGTAATGGCCCTGATTAATGTACTATTTGAATGATACTCCTCACAATGCCCATATATCAATTAAAAAACACTCAAAGAGTCTAACTCAACTAAAAGGTGTTTCAAACCATAATCATAAGCCATGTAGAGGCATGTATATAGTCCCCATAGTTCTACTGTCATAATAGAACAAATGCCCAGTTTTGCGAAGAAAGCCAAGAGGAACCTTGTAACACCCTCCAAAGTACGGCACTATGCTTAAGTCATAGTACCACACCTTGGAGTTGTTACGGTTACCTGAGCGGACCTTGACTGATAGCAACTTCAGCTGTCTTTGCAACTTCTCGAACTATCTGGAGACAACATGGAAATAGGAGTGAGAATTTTGAATTCTCAGTAGGATTCTTCAAGTGTCATACATAATGTCATTGTTGCCATCTCCAGTTGCTTCGGTTTATTGTGAAAAAGGTGATCATGTTATACCAACTGTTAAATTTTATAGTTCGAAAATATATTATTCGGAGCAAAGTTTATTTTACTCATACACTTGGTATTTGGGAGAGCCCATATAAAGTCAATTCATGAATTATACTATGAATGATAATTGTAAACATATTATGATACTATAGTATCAATATACTAGAAGCATAACATCTACACATGACTTTACTTGTACTTGGAGTTATACAGATACATAAAATTTACTTTTCTTTCTTTATCTTCTGCTTATCATGCCATATTCCAGAGTATAATTGCCATGTCATACCCCATCGGGATGTGATCGCCATGTCACATTCCTTAAGAATATGTTCTTCCTGCCACATCCCAGAGTATGATCGTCATGTCATACTCCATCGGAATGTGATTGCCATGTCACATTTCTTAGGGTGAGGGATCATTACGCTATATTCCAGAGTATGATCACCATGTCATGCTCCATCAGAGCGTGATTGCCATGTCACGATCCTTAGGAATATAGACTCATCATCATATCTTTCATCATAAAATCTTTACATGCCACATTCTAGAGTATGATCGCCATATCATACCCCATCAGAGCGTGATCGCCATGTCACGATCCTTAGGAATATGGGACCTTCATTCGGTACTTACACTAGCTGGGTCATGCCATGCCTCATGTAAGTCCTATCCCCTATACTCACACTAGTTGGGTCAATGCCATGCCTCATGTGAGTGGGGTGCTTGCATATGTTTTAATCTTTAGTCTTTAGTCGTTAGCCTTTATTGCCCTTAGGTAGCCTGATCTAGGAGTGATCTCATCAGCTCAACTCGTGACCGTCGTCACACCGACTAACCTACAAGGGGATTCACGTGCCTCTAGTATTGGAGGGATCTCATTTTGTTCATGTGCCTCTAATTGAAGGGATCTCTTCTGGTCAAGTGCCTCAAAATTGAGGGATCTCATCTGATCACGTGCCTTCAATATAGAGGGATCTCATCTGACCACGTGCCTCCAAGATAAAGGGATCTCATGGTTTTAGCTGCCTTCACAAGGAGGAATTCAATGTGCAACTGCCTCCAAGTGAAGGGACCCACATCTTTATCTTTTAACTGCCTTCATAAGGAGGGATTTAAAGTGCAACTGCCTCCAAGTGAAGGGATTCACATTTAATATATTTATGTCTTTTCATTCTCATGTATAATCAAGCATAGACATGCTGAATACACTCATACATATGCTTCATCATTTATTTTCACATATCTCATATCATACTTATGTCATTCTTACATATAGAATTTCCATATACATGTTCATAATTGTATAGTTATTCATATCATAAATTTCTTGTAATAAAAACACTCATAATTTCATAGACTTCTGCCGTAAATTCGGCAGTATAACGGATCGAATCTGTTTCCCCATGAATAGTGCCGGTTCTCACGGACAAATTAGTCATAACAGTATAATCAATCTAACATGTCTATCCATGTAAAACATGCAACCGTCAACTCAAGCCTTATATGTTTACTAAACCTTGTGAAACCATCAATGAGATCATTTCTGCCAATTCTATTTAGTTCTGCCCGAATTTTGTCTAATCCACCTTTACTTCTATTCAACTCATTTAAACCTGAATTTTGGATATATCATAGCTCTATGTGTCTAGTTTTCAACCCTTTTGATCCCATCTCATTTTGATATGTGTAGCTCAAGTTATTTAAATTTTACCTCAGCCTATTCGGTCACTGGTCTGAAGTATACTCTTGGAAGTAAAAATTCATTAAAAATCGAAATTAGATCCAAATCATATAAAATTGGTGTCATATCAAAGCTAACAAGACAATCTTCCATTTTCAATAAGTTTTATTTAATTTTTTTTAGTATAGCTCGAGTTATACATCCTAAAATCTAACTTTCCTGAACTAGCCTATTTTGGCCTAGTTTGGACATAGAGCAACTTTCTTGAATCACAGGGAACAACTGGGATCATAACAAACTTGAAATTTCATTAAGGGATGTTCCTCTATGTGTAAGATTTCTAACAAAGTTAGTTTCACTCAATTTTGAGTTGTGTAGGATGAGTTACACCCTTCCCAAGTCACTCTGCTCGGATGAAAGCCCTAATTCCTAGGTCAAACTTCAAAAATTCATATCTTTCTCAATACTAATCCAATGACCTCATATTATATATGTATGGAAAGTCCTGAATGTATACTTTCATATAAAAATAGTTTCATTGGATTTAACCAGCTGTAGATGGAGTCGTACACTCCACCATCTGGACTGCCATGGACTCTTCACCTAGACAGCACTCTAATTCTCCACTCCTTCTAGTTTTCTCCTTCTAACCATAATTCCAACTCAAGATTTCATATTAATCCAACCATAATCTATCATATACATCCAATATATCATCAAATATATGAAGAAGAATGGAATTTCATACAGCCATAGTGCAAAGAATTCAAGAACAGAAATGGAATCCTACCTCTTTGGAGTGTGATTTTGCTAGGTGTTGAGCTAAGTGTTGAAGCTTGAATTGCTAGAACCTTATTAAGCTTGAAAGAGTGACAGAGTTGGTTGGGAGAAGAGAAGAAGAAGGCTGGAACAAGAGGGAGAGGGAGGCATAAATCAGCCAAAAATAAGAAGAAGAGTCTAACTTAAATACATGAGGGTAGTTGGAATTGTGAGTGTTGATTGGTTAAAATTTTGTGATTGAAGTTCGGCCATGTCTCCTGCTTTTGTGGCTAAATTGCTCTCCACGTCGTCCCAAAAGTGAAACTTGCTCCCATTCTATCTGAAATTGGAACTCGCCCCGATTTTGCTTAAAGTCGAAACTCCTGCCATTTATTTGACACTCGGAGATGAAATCAGATATCGGAAATATTGTCTGGTTTAATCGAAACTTGGAAGCAAAGTCGGATGTCAAAAATCATACAGCACACAATCACATAATCTCAGAACTCCCAATTCAGACTCGGGAACACCAACAGAAATGAAAAGCTCCTGGGAATAAACTCGGATATCAAAAATAGTGTACAACTTGGAAATCAACTCAAAGATCTGAACTCGTGTCCATTCCAATTGAGTTCAACTCTAAGGTCGGAAACTCGTTAAATTAAACCCGGAGGTCGATACTTGTAACCATTGCGTTAAACTATCAATTCGGAGGTCGAAAACGATGTACACTATTTTTGAAATGAGGTCAGAACTTGCGTACATCTTGCTTGAAACTTGGAAATAAATCATGAGATCGGAAATCGGGTACATTTTCTTTGAGACATAAAGTCGGATATCGGGACTCACGTCCATGTTGTTTGGACTTGAAGGTTAAATTAGAAGTCAGGAAATTATGCCAGATAAAGTCGGAAGTCGTGATTTATGCTGGAATTCGAAGACGAACTCGGAAGTCGGAAATTATCCCATTTTATGTGAAATTCGAGGATGAAGTCGGAAATCATGGAAACTTGCAGGTTAAATCGGAACTCGGAACTCGCTGTGGATGTTACAAACCTACCCAATTGGTCTTTGATAATGCCACCACAACATTATTAAATGATTGTATTAATAAAAAAAAAAGAAGATGCTAAAATTAAAGTAATGGTCTTATATTTAAAAATAACAACTTATTGCTTATAAATGACTATAATTTTGCCAATAATTAATAATGGTTATCATTGATTAAAATCTCAAACTTTGTTAACGTAAATGAATTTCTAAGATGCCACATTGACTATGCGATTATTTATTCCCTAGCACATCTTTATATTGAAAAAGTAAAAAGTGCTAGACTCATCATCGTGTGTCTTTTTCTCTCATTGTATATCTATAATAAGTCCCCCAAATAGGTCTAAACAACATTACTCTTTTAATATATGTTGTTTCACTCAAATATGACAAAGTACATTGAAAGTTTTTTGAGCTAGCATCCCAAATGGACTTTGGGAGGTGATACGTAGAAGAAAAAAGGTAGTTATCATCCTAAAAAGGACTTTTGGAGAGGTAGATAGAAAAGAGAGAAATCGACCTTGCAAAAGCAAAATAGTAGAGCTGCAAGGAGGCTTGGGTGGTGCACAACAAAACTAAAAAATAATTCCACCACCAAAATACTATTAATCTCCAACAAATACAAGCAATATGTATATTACCATGTTAAATGCAGAAATAAGAAAAATGATGGGTTTTTTTTTTTTGTTTTTAAAAATGAAGAGGAAGCTTGAAACCTGGACACCACTAAGCAAGGTATGCATCGTGAAGACTTGAACATAAGATTCATTCTCAAATAACAAATGAAGGCGGAAGATTTAATTAGTGGCAATGTTTGGCACAAAGTTGATCAAGAGCAAGAACTCAAACATATCTGAGTCTAGTGGACATTGTAAGAAGAAATTAGAAATTGAGAAACTTGGGTTAGGATTTGGGTTTGTGGTGTTTAGGTTTCGGTTCATGGTGGTACTCCATGTGCCACAATTATGGCCATATTGATCGTGAGATATGTGCTTATGGGTATTGAGCTATTTAGCGGAAGTAGTTTTACCTACTCCTAATAGATGGTGTCGAAATATTTCGATTTCAACCTTAGCAAGTAAGAGACAGTGGAGTAAAGTTAACAAGGACAAGGAAGAATGCAACTCTCCAGTAGTCCTTGTGGTATTTGTATTAGGGTGCCATCAATGCAGAGCCCATGTCAAGGCATTAATTAGGATTTGAGTGAATGACTAGTTACTAGATTGATGAGAAGAGAATTTTCTTCACGTGTTTGGTGAGGTGGGTTTTGTTCAGGTAGATGGAACAAGTCTCATAGTATTCATTTTTCTCTTTGCAATAACAAGTTTTGGTGAAATTTGAACAAATTTTGTATTTGAAATTTGTTTTTTCGAAAAAAGTAAGAGTATATTTAAATTTATGTTATCTCACCTCATACTTTCATCATTAAGTTAATTCTTCTCATTTAAACTTTTATATAGGCACTAAAGACAATGAGAAGGACCTCATCAAAAAAAAAAAAAAAAAAAAAAAAAACAAATAAGAAGGATTATTTGATTTCATATTGCATGCATGGTAATCCAGCTCATGCTTATTACATAAATTAATAAACTACTTTAGGGTAGAGTGTAGATCAATTCTTTATACAACAACAAACTACAAAACTCATACAAAGGCCCCCTTTCTTATAGCCCCGATTGAGGCAACTCTGGTTGCAATCCACGCATGGTCCTTTGCAGTCTAACTGCGGATCCTCCATAATTGTTGCTAATCCTGGATCCTTCATAACTCCTGCTGATTCTACAGTAAAAATGAAATTAACAAATTTAGGCACATAGTTCTTTGCTTTCTTATTGCAAAATTTTAACATATCATTGACTTGGATAATGTAATTAAGGAAAAATATGCTATGTGTACAATACATGACTATAAGACCAAAAACAAAAATACAATACACGACTATAACAAAGTAATACTGATCATGCCATCCAGAGACCACTTCTTTAAAAAATTTATCTAAATTCACATTAAAATATCAATAAAAAAGTTGCTACTGAGTCTTACACACCCAATGTACACAGTCTTTTTATTTTTTGGATAAATAGACTAAATAAGAACAATAAAAAAACAAAAACAAAAAATATCATTTTTTCATGTTTGCATTAGTAAATTGTTTACTAGAAACATAACTTTAGAGATAAAATTAACTTCTTTTTCTTACCTGAAGCCAAGATCAAAGCAATGCAAAAAATTCCTAACAAAAAAGGTTGATAGACGCGAGAAGCCATTTTGTGGGGATTTCACCTTGGAATACTAAACTCTTTCTATTTCGTGACGTGACTGGTTAGCACAAAGCTCAATATATACTATCCATTTGACGACAATTTTGGAAATGAAAATTCGAACAATTGAAAGATGGAAATGTGTTAATGTGTGAATCTTTATATTTTGAATATGAGTAATGAGATTAATCATGATCTTTATACTCGTAATAATTCATTCATCACACGGCAGGGTAAATAGACTTTTTTATAAATTAAAAAAAAGTTGAATGACACTCACAAATTGAAAAAGATAAATTATATCTAAATTTAATAAGAAAATAAACATTCTAAACTTGCGAATGATCTTTAGTTCTGCTCCTTACCCGAAAACTATTGATATTTAAACATCTTTCACATTGCAGGCCAACATGAAAAGTATTTCAATTTGAGGAATGTATTAAACATCCTTTCAAAATGGATCTAAATTTCTCTATCATCTGTAAGACCATAAAAATAGAAATACCCAGGAGAAAAAACTAAATTACCCACAAAGAGGATAAGAAAAACACTTAGACAATGAAAACACCCACAAAAGGGACAATAAAAAGAAAATAAAATATACAAAGCTTTAAGCAGCAAAAAAAAAAATGATGGGGCTGCCACCAAAAGAGAAATAAGGCAATTCCTTCAACAACACTGGCACAAAAAAGGTCCAAAGAAAAAGGAAATATATTACACTTTTGTTAGTATAAATGGTAGTTAGTTAAGAAAAATGCATAACTTTTTATTATAGGATATCAATGATAAAATAATATTAATTAAGAAATTGTTATCTACATGGTAACATAATAGAGAGCATAATTAATATTTTCTTCATATATATCACATGTCTATTGGAAGCACATCAAACAATCAATTGCTACATCCGGAAAAAAAGAAAATATATTACACTTTTTTTTTTTAAGACATGGGAGAAAGCAATTTATTAGGCACTCACTGAAGATATAGAATCATTGAGTACAATAGAGGACACAATCATAGGCATATTAAGATTATGTGCTACGCTATTCCCTTCGCATCTTGTAACACCCTATGAAAATAATACTATGCTTAAGTCATAGAACTATAATTCGTAGACTATTACGCGATTAAGGCACTATACAGGCTCACGTTAAGTTGACTTAGTAGCAGTGAGTAGTAGTTTGGTGGGAGCGGATAGAAATGTTTGCTAGTTGAAGCGTATTACAATATAAATGAAAGGAAAATAAACATAGTAAAATGGTAAAGTGTAATTAGTACAAATAAAAGAAAACATAAATCTGCTGATATAAACTATGCAGATGTTAACATTGTCCTCTTATGTATTCATACAACCATAATAGTGAGTACATCAGATTAGGTCATACACAAAATGACATAGGCTTGTGCCAGTGATAGCATCTCTATACAGGTCCTTAAAGGACATTTCACTAGTGCTGGTACATGAGGGAACAAAACAAAAAAGAATAGCAGCACTATCTATGGCCCAAGATGCCAAAAGAGGGCTATCCTATATAACTAGCAGTAGTATGCTCAAGCAACTCCACTACACGGACTCCGAAGAGAGGAATCCATTTGCCATGCCAAAGTCAGTAGGTGCATAGCCATCATCAGAAGCTCTTGAGGAGGAAGAAGATATATCCATCTCCTCTGAGGGATCGTTCTCAGAGGGTACCTACTGGACAGGCTGAGGTGGGGGTGGCACTAGTGCAAGAGGATGTGCTAGGTGTACAAGAATGGCTAAATAGGGAAATGCCGGGTCGAATAGTGGGCTATGTACGGGAGTGGCAAAAGTGCAATGGAAGAAAACATAGAGACAGAAACGGGCAGTGGCCATGAGGTACAATGAATCCAACGCCATCTCATAGTGCCACTGCCATTCTGGCACTTCAACATAGAAAATGATCATGGTTGTTATCCCTGCCATCTAGGAATGACATGGATACAAAAGCAAAAATGAGAATTTAAAATTCTCTGTAAGATTTGAACTTACTGCACCACCCTGTCATCGTATTTATTCCCAGTTGCTTCAGTTTTATTTGATTAGTAAAAAGTGACTAACAAAATTATATATTCAATTTCATTTGAATATTAGAAATTGTGACCCGAAGCAAGATTCTATTTTACTGAATGTAATAAAATGCATAATAAACATCATAAAGGAACATAAGGGATAATCAAGGAAGTTATTTACAAATAAACACATACATAGGCAACAAGCATACAACTTACCTTCAATCACTATAAAAAGAAATAAATAAATTCAAGGACATAGAATGCACTTGTTTCCTTAATCTTCTATCTCATAGTTCGTGAACCTTTCTATAGTCGTTCAACACACCTAGACATTACGTATCACCGTCCGTAGGGTGTTTACCTTTATCTTTAATCCATTACTTGGTCCCTTAGGAGTCTTTGGCCATATGACTCCTGGGTAATAGTCTGCTTATTAGAACCGAGCTTATTCCTGTAAAAGATTGCCGGGTTTACTATCCCCAACTTTCCCACAGATTTATTTCCCTTAACTTTATTCCGAGACTGGCCCAAGTAATATGAAATCTTTTATAACTCTCATGAACTACATAAACAAGACTAATTTGCCTTAAATATCATATGCATTGATAAATATTCCACATGTCGTGCACAATTTATGTCGGGACTTTAGCAGCATAACGGATCGAGTCCACTTCCCCAAGAATAGTGCTAGGCTACCAGAAAATCAATCATACAACAAGACCAATATAGAGCATCAAGCATCCAACACTTATACAAATTTTGTAACATTCACACATGAATTAGGTTTCTGCTACTTCTACTCAATTCTATCTAATTTTGTAAATTCAACCATAAATTCTGTTTAATTCATTTAGACCTACACTTTGGATATGTTAGAGTTCTATTTGTCTAGTTTCCAACCTCCTTAGTCCCATCTAATTTTGATAAATGTAGCTCAAGTTATTGTTGATTTACCTTGGCCTGCCTTACAGTTGGGCAAATTTGTACACTCAAAAGTAAAAATTCATTAAAAATACAAACCTAGTTGTAGTCATATAAGACTTATATCATCTTAAAGATAACTAAACTAGCTTTCATTTCCAATTAGTTTCACATTGTTTGAGTAAGTATAACTCAAGTTATGATCTATTGAATTTGACTAACTTGCAGTGCCCTGTTCTAGGCTAGTTGGGACTTGAGAAAATTTTCATGAATTATTGGGAACAACAGGGGTTGAATTTGGTTCTAAAAGTTTATGGAAGGTTCCCTTATGTTTTGAATTTATAAAAAAATTGGTTGCATTAAATTTGAAAAAGTATAGGGTGAATTATGCCCTGCTCATCTCATTCTGGTTAGATTCAAGGATAAAAACCTAGGGTGGGCAAATTTTCAAAAATCATATCTCTCTCAATACTAATCCAATGGTCTTATAATTTATATGTGTAGAAAGCTCTGGGTGTCATCTAAAAATAGGTTTATAAAATTTTGTAGGCTGTACACAATGCCATACATCGTGCAAGTACGAACAGCCTTAAGGAATCTTTCTCTAACCAAATTTGTTTTCTCATCTTTTTTAGTTTTACTCACTTCCTCAACCCAAAACAACATCCATAGCTATTCAACCAAAAAAAATCAATATGAAAACATCCAATGTCATCATAACAAGGGAGGAAATCAGAAACCCTAACTAATGCATGTTAATGCCAATCAATAAAAAGTCACGAAATCCTACCTAGAAGTTGAATAGGAAGCCAACTAGAGTGAACTTTGAGTGAAGGAAACTTGGTGAGATGTTGAAAGAGAATGAAGAAGAGGAGATAATGAAGAAAATGAAGAGGAGTTCCTTCCCTAAAGTGGCCGAAATTTTTGAGGGGAAAAGGAGGGAATTTTTGTGTTTTATGTCATAATTGGTGAGTATGACATATGAGCTTTCATTGGTGGATTTGGCTTAGAGTTTGAATTCATTTAAATTGCCTATTTTAAGGGCTTGGATAGTGCCACTTGTAACATCCCCGAGTTACGATTTCCGATTTCATCTTCAAGTTTGATCATTTCCGATTTCCGACTTCATCTCTTAGTTTCAAATTAAATAGAGTGGCTTCCGAGTTCCAACCTCCGACTTCGAGTTTCAAATACATTGTACATAATTTCTGACTTCCGGGTTTAAGTATTTTAGGTTTGATATTCTTGTCCATGACATTTGATTTCAAAGTGTTTTATGTGCTTGTTATTCCGATTTCTGACCTATATTCGTCTTCCAAGTTATGAGTTTCCTAATTCCGAACTTCCGACCTTAACCATGTTCAGTATTCACTCATTTCTAACTTCCGAATTTATGTTAAAATAAGTATATATCTTTCCGACTTCCGAGTTTATAGTTTGAGATATGGTCACAAGAAGCGACCTCCAGGTTCAATATGAAGAGCTCCGACCTTGGAGTTGAACTCAACTAGAATGGACACGAGTTCAGATCTTTAAGTTGATTTCCAAGTTGTATACGATTTCTGATATACGAGTTTATTCCCAGGATCTTTCCATCTGTTGGTGTTCTCGAGTTTGAATTGGGAGTTCCGAGATTATGTGATTGTGTGCTATATGATTTCCGACATCCGACTTTGCTTGCAAGTTTCGATTAAACTAGACAATATTTCCGATATCCGATTTCATCTCCGAGTGTCAAATAAATGGCATGAGTTTCGACTTTAAGTAGAATCGGGATGAGTTCCGATTTCAGACAGAATAGGAGCAAGTTTCACTTTTGGGACGACGTGAAAAGCAATTTAGCTACAAAAAAGGGAGACATGGCCGAACTTCAATCACAAAATTTCAACCAATCAACACTCACAATTCCAACTACCCTCATGTATTTAAGTCAGACTCTCCTTCTCATTTTTGGCTAATTTATGCCTCCCTTTCCCTCTTGTTCCAGCCTTCTTCTCTTCTCCCAACCAACTCCATCACTCCTTCAAGCTTAACAAGGTTCTAGCAATTCAAGCTTCAACACTTAGCTCAAATCACACTCTAAAGAGGTAGGATTCCATTTCTGTTCTTGAATTCTTTGCACTATGGCTGTATGAAATTTTATTCTTCTTCATGTATTTGATGATATATTGGATGTATGTGATGGATTATTGTTGGATTAATATGAAATCTTGAGTTGGAATTAGAGTTAGAAGAAGAAAACTAGGAGAAGTGGAGGATTGAGATGTTGCCTGAGTGAGAAGCCCCACGACAGTCAAGATGGCGAAGTGTACGACTCTGTCTATAGCCGGTTAAATCCCATGAAACTATTTTTACATGAGAGTAGACATTCAGGACTTTTCATACATATATAACATAAGTTTATTGGATTAGTAGTTAGACAGATATGAATTTTTGAAAGTTAACCTAGGAATTAGGACTTTCATCCGGGCAGTGTGACTTAAGGAGGGTATAACTCACCCTACACGACTCCAAATTGAGTGAAATGAACTTTATTAGAAAGATTACACATAGGAGAACATTCTACAATGAAATTCCAAGTTTGTTATGATCCCAATTGTTCCCAGTCCTTCGAGGAAATTACCCTATGTCCAAACCAGGCCAGAACAGGGTAGTCCAGGAAGGTTGAATTTCAAGACTTATAACTCGAGCTATACAAAAGCAAATGGAATGAAACTTCTTGAAAATAAAAGGTTGTCCTGTTAGCTTTGAGATAACACCAATTTCGTATGATTTGGATTTGATTTCGATTTTTAGTGAATTTTTACTTCCAATAGTATAATTCAGACTAGTGACCGAATAGGTTGAGGCAAAAATTTAAATATCTTGAGCTACACATATCAAAACGAGATGGGACCAATGAGGTTAGAAAATAGACACATAGAGCTATGACATAACCAAAATTTAGGTTTAAATGAGTTGAATAGAAGTAAAGGTGGATTAGACAAAATTCGGGCAGAAGTGAGTAAAATTGGCAGAAATGATCACATTGATAGTTTCATAAGTGTTAGTGAACATATGAGAGTCGAGTTGACGGTTGCAAGTTTTACATTGATAGATATGTTAGATTGATCATACTGCTATGACTAATTTGTCCGTGAGAACTGGCACTATTCATGGAAAAACGGATCTGATCCGTTATGCTGCCGAATTTACGGTAGAAGTCTATGAAACTAGGAATATTTATATTATAAGAAATTTATGAATATGTATGTGGAAATTTTATATGCAAGAATGACATAAGTATGATATGAGGTATATGAAAATAAATGATGAAGCACATGTATAAGTGTATTCAACATGTCTATGCTTGATTATGCATGAGAATGAAAAGACATAAATATATTAAATGTGAATCCCTTCACTTGGAAGCAGTTGCACTTTGAATCCCTTCACTTGGAGGCAGTTGCACTTTGAATCCCTCCTTGTGAAAGCAGTTAAATGAGATAAGATGTAGGTCCCTTCACTCGGAGGCAGTTGTACATTGAATCCCTCCCTGTGAAGGCAGTTAAACAATAAAGATGTGGGTCCCTTCACCTGGAGGCAGTTGCACATTGAATCCCTCCTTGTGAAGGTAGCTAAAACTTGGGTCCCTCTATGTTGGAGGCAGATGGCCAACTGAGCCCCTCCGACCTAGAGGCAGTGGGTCCCCTGTGGGTTAGTCTGTGTGACGACGGTCACGAGTTGAGCTGACGAGCTCACTCCCAGATCAGGCTACCCAAGGGCAGTAGAGGCTAAAGACTAAAGACTAAAGATTAAAACATATGCAAGCACCCCACTCACATAAGGCATGGCATCGACGCAGCTAGTGTGAGTATAGGGGATAGGACTTACATGAGGCATGGTATGACCCAGCTAGTGTAAGTACCGAATGAAGTTCCCATATTCCTAAGGAACGTGACATGGCGTGTAACATCCCCGATTTTTGTCTAAGCTAATTAGCTCAGTGATCCTGGCTAATTAGAGAGGTTAACGATTAATTGAGAATTAATCGATTAATCTCGAGAGCAAGAGCTTAATAAATTAAAGGCAAGTCAACAAGATAAGTGAAAGTCAACAATTGAAACATAATGCATTAAAAGTTACAATTAAAAAGCCTAATGCCCAATCCTTATTAATTCATGATTTAGAACATAAAACCAAGATGATCTAACCTAATTAACTAGGAGCATATAAGTATCACATCTTAATTACATGAAGATTAACCCTTACCTCTTCCTTACATAATTAATGAGGAAAATCCCTTTTTATTGAAAATATGCTAATGTATGATTAAACTAATTGGATTAATTAACATTTAGATAATTGTAACAATTATATAGATGTAGAAACTTTCCTTTAATTATTGTTTGGAAGTTGGTCAAAGTAAGAGCCATATCCAACCATCCATTTACTTTCTCATCATACACCACAAGATCAAGAGTCTATGTTAGTAGATCCCTTAAGTCATGACAAGAATTGTACTCTCCTTCATCAAGATAATGACACTTGGTGTGATCCAAGCCATCCAATGCCAAATCCTAAGAGAGCTCATGCTTTTAACCACTTGACAAAAACACCTACAAGCCTTTACCCAATTTCCAAGACTCAAAGGAAACACAACACTCCCTTTTGCCCCAAGGTTTTTCCCACTCCCTAGCTTGTGTAAGAAGCAAAAGTCACCTCACTTTCTCTCCCTCATTTGCGCCACTTTTAGCCCTCCCTCTCTCCTCAATTCATTTTCATTTCCTCTCTCAAGAATACACACAAAAGCTCTCACCTCTCTCTAAACCTCTCTTTGTTCTTCCTACTCTTCTTCTTGTTCTTCTTGTTTTCCTACCCTAAGTCCTCACTTTTCTACCCATCACCCTCATCTCCTATCACCACCATCACTATCCCTTCAAGGACTACCATTTTTGGTCCTTGGAGAAACAAAGTCACTCATACACAAGCCTCACTATCAAGCTCAAGGAGAAGGAGGCCATCTCCAACATCTTTCTTTCTCTTCAAGCTTTCAAGAAATCCAATTGGTAGTGAATCTAACCCTTCCTTCTTCTATGTTTTTCAAGCTCTAGAACTCCTAAGCTCTTCATAGCTAGGTGGTTTTAGGACTTGCTCCAAGGTCTCATGACCATTCCTTGCCCTATGAGTTTTCTTGTCTTGTTGAAAGTGTTGTTTTTAAAGTGAGAATATGTGGCATGATGGATTTATGTATCTTGCTTTAGTTTGGTTGAAAATACTGATTTGGTGACTAAAACTTTGAGTATGATGATGAGATAAAACATAAAAATAGTGATTTGAAGTGATATAACAATTTCTCCATAAGCTTGAAGTGAAAAACTTAAAAACTAGTGAATCTGGAATTCTGGCAGTCTGTAAAGCGTGCGGTATGTTTAATGCTACAAAACTCAAAATGCAACGAAACTAATTTTCTGTGAAAGTAGACTCAAATAGCTTTTCATACATATAAAATATGTGAGATTTGGCCTTAAAACGAGAGAGATATGATTTTTCAAAGTTTGCTGTTCCTGGATGGGTTTCTGTCCGGGCAGTAGATAATAAAACATGCATAACTCAAGTTATACATAACATTTTTGAGTGGGACCAAGTTCGTTAGAAAGCTAAGACATAGATGAACACTCCCATAAAACAGTTTTGTCAGATTCCATGTGAGGAACTCCCAGTGAAGTGGACAAGCCACTGACCCGAGTTGAACTTTCAATTTGGAACAGTCAGAATAAAATATGCATAACTCAAGCTACAAAATGAATTTTTAAGTGGGATTTGTTTTCCTTAAAAATATACTCAGAGAAGTATATCCACACAAAAATTAGAAATAAAAGAGTAAAAGATGAAATTATGGTGAATTTTCAAAATTACTGCCCCACCGTAAAAGTAAAACTGGTTATGGTAAAATTTAAAGGTTAATGAGAAATGTTTTTAAAACATTAAGACCCTCACATTAAGTATTGGAAAACCCTCATAATTCAACTTAAAAGTTTCAAAAAGGATAATGGATGAAAGTGGCCCTATGCCCAATAAGAGAATTTATACAAGAGACAATCTCAATTAAAAGCTTGCACCAAATTTACTAAGCTAAGCTCATAAAACTTTGCTTGAGAATATGCCTATGTTTATGTGCAAGCATGATGCTATAATGATGATGATTATGATATGATATGATGATGATGATTATGATATGATATGATGATGATCATGATGATGATGATGTGATATGATGATGATCATGATAGTGTTATGATGATAAGGATGATAATGATATGATGACGATATTATGATGAATCATGATGACATGAATATGATATGTTGATAATATGATGCTTAGTGATAAACATGAAAGGACTAATAAATATGAACACCCTGGGGACTACGATCATGTAACGGTGCAGGTGATTAATAAAGGAACCACATTTTGACGACGATACGTAACGCCTAAATGTGGAAGAGAATTAGAATAACTTTGCATTATAAGCTTTAATAAGAAAAAGATGAACTAAGGGTATGATCCTTCAAAAGGGAAGGTGACCTAATTTAAGCTCCCCTCACCCACGACTCACATGAGGCATGGCATGACCCAGCTAGTGTGAGTATAGGGGATAGGTCTTACATGAGGCATGGCATGACCCAACTAGTGTAAGTACCGAAATTCTATGGTGGCGACGGCCACGGTATGAGCTCATTACCACTTATGTTTAGTGGGTGAAAAGATAAAGTCAAGTTAAGAAAAGAAAAGGGACTTCGGTCCAAAACCCTAGAAAGGGAAAGAAGTTAAGAGAATCTTATAGCATGAACATGCATGTTTTATATGATTATACTTATGCCCATGTATGTCATGATATAAATGATTAAAGAGTATGTTAAAATTGAATCCGCTTCGGATATTCATGATTTCGAAAATCCAAGAATTGAACTTTATGCATGCTCACTATTTTCATTAATAAAACCGAAGTGGCTGGGATGATGACGATGACACTTTCGTGTCGGTTTCGAGTCCTACTGAGAAATTCCATTTCTCACCCTAGTTGTTCTTCCGTATCGTCACCAGATCTCGACGGCGCATCCGGGGGAGTGGAGCATGGATCCCCAACACTGTGAGCGGACGTGTGACGTGGGATGCAATACGAAGCTGTATTGGGACTTGTAGCGACCATCGCTCTGCATCTTCGCATATTTCTTTTGAGTTAGGCTTTGCCATTTTAAATTTGTACTTAGTATCTAGTATTTGGATCATGGCTCAACCATGAGTCTCCCTTGTTGTAATGCTGAAATGTATGTATATATATTATGAACCCATATGAATGTAATGGTTAGTTGTTTAATGCAATATATTTGTGAATTATTATTTGTTTACCTTATCCTTGTTTTATGATATTGGAGTATATTTGATGCGACACGCTCTTTCTCTAACTATCTTCTCGCTCAAGGCTTTACTTTTCAAAACGCTGCTAAGCGACAACGTATTTCAAAGAAAAATCTTACCGTATTTTCCGCGTAATTTAATTTCAAGTGAAGTTTAGTTTTCCACGAGCATAAGTAACAACTAATAAAACGCCGTAATACGACTTAAGCGTAGTATGGGTTTATTAGGGTGTTACATGGTGATCATGCTCTGATGGGGTATGACATGGCGATTATACTCTGGAATGTGGCATATAAAGATTTTATAATGAAAAGGAAGGTAAAGAAAGAAAAGTAAATTTTATGTGTCTGCATAAATTCAAGTACAAGTAAAGTTATGTATAGACATTATGTCTCCAGGGTATTGATGCTATTGTATTTTATTATGTTTCAATTATTATTTATAATATAATTCGTGAATTGATTTTGTATGGGCTCTCCCAAATGCCAAGAGTGTGAGTAAAATAAACTTTGCTTCGAATAATATATTTTTGAACTATAAAATTAAACAGTTTGTATAGCATGTTCACCTTTTTCATAATAAACCGAAGCAAACTGAAGATGACAATGATGACATTATGTATGATAATTAGAGAGTACAACTGAGAATTTAAAATTCTCACTCTTGTTTCTGTGTTATCTCCAAATAGATCAAGAAGTTCTGAGGATGGCTGAAGTTGCTGTCAGATAAGGTCCGCTTAGGTAACAGTAACAACTCCAGGGTATGGTACTATAACTTAAGTATAGTATTGTACTTAGGAGGGTGTTACACCACTTGGGGGGAGTAGTTGGCTAAATCTAAGCCATCCAAATTAGAGTTCTTACAGTATAACTTCTATTAATCTATTACATACCAAATACAAAACTGAAACTTAACCGATTTCTCGTTAACTTAGCAAAATGCTACCAATGGTTGCTATAATTTCTGCATATCAAAACTCAAAATATTCTAACCTCAACTCCCAAATTTCACTTGTAAATACTCTGACTTCCATAATAAAATAAAATAGATTGAAATCGATGCAATTTAGACGTTCTGCATTCCCAGGATGTTATACTACTACCCTCCTAAAAGTAAATTTTGTCCTCAAAATTTAGTACCTGAGAATAATTTAGGATACTCTCTCCTCAGATTTGACTCTAACTCCCACGTGCAGTCTTTGGTTCCTTCTCTTCCCCATGCTATCTTTACTAATGGCATGGTCTTGTTTCGTAGCTACTTAATACTTTTGTCTACAATCCGTGTGAGGGGTACCTGGAAGGTCAAATCATCTTTTAACTTTATCAACTTGGGTTCCAGGAAATAAGTAGGATCAGGGTGATATTTTTTGACTTAGTAGCAGTGAGTAGTAGTTTGGTGGGAACAGATAGAAATGTTTTCTAGCTGAAGCATATTACAATATAAATGAAAGGAAAATAAACATAGTAAAAAGGTAAAGTGTAATTAGTACAGATAAAAGAAAATAGAAATTTGCTGAGATAAACTATGCAGATATTAACATCGTCCTCTCATGTATTCATACAACCATAATAGTGAGTACATCAGATTGGGCCATACACAAAGAGACATAGGCTTGTAACAGTGACAGCATCTTTATACAAGTCCTTAAAGAACATTTCACTAGTGCTTGTACATGAGGGTACAAAACAAAAAAGGAACAACAATACTACCTATGACCCAAGATACCAAAAGAGGGCCATTCTATACAACTATCAGTACTATGCTTAGGAAACTCCACTACGCAAACTCTGAGGAGAGGAATTCATTTGTCATGCCAGATTCGACAAGTGCATAACCATCGTTAGAAGCTCCGGAGGAGGAAGAAGATGTATCCATCTCCTCTAAGGGATCACTCTCAAAGGGTACCTGCTGGATAGGCTGAGGTGGGTTGGCACTGGTGCATGTGGATGCGCTAAGTGTACGAGAATGGCTAAATAGGGAAACGTCAGGTCGAACAGTGGGCTATGTACAGGAATAGCAAAAGTGCAGTGGAAGAAAGTATAGAGACAGAAGCAGGCAGTGGCCATGAGGTACAATGAATCGAGCGCCATGTCATAGTGCCATTGCTATTCTGGCACTTCAACGTAGAAAATGATCGTGGTCGTTATCCCTGTTGGATGGGATAGCACGAGAAGGGGGTTGAATTATGCTTTCAAATAAGTTTCGTATCCGAAAAACTTTAGCAGAAATATTTATCTCAAGTTCAGGACTTAGGTTGCAAAAGCAATAGTGTTAGTTTTAAAAAAAGGTTTAGTCTAAATAAAATAGAAACAAACTTTTGTTTCTGATTAAGTTTTAAACAAATTTGAACTTAAGTGATAAAATCAAATACTAAGATTAGAGATAGAGATAATCACACAGAAGATTTTATACTGGTTCGACCAAACCACTTGCCTACTTCTAGTTCCCAAACTTTCGTTAAGATTTTATATACTTTAAGTATTCTTTGTCCAAGTTTCGCCAAGCTTCTTACACGTGAGTATTCGTTCTACAAGTCTCTCCAAGCTTACAATGGAGTAATGTTTTCCTAGCCTCTTCAAGCTTCACAAACGAGTAATATTTTCCTAGCCTCTCCAAGCTTTACACTGACCACCAATAGGTCTAGATACAAATGATAAGAATGAAGTATTTTGTTTGTACACTCACACTAACTTTCTCAATAGCGAATGGACTATAAAGTGCTTTGTGTGAGATTTCTCTAAATTCTGAAAAAGAGAATATATTTATTACAGATCAAAAGAGAATATTTTCTTATCTACTAAAGTTACAATAAGTAACTTTCTAGTGTTCTAGACAGTTAAGAAGGATGAAGAAAGGAAGCTCTTTTTCAAGGAAAGTATTCAAACAGTCTAACTATTCTTTTTTTGATTTCCAGCCTTATATAAACTTTGAGATATGACTGTTGAAGCTTGCATGCCTTGATCCTTGTGAACCTTTTTAGTCTGCTGGTCTACGACTGGACAAAGAAAAAATAGCCTTCCTTTTTCCCATTCTTTAAAATTTACATAGAAGTAGAAAAGTAGCCATTTGTTGGTTTGCCAACTATTCAGACTTGTCAGTGCCTCTTCTGTAACTTGTCAAATCACCTTTTTTAACATTTTGAATTTGCCTATTGAAGCATGTAAAGGAAGCTTTGAAGGTGTAATACTTCATAAGAAGTAAGTCTCTGAAGATTTCCCTTCTAGACAAGGTCATCTTTCTAAATGAACAGTGTCGCTCTTGAGCCACCATTTTCTCTTCTAATGTTGCAATTTCATCCTTCTAAACCTTCCTTCTTATTTTTTGCATGATAATTGAGATAAATATACAAATCATATATTCCATATCAAGTATATTCAATTTAGAGTATCCATGGATAACCTGACTTTGAACATTCTCAATCATATAATGCACATAATTGACAAAGAAACGCTTCTAGAAACAATTCGTTTATATATATATAGCAGGATTAGCTTAAATTCTGATTTGGTATTCATCAAAACCTTAATTCTCATTTTAGTTTACAGCCACAAAATGGTTTTTGAAGGGCATTGCAATTAACAATCTCCCCTTTTTATGATGGCAAATCCATATTTAAGAAAATTTCTTGTTAAATACAAATGAGCACAAATTGTTGTTCAAAGAAAATAACTTTTTCAAGAATGATTGACACTCATACAATCAGAAAAGATAATTCTAAGTAAAAGTGCATGAGGCTCTTTTGTGATATAAAATTATCATTGAAGCAGAATGAAGTTTCTAATTATATCAAAGCAACAGTTTAGATAGTTCAAATCATAGTTGAATAATCAGAAAGATTATGTAGTAAGAGATTATATTTATACATATTCCATAATCTTTTATCTGAATAAACTCAGAGTACCTAAGCAACTTTTATCTCAAATAGTTTGAATATTTGAACAGGTATCAGAGCAACTATCAGAGCATTTAGTAACTTCACACATCATATCAAATAATAGCTCGCAAATAATATAGTTGCAGTAGAAATTAATTAAGAGATATGAAAGCATAAGTGATGGAGAATTAAATATAGCTAAGCATAAACTATAACTAAACTGTAAGCTAGTGATAAGATGTTCAAACAGGAATAAAGTAAATAGATGTTTCTAAAATGAATAAATAACTATTTCTGAAATGCCAAAAAGAAAAGAAATGAATTATAAAAACCAATGTATGGAAAAATTTTGTATACTTGCTCCCCCTCACTGTATGGTCTATGCTCCCCCTCAACTTGGACTTTTTTGAAATATCTTCTCCTCCTTTGACATCATAAAAAAAAATGTGGGATCATGAAAGAACCATTACTAATTGCCTTTTCCTTTCTGAACAGTCTTTAGAATCTGTAACATGAGTGTTTCTAGTTTGGCCAATCTTCTCTCCATGTTTCTTTGATTTACCATGATTGAATGTTGATTTGACATGAGAATGAACATGTTTTCTTGAAGCTATTCCAATTGAATTTGGGTTGGATCAGGAGTTCCTTCTACTCTAGATGGTGATATCAAGAGAGAATAAGTAGATACTAAAGCAGGAATGGGTGTTGAAGTAGGAAAGGGTGCAATTTTTGGTACAAACTCTAAGTCTTCAGATGTAAGTTCAAGAATGAGGGTTTTATCTGAACCTGATCTTTTTGACAGATATATTTGAGTATTCTGATGGTTGATTTCCAATGAGGTAGCAATCCTTCTGAGATTTTCAGATGAAGCACCTATTCCATCAGCTTTGTCTTTCTGTTGCTGTAACCATTCTTCTTATCTAAATTTGTGTTCTGCAGCTTCTCTTATTGCTCTTTTCAAATTAAAATGAGCTGAGTCTTTTGGAGGATCATTAGCAAGAATTTTCCTTTTTCCTTTTCTTTTGTAGATGGAATGAAATATTTCTATCATGAGTTTCGTCATCATCTTGCACATTTGCATGAGTTTGAGGAAGAGATTCTCTTATTGTAATTCCTTGTTCAAGAGGTCTTGAGACTCTTCTTATTGATTTATTAAATGATGATTCTATTGAGTCTATATTAGTTGCAGATGTTGTGTCCTTAGCATCAAAAGGAACCAATAGTCTCTTCATATTTGAGAACTTCTTTTCAGAAAAGTGAGAAAGATTTTTCTTTGACTTGTCAATGCTTTTCTTTTTGTTCTTCTTTCTCCTTTTTGCCATGGTGTAAAGAACTCAAAAGTTAATTTTGGAAAGTCAGAGATGGATGATGATTGTATATACAATAGGGGACATAGGGAATGGTTCAAGATTCTATCAAGAAGGAAGTAAAGGAAATGTAGTATGAAAGATTTCAAGTAAAAGTGAGAGGCTTTTTTTTAAGAAAAAAAAAAAGATAGTTTCTAAATGAGGTTCAGGTAGGTAAAAATTAAAATTAATGAGATAAAAGGAAGTGAAAGGTTGATGTGATAGATAAGGAAAGTGTTAAGAGAGATAGAAGGTTAAAGTATATGAAAGGTATCAAATGAAACGCTACCGTTTCAAGTTAAGAGAGTCTTTTGGTTTTCCTGCTTCTAGAGATCGTGGTAAATGTGTAATCATGGAGGTAACCAAAATGACGCACATCACAGTACCTTTTTACTTCTCCAAAAACTAGACATTGATAAGATCCTCTGATCATCATTCCAGGGAGATATAACAATTTTGCCCATTGAGAAGAACTATTCTCTTAAATAAATCAATCTAGAACTATTTTTCTCAAACTCATCTTCACTTTGATCTGAAATAATCTTTCTGAAGCATATCTGATCTCAACTTGAACTTGACTTCAAACTTTCTCAACTAAGTAGATCATCGACTATGAATTTACTTTCTGAACTATTCAAGAAAAACATTTTGAGATGATTCTTTGAACTCTTTCTCAAAAGTGATCTTTCTAAGCCACATATTTGAGTTAAAGAACATTCTCTAGAAGGCAAATCTAGCAAGATCCAGCAATCTCAGCATTTTACTCTTTGCTCAAGAGAGGGAGGTACCAGATGCAATGAATATGAATGATTTTAAAAACTAATCACATTCGGAAGGTTCCTTATATGACAGAACCGATATTCAGCTAAGGGTTTTGTGAAAATGTTAGCAGTCTGACTTTCAGTGTTAATAAATCTTAGCTCAATATCTTCTTTTTGAACATGATCTCTTATGAAATGATGCTTGGTGTCAATGTGCTTAGATCAAGAATGCTAAATAGAATTTTTTGTGAGATTAATTGTACTAGTATTATCACACAGGAAAGGGATTTTAGTATACCTCAGATTGAAGTCTTCTAGTTGGTGTCTCATCCACAAAATTTGAGTACTGCAATTTGTAGCAAACACATATTCAGCTTCTGCAGTTGAAAGTGCAATAGTGTTTTGCTTCTTGCTTGACCATGTTATCAACAACTTTCCAAGAAAGCAACAGCAGCCACTAGTACTTTTCCTTTCAACTCTATCTCCAGAAAAATCAGCATCACAGTAGCCTGCAATAGTGCAAACAATACCTTTCTTGTACCAAAGACCAAGATTAGTAGTTCCAACTAAATATCTTAGAATTCTCTTAATAGCATTTAAGTGTGATTGTTTGGGATTAGATTGAAATCTAACAACAAGTTCCCACACTTAATTGCAAGTCAGGTTTACTAGCAGTAAGTAGTAGAGATCCAATCATGCCTCTGTAAAGAGTTTCAGAGAATTTTTCACCATCTTCATCAGCCTCTAGAACTTGAGAAGGATGCATGGGGGTACTGATGCTTTTAGCCTTGTCCATGTCAAACTTTCTGAGTAAGTCTTTAGCATATTTTTCTTGATGAATCAAAATTCTATCCTTTTGTTGTTTGATTTAGAGTCCAAGAAAGAATTTAAGTTCTCCCATCAAACTCATTTCAAATTCTCCCTGAATAAGCTCAGAGAAATTCTTGCACAAATTTTGATTAATTGCACCAAAAATGATATCATCAACATAGATTTGAACAATTAGAAAATCATTTTTGTCATAAAGAATAAATAAGGTAGTATCAACTTTTCCTCTTTTAAAACCATTTTTTATTATAAATGAGCTAAGTCTATCATACCAAGCTCTAGCAGCTTGCTTCAAACCATATGAGGCTATTGATAGTTTAAAGACATGGTGAGGAAAATTTTCATTTTCAAAACCAAGAGGTTGATTCACATAAACTTCCTTTGATATGAAATCATTTAAAAAAGTAGATTTTATATCCATCTAAAATAATATAAAACCTTTATATGAGGCATAAGCAAGTAGCATTCTAATTGCTTCCAATCTTGCTACGAGGGCAAAGGTTTCATCATAGTCAATGCCTTCTTGCTGATTGCCTTGTGCCACTAGTCTTGCTTTGTTTTTTATGACTTTTCCATTTTCATCAAGCTTGTTTCTGAGCACCCATTTTGTCCCTATAGCAGTTTGTCCTTTAGGTAGTGGGATAAGGGTCCAAACTCTTCTCAAATTAAGATAGCTCCTCTTTCATTGCTTCAATCCAGTTTTGATCTGGCAGAGCTTCATCAATACTTTTTGGTTGAATTTCAAAGATAAGAGCAAGATTGGAGCTATTTCTAAGTAAAGATCTTGTTCTAATTCCTTGAAAGGATTCACCAATAATTTGGTTTTGAGAGACAGCTCTCAAGTCTCATATACCAGTGTATCTTCGCTTTAGTGATATACCTTCTAGTTCTTCAAAAAGATTATCAAAAATATGTTGATGAGCAGGAAGTTCAGAAACATCATCCTCGTTATTTCTAATGACAATGTGAATGTTTTGCTAATTTTGTGAAGTATCATTTAATGACATATTTTCCATCTCTTCCTCCAAATCTGCAGCCTTTTGATTAAGGTCATTCTTCTTTTCCATGAAGCTTATATGGATGGTTTCTTCCACTATTTGAGTCTTCTAGTTGAATACCTTATAAGCTTTTGAAATGAAGAATATCATAGGAAAATTCCAAGATTTTGGGTCAAACTTTGAAAGTTTATCCTTGGTGTTAAGTACAAAGGATTCAAATCCAAAGACATGAAAATAAGAAACGTTGGGTTTTCTTCCTTTCCATAATTCATATAGATTTTTCTTGAGAATAAGCCCTAAGAAAATGCGATTTTGAATATAGCAGGCAGTGCTACTGCATTTGCCCAAAAATCATTTGATAAACAACTTTCAAGAAGCATAATTCTGGCCATTTCTTGTAATGACCTATTCTTCCTTTCCACTACTCCATTTTGCTAAGGAGTTCTAGGAGAAGAGAAGTTATGAGAGATGCCATTTACATTACAAAATTTTTCAAAAGAGTGAATTTTGAATTCTCCACCATGATTAGATCTGATGGAAGTGATGCAAAAACCTTTTTCATTTTAAATTCTTTTTGAAAACAATTTGAAGTCCTCACAAGCTTCATCCTTATCGATCAGAAATATAACCTATGTGAATATAGAAAAATCATCCACAATGACTAAACCATATTTCTTACCACCAAGATTAGTAGTTCTAGTTGGTCCAAAAAGATCAAGATGTAAAAGCTCAAGTGGTCTGGTAGTAGAGACTACATTTTTACTATGAAAAGAACTTTTGGTCTATTTGCCTCTAAGACAGAACTCACAAGAAGAGTCAATTTTCAAAATTTATTTTGGGCAAACCTTTTACTAGCTCCTTCCGAGAAATTTTAGAAATCATTTTCATATGAGTATGACCAAACTTTCTGTGCCATAACCACTTTTTATCCACAAAGGAAGCTAAGCATTTTACACTTTGATCAAGAAGGTCATCTAGATATAATACATAAATATTATTATGCCTTCTAGCAGTAAGAATGATTTTATTAGTAGTGAAATTTTTAATTATACATTGTGAAGGCTCAAACACAACTTTGTAACCTTGGTCACAGAATTGACTAATGCTCAAAAGGTTGTGAGTTAATACTTCTACTAACATAACATCATATGTTAGGTTGGAATTCCTCTTACCAACATTGCCTATACCAATTGTAACACCCTAATAGTTCCAATCTATGCTTAAGTCATATTGTCGAATTACTAGTTGTTACTTTTGCTCGCGGAACTAACATCACCTTTTTGAAATTACTTTACCTGAAAATAGGGGTAATTTTTTTTGTTTTTGAACATTAACAAGTAAACTGTCTTGAAAATTAAGAGCCATGAGTGCATCGTGAATATGTAATACAAATGTCGCTATCTCATACATACATCTCATTTAACATAAATAGAAGTAATTAAAATAACCACAATCTTAGATAAAGATAATATTCATTCCACGACCATTCATAATAATATAATAGTAGTCATACTAGAGTCATACATAAGATAATAATGGGTCCAATATCTACTATCAGCCCTACACAAGAAACCTACCAAATACATGATAAAAGGAAATACATCAGAAAACCCTACAGCCTAAGCATGCCATACAACAGAATGATAATCCCATAACTACAACCAAAAAGGGCTATCCTCATGCTCAGGTCCGCATGCAATCAGCACATCACGCATTAGGCTGGAGGAAACCATTCCCATGTCCATCGGGAGAAACATCACAACGTCCTCCTCCTCGAGCACGTCCTCGTCCACGGGGCACAGCACAGGTACGAATGAACCCATGTCCACGAACCGGGAGTGAAGCTGGGCCAGCAGATGAAGCAAAAGAATAAGAAGATAAACGAATCACCGAACGCTGTGACGAACCCAAATGGTGAGATCGCCCAGAACGAGTCGGATAGAAGGGTTCAGAGGGGTCAATCTCCACATGGTAGCTCGGATAAAATGGCTCTAAGGGATCGGAATCCAATGAAATAGTCGAAGTCAAATGGCTATCCGAGTCAGTCTCATCATCATTGGTGGGATATCTCGATGGCTGAAAGTAGGGGCAGATGTCATCCATAGTAACCTCACCGAATGGCTGATGCGGTTGGAAAAATGGGCTCATCACGCGAGTCTGAAACTGGCGGTCGTGGAAGATGTAGACCCTCATCATTGTGTTCACAGACAGCACGAAGGTGTTCAGCACCGGGTCAAAGCGCCAACGCCACACCGGGAACTCAACGTAGATCACCATCGTGCCCGACGTTGACATCCTCTGAAGATGACACGGAAATGTGGGAGTAAGAAATACTAAATTTCTTAATAGGATCGTGACTAGACAAACACTGTCATCGTCATCGTCCCAACCACTTCGGGTTTAATTATGAAAACGGTGGACAGATATACATTCAATTTTAATAAATTGGAAAACTTAAACCCCGAAGCGGGTTGCTTTTAAACTTAACATCATAACTACATCTTTATAACTAACATACATACTGAAACATAGAATAAACATTCATAATGCAAATGGACAATATAAATACATGCAAAGACATGCATCATCATAGACTTAACCATGGTTATACTTTGACTTTACTTTCATTTTTAGCATGTGCCTAATATTCTTTACTTTCCTTTGAAATAGACTGCTTTTGGACATGAGCTCATTCCGTGACCGTCGTCACACAGTACTAAACCAAATCAGACTAAGCCGATATTGGTTACCCCTAAGTTGCAGGGTCGTCCATGTCATCCTTGCCTCCCTCATAGAGGTTCTTTGAGTCTTTGTGGATTGCTGTCTCTCACTTCCTTTATCGAAGTGATTCAAGGGTCATGTTCCATTAATTCTTTTCTTATCATTATACTTTACATGTATAATACTTCTTTGACTAGACACATGTAATGATATGACTAAGTCCATAATTTTGACGAAAATCCGGCAGCATAACGACTACACCGGAGCTTCCCCAAAATGCCAATCATCAACTTTCAACCAATAGTTCATCATATTTATATCATATCATCACACTTATTATTCAATCATGAGACAAAGCTTAATCAAACTTGTCATTCATCACATCAAATGGCATCATACATTCATACCTTAAAGGGGTTTATAGTTGTGCTATTCTTTGTAAAGAATCTTATGAATCATCACATGATTTCTCGTGGTTACCCATGAGAGAATCACATAGTTAAGATATATGTATGTTGTAACACCTTACCAGACAAAGCACTATGCTTAAGTCATAATAATCTATTTGATAAGAGATTACGTGTAATACTAATTAAATTTCTCTTTTCTGTATTAGAATTTATTTCTCGCATAAGACTACCTGATCTCATAACAAAATTTTCTGCGTGATGGCAGAATGAATACAAGTCAATCGGTAAACTGTAAATAACTTAACACAAATAAAAATACAATAAGAACAGAATAACTGCAAACGGCGTCATAGATATGTATATAGATATCTGATTTCAAAGTTTGTTAAAAAGTACAAGGCATCAAAATGAGGCCGCTAATACAAAATGAAACGGCCAGTATCCATGAACAGCACCCTAACTGGTCCCCATGGGACATTTCATGTACACTCCTAATATCTACCCATCCAACCATGACCCAAACTGTCAAAAGAAGGTCATTCTGTACATCTAACCCCACTACAGCATGAACGCTATCTAAACAGAGTCTGACGAAAGGAAACCGTTCGCCATGGCGGCGTCAGCTGGAGGGTGCCTGGCACTGGGAGCAGACGACGATGAAGAACTAGCCGCCTTGGATGGATCCTCCTCTGAGGTCGAGGCCAACGACATCGGCTGCAGCGGTGAAGCAGGAGGGGCCATGGGAACTGGAGCTGCTGGTGCGGCTGGTGCTGCTGCTGGTGGTGGTGGAAATGGATCGGCCATGTGAAGAGGTATGGCTATGTAGGGGACAGCAGGATCAAAGAGGGGATGCATAAGTGGTACAGCAAAGTCCCTCTGGAAGAAGAAATATAACTAAACCAGCATCTACCCGATATATATACAGAATCTAGGAAAGGGTCGATGTGGATGTGAAGCTCAGGAAACTCAATGAATAAAACCCCGGTCGCCGCGTGCTCCATGGTCTGAGAATGACGCGGAACATACAATAGGGTGAGAAATGAATATTTCTCAGTAGAAAATCCTAACTTCTATACATCTGTCATCGCTGTCATTCCCAGTTATTTCGGTCGTACAAGATTTTCAGATAGTACGGTAAAATGATAATATTTAACTTAAATACTCATTTGTAAAGCATACACCGAAACAAGTTCAATTTTAATTAACAGATATACTAATGTACTCAAATAGTAATCACAGCGGAACAATAGTATGTTATGAATGATAAACAGAGATCTAGAACAATCAATAGAAAAGTATTACACTGAACCTATGCACGTGCAATGAGAATATGCATCTTATTCTTGGAGGCTTTCGCCTTTTATAACTTATTTCCATACTTGGTCCCCTGGGAGTCATTGGCCATATACTCCTGGGTAATAGTCCGCTTTTCAAGACCGAGCTCGTTCCTATACAGGATGACCGGGTTTACTTTCCCCGACCTTCCCACTGATCTATTCCCCTTAATTCATTCCGGGGCTGGCCCAAGTGATGTGGAATTCTGTATAATGTCTTGAAATGAATGCACATCTAACTTGTCTTTTTTCATATGATGTACTCAAGTTATCATAAATTTCATAACTTATGGATTTCTTACCGAAATTTCGGCGGCATAACGGATCCAGTCCGCTTCCCCGTGAATAGTGCCAGACAAATCGATACTGATTGCACAACTAATAATTTCAGTATAAACCAGCAAACATGTATAACATCATTCAACAATTGCAAATCCAGCATTAAGAAGGTTCCAGCTTATCCTTCCCTGTTCTGCCCGAGTTTGGCATGCTCCAAATTTCATTCAATCCAACTCATTAAATTCTCATTTTTGGATATGTTATAGCCTTATATGGCTACTTTCTACTCTCTTTGGTCCCATCTCGTTTTGAATTATATAACTATAGATATAAACATTTTATCTCAGCCTGTCCTGTTCCTAGCCAGAATTGGGTTCCTATAGGAGAAAATTCACTAAAATTCGAAAACTAGATGAAATCACGCGAATTTTATATCAAAATGAAGCTCACACAACAAGCTTTAAAATGAATTTCATGTCATTTGCCTAAGTGGATTTTGAGTTATGAGTCTCGAAACATTACCCTATTGAGTTGTCCTATTCTAGGCCAGTTTTAACCTAAGCCAACTTCATTGATGTGCTGGGAACAAATGACAACGAATTAAATTCTGAAATTTTTATGGGATGTTCTCTCATGTGTTAACTTTCAAACATCTTTAGTTGCACTCAATTTGAGTTGTATAGGGTGAGATACACCCTTCTCAACCCATGCTGCCCGGGTGAGAACCCAGATTTCTAGGTCTAACTTCAAAAATTCATAACTAATTCTATACTAATCCAATGACCTATTATGATATATGTGTAGAAAGCCCTGAATGTCTAGTTTCACTTAAAAATGGTCTCGTTAATTTTTAATGGCGGCACCCAAAGCCGTACACTCCGCCATACGGACTGCCGAGGGTTTTGAGTTTTCCAGCCTCTCAACTTTTTCATATCTTCACCCTTTCTCACTTTCAATTCAGGTTTTAACTTTATAAACAGCCCATAACTTAGCTATAATTCATCATAATTATTCAATCAACATATCAAAATTAAGAAATTGGACCACCATCAATCCTTCAAGAATCAAAAAGTCAAGTAAGAATTTAGAACCTCTACCTCTTACTATGAATGATTTTGGTTTAAGTTTGTAGCTGCAACTTAGTAGAATTTCAAAGTGTGATGGAGTTGGTTGAGTGATAAAAAGAAAAGAGAGAGCTGGAGTGAAGTATGCAACGTGAGAGAAGAGTCTGAGGAAGAGGAGGAGAGTGTGTTATATAATCATGAGTAGTAGTTAACTTGGAAAGTTTTGATTGGTCTCAAAACATAAGGCTGAGTTTCAGCCAACCTTGCTCTCCACGTCGTCTTATTTGTGTGGTAGGATTGCTCTCCACGTCGCCTAAAGTGGGACTAGTTTCCAGTATATTCTGAAGATGAAATCGGAACTCGTACTCTCTATAAAGTCGGAACTCGTGAACATCCTGCATATGAAGTCGGAAACCGGGAAATATATCCAGTTTATTTCGAAACTTGAAAGCAAAGCCTGATGTGAAGCCAAGCACCTAAAGTCAGAAGTCGTGAATTGTAGGACCTCGATCTCGGAACTTGGGAGGATAGAGAAATGAGAGCTCTTGGTATTAAACTCGAGATCAGAACTCGGAAATAGGACGTTACATATGTGGTCTTTTAGTTACTTAGTTCTCATAGGAAATTATTCTTTCCTTCAGTTCATATCTTATGGAACACTTGTTCAATTTAATTAAGTTAAGTGTTTGTTTCCTTTTCTTAAGATAGTGCACTTAGTGATTCCTAGGTTCATAGTATGCTCAGAGGCCCTAATCATACTTCTGTTCCCAAGGAGTTCAGGATCCCTCTAATTCTTGGGAGTTCAGGATCCCTCTAATTCTTGGGTCATGACAACTCATAACCATATCATGAACCTAACAACACCATGTTCACTAAACACCAAGAGTGATTTTTAACTTAACCAAGTTACCAAGCTTCAAGCTTTTATTGCTAATATAATAAGATCTTACCTTAAGTATTATAAAAGTTATCATTCTTATAAAATAGTCATAAAGTTTTATTCTTTATGAAAGTAAGTGCCTTTACCATTAAGCTCTTATCTTAAAGATTAGATCTTTATGAAATAATGATACAAGTTACTAGCTTTACAACTAAAAAGTCTTGCTTTTTATGAAAGTTGACTCTTTTAATTATTCTAAGACCATCAAAGTCTCAACTTTATGACTTAAAGTTATCTCTATATTAAAAAGGTTCCTACTTTATCAATTAGTGATATAAGACATTAGCTTTAAACTTATAAAGTCTTGATCTTTATAAAAGTTAGCATTCTTATGATCCAAAAGTGACCTTTTTCATTTCAAGTTTCAAATATGAAAGGATTTGCTTCCAAAGATCAATCTTTGAAACATAAAGTGACAAGACATCATTTTTCTAACTTAAAAAGGCTTATTATTCCAAAAAGCTTAGACTTTTATATGTATTCTTGCCTTCAAGACAAAACAAAATAAAACTTTATGGGAGCTTAAAAGTTGCGCCACTTTTAAGGAATCAAGAAGCAAACTTTTTAATGTTTTAAGCTTTTAGGATGTTCATAGTCTTATCAAATAAAAAAAAATGTAAAGATGAAACTTTTCTAATCATAAACTCATCATTAGAAAAAGAGCAACTTTACGCAAGATACCATCAAGAACATCAAGAATATTCAAGAATAAAAACATGAACATACTTTTTCAAAGGTGGAAACATCAAGAACACTTGAAGAAGAACAAGATCATACTTTTCCAAAAGTAGAAACATAAAAACACTTGAAGAAGAACAAGATCATATTTAACCAAAAAGGGAAACTTTTGCTCATGAAGAGCATAAAAGATTTCCTCAAGTTTTCACTTAAAGATCTTGGTGATGAAAAGAACTAAGCTTCAAGCTTTCTTGAGTAAACAAAATAAAAAGATGAAGATCACTACTTTTTCTTGAAGATGGCACAAAAACAAGAGAAGAGGAAGAAGAAGATGATGGCTCCTCTTAATGATGATGGTGGCGGTTTTGCAAGAAGGAAGGAGAAGCTCTTGAGATCTTGTGAAAATAGAGGTTGTAGTATTTAGATCTTGTCTCCAAAGACTCAAAGATGAGGTCTTTGAAGGGCTAAGTGAGTGGTTTTAGGTGGTGGTGGCGAGGAAAGGAAGAAGAAGATGAGAAAGTTTAGAGAGAAGTGGGAGGATTTGGTTTGAAGAGAGAGAATAGGATGAGTGAAAATGAAAATGGATAAAGGAGGGGAGAGAGAAAGTGGCGTCCTCATCATAAAGGGAAGGAGGGAGATATTTTCTTAATTTTGTGTTAATTAAGGTTTAGGGGGATAAATTGGATGATAGGGGAACAAAGCATGCACTAACTGTTATATAAAGCACTCTTGTCTTATGTTTTATGCTTTAATGACATCACTTTTTACTTTATTGTCTAGTTGACTAAATTTGAATTTGATCATGTGATTAAGTGCTTTTGCAACTTAATTAAAATGATTAAGTAAAGATTAGTAATTAACACACAAGAACATGATTAACAAAAATTAATCTTGCGATTAAGCTTAATTAAGCTATAAAGACTCTGACTTGCTTAATTAGAGATTATCTAATCTCGATTTAAGCATTCTCTTTACTTTTCTCATCCGAGTTAACTCATAAACTCTTCGTTAACCCCTTAATTAAGCTTTAATCTCATAATTTCTTATTAAGTGCCTAATTACTCAGGATTACTGAGGTAATTTAGTACGACAAAAAATTGAGGTCAAGGAATGAGCTCATGTTCAAAAGCAGTTTATTTCAAAGGAAAGTAAAGAATGTTAAACACGTGTTAAAAACGAAAGTAAAGTCAAGGTATAACCATGGTTAAGTCTATGATGATACATGTCTTTGTATATATTTATATTGTCCATTTGCATTATGAATGTTTATTCTATGCTTTAGTATGTATGTTTAGTTATGATGATGTAGTTATGATGTTAAGTTTAAAAGCAACCCGCTTTGGGATTTAAGTTTTCAAAATCATTAAAATTGAACTTATATCTGTCCACTATTTTTATAATTAAACACGAAGTGGCTGGGATGATGACGATGACATAGTGTTTGTCTAGTCGCGATCCTACCGAGAAATTTAGTATTTCTCATTCTTACGTTTCCTTGTTGTCTTCAGAGGATGCCGGCATCGGGCACGGTGGTGATTTTCATTAAGTTCCCAATGATGCATTGGCACTTCGACCTGGTGCTGAATGTATCTGTGCTAACTGCTCAGGCAGCAATGTGGGTCTACATGTTCCATAGTCGCCAGTTCCGTGTACCTGTGATGTATAACGTCCAAAAAATTTTATCGTTAATAACCGAGTTGTTCGGTTTTTATCGAATAAGTAGGTTTAATTGGAATTCAATTAAGCATTCACTTAAAGCCAATTAAGTGTGATTTAGAAGTGATTAGGCTTGATGGAATTAGATTAGGAATATAGGAAATCTCATAGAATTTTTCTAAAACCGGTTTACCGATTTAAGAGAAATCGGTAAGATTTCGGTAATTTAAACTGTCGGAACAAGATCAATAGAAATTATACTGTGAGAACTCTATGATAGATGGCCAAGATTCAACCAACTTACCCATGCAAGTGGCGCCATCTTAGCCTTCCATATGGGCTGCCAAACCAAGTTGAATAACTAAAACAAATCCACCAATCACATGCAACTTGTTTTAGAAGTTTCTAAATTTTTCCTTTTCTGCCCGTGCAAACTTTGGTCCCTATATACTGACCCCTCTCCATTCTTTTCTCCTTCATCTTATCTCATCTCAACTCATGTCATCTTCATCTCCCACAAACCTTCAAGCCACAACAAGATTTCTTCAACTCAAGCTACAAATCTAACAAGAATCACACCTAGAAAAGGTAGGAATCCAACTTCTCTTCTTGTTTTTCTTGATTTGGGGCTATGTGGGGATTTGTTTTCCTCATGATATTGATGTGATTTGGAGTGATGATGATGGTTTATCATTGATTTTGCATGTGTGTTGTGATTAGAAGTGAAATTGGTATGAAAGAACTTGAAGAAAAGAGAGAACTCAAGAAGCTATTAGGGTTTTTCCTTGGCGATCCGTACAGTGGAGTGTAGGCTCTACCTACAGCTATTTAAATTTCATGAATCTATTTTTACATGAAACTAGACATTCAGGGCTTTCCATACATATATAATATAAGCCATTAGATTAGTATAGTATTATTTATGAATTTTTGAAGTTTGACCTAGAAATTTGGACTCTCATCTGGGCAGTGTGAGTTGAGAGGGTGTAACTCACCCTACACAACTCCAAATTGAGAACCCAAAGTTTTTTGAAAGCTAACATGTAAGGGAACATCCCAGAAGAATTTCAGAGTTAGATTCATTTCCATTTGTTCCCAGCACATCAATGAAGTTGACTTAAGTTTAAACCAGGCTAAAATAGGGTAGTCCAGTAGGGTCAAGTTTTGAGGCTTATATCTCAAAATATGATCATGAAAATGATATGAAACTTATTTCATTTGAAAGCTTGTTCTGTTAGCATTAAATTGATATGAATTTCGTATGATTTCATCTAGTTTTGTATTTTTCGTAAATTTTCTTTTATAAGAATTCAATTCTGGCTAAGAATAGGGCAGTCTGAAGTAAAATAAAAATAACTTAAGTTATACAAATCAAAATGAGATGGGACTAAAACGGTTGGAAACTAGACACAATCCAAAATGCAGACCTAAAAGAATTAAAATAAATGTTTGGTGGATTTTGTAATTTTAGGAGAATTGATTTAAGTGGGCAGAAAGCCCTTTTCTATATTACTTATTGATATTATTATATTCTTAGTATGAATATAAAGTTCTATATTGGAATTGCTGTCTGATTGAACTCTCTGGTTGTCTGCCACTATTCATGGGGAAGTGAACACGATCCGTTATGCTGCCGAATTTCTGGCAAAAATTAGTGATAGTTCTAAATATTAATGTGTTAATATTGTTATGCGACATGTATGAATACTAAGCAAGTATTATTATTTGAGAATAAGATACCAAGCCTATGTATTTATGATTCTATGATAAAAGATATGATGATGAGTCCATATTCCGAAGGAATGTGACATGGCAATCACGCTCTGATGGGATATGACATGGCGATCATACTCTAGATTGTGGCATAATGATCCCACCCTCTAAGGAATGTTACATAATGATCACACCCCGAGGGAGTATGACATGGCGATCATACTCTAGGACATGGCAGGATGAATATATTTTAAGGAGTGTAACATGATGATCACACCCCGAGGGAGTATGACATGTACTCTGGAATATGTATAACAAGTAAAGGAAGACAAAGAAAGAAAAGAAAATTATGTATACCTGCATAAGTTCAAGTACAAGTAAAGGCAGATGCAGATTTCAAGTTTCCAGTATATTGGTGTTATTATATTTTAATACGTTACAGTTATTATTCATAGTGTAATTCATGTCTTTATCATGTATTGGCTCTCCCAAATGACAAGTGCATGAATAAAATGGACTCTACTTCGAACAATATGTTTTTGAACTATTAAATTAAATAGTCTATATAACATGTCCACCTTTTTCATAATAAATCGAAGCAGCTAAAGATAATAATGATGACACCATATGAAATTTCTTAGTGAATCCTACTGAGAATTTAAAATTCTCACTCCTGTTTCCCTGTTATCTCCATATAGTTCGGGAAAATTCAAAGACGACTAAAGTTGCTATCAAATAAGGTCTGCTCAGGTAACAGTAACAACTCCAGAGTGAGGTACTTAAGCATAGTACTGTACAAAGGAGGACATTACATGATGAGTCTATTTTTCGCCCTCATGAGCCGTTTAAGAACATTACCATGGATGACGTTCGCCCGCCTTTTCATCCTCTAAGGTACTTAATGGATGAGGGCTCTGACTCTGACGCTCAGCTGATGCCGACTGCTTCCATAGAGATGGATCCTTTTGAGTCATCATACCCAACTTATTCCATGGGATCCTGCCGTTCGGAGCCATCTCAGCTTTCAGTGATTCACCTAACTTCCGATTCTTTTACTTCATCTACTGGCCCAGCTCCACCCCTAGTTCGCGGTCATGGGTTTATCCATACCTGTGCTGTGCCTCGTGGGCGTGGACGTGCCCGAGGAGGAGGACGTGGTGATGTTGCTCCTGGTGGATTCAGGAACAGTTTCCTCCTGCCAGATGAGCAATGAGTGATGAGGTGTTTGCATGCGGAGCTAAGCATGAGAATATCCCCTTTTGGTTGTAGCTAGGGTTATCATTTTCTTTTGGCATGTATGGTTGGATGTGATTTCCTATGTATTTCTTTTACTAATGTAATTGTTAGGTTTCTTTTGTAGGGCCGACATTAGATATCGGACCCTTTATATCACTATGTATGAATCTTAGTATTATTATATCAACTATAAATGACTATGAAATGAATGTTATGATTATCTAAGTTATTGTTATTCTTGTTGCTTCTATTTATTGTTATTCGCACGGTATGCATGAGATAGCATTGTTTATTATATGCATTCACGACGCGCTCATGGCTCTTGGCTTTCAAAACAGTTTATGTGTTATTGTTCAAAAAAAAATTTACCCCTATTTTCACATAAAAGTATTTTTCAATGGTAATGTTAGTTTTGTGAACAAAAGTAACAATTAGTAATTTCATAACATGACTTAAGCATAGCATAAGACTATTAGGGTGTTACAAGGTTTCTAAACCAGGATTTTCCTCCAGTCATGTATCTGGAGCATCTATTGTCCAGATAGCACTTCTTCTCCTTTTGATTTGCTGATTTAAGACACACCTACATTAGAAGAAATTTTAGCTTTAAGTACCCAGATTTTCTTAGGTCCTTTTGTGTTAGTAGATTTTTCAGATTTTTTCACTTTCTATTTGGCTTTCCTTCTAGAAAAACATTTTTCAAAAGCATGTTCCTTTTTGAAATAACATATACATGTAGGAATTCAATGTGAGGAATCTTTAGATGCTTTTTCGTCATCTTTCTTCTCAAAGCCTAGACCAGTTTTGTCAAGATAAGGCTTTCGGCCTCCAAGCATCAAATCTAGATTTTCAGAGCCATTAACCATTTTTTCAATATCTGATTTGAGAAATTTTACAGTTTTTTGAAGCTCAGAAACATCAGAAGATAACGTAAAACAAGTTTCAAAAACTTCAATTTTCAGGGTTGCTACATCCTTCTGAAGAAAGATATTATTGGTTTGCAATTTTTCTTTTTCGTGCCCAACTTTCTCTTTTTCAATCTTGAGATTTTCAAATTCCAAAGATAATTTTCAAAAATTCCATTTTAGATAAGCATAATGAAAAGCAAGGGACTTAGAATCATCCAAGAGTTCATCATAAACTTTTTCAAGATTTTCAAAAGTAAGCTCAGGTTTAGAATCATGTACCTCAATTTCTTCATCAGAAACAATATCAGCCATGAAGCAGAGATTTGCTACAATTTCTTCTTCACTCTGTGATTCTTCATTTTCTTATTCTTCGTCTAGATCTTCCCAAGTAGCTGTCATTGCCTTTTTCTTTGTGGTCTTCTTTTCCGAGGCTTTCTTTAGTCTTGGACATTTAGATTTGACATGTCCAGGTTCCTTGTACTCGAAGCAGATGATTTCATCTTGCTTGACCTTACCCTTTTTGTCTATCTTGGGAACAAGGTTCTTCTTCTTCCATTTTCTCCATGCTCTTGAGATCTTCCTTGCTAAGTGATCAATTTCATCACTGTCGTCATCATCAGAAGAGTCCTCTTCTTCTTCTTCAGATTCTTCTGAGACTTTCAAGGCTTTTGTAGATTGAGTCCTTTTCTGAGTGGACTTCAGAGCAATAGATTTTCCTTTCTTGATAGCGTCATCAATGACTTTATTTAGCTCAATCTCATGAGTCTTTAATGATCCAATGAAAGCATCCAAGCTAACTACGTTTAAGTCCTTAGCTTCTTGAATATCCGTGACTTTTGGATGCCAAGCCTTGGAAAGACTTCTCAGAATCTTTCTCACCATTTCTGCATTGGTGTATCTTTTGCCTAAGGCCTTCAATTGGTTTATGATATGCATGATTTGATCGTCATTTCATCAATATTTCATGTTGTAGCATTCTGAACATTTCATATTGATGAACCAACATGCTGATCTTGGTTTCTTTGACTTGGTCCATCCCTTTGTGCAGCACTTGAAGTCTATCCCAGATTTCCTTAGTTGAGTCGCAGGATATGATCTTATCATATTCACTTTTGCTTAAGGCACGCGTGAGAAGATATTTTGCCTTGGCATTCATTTGGACCACTACAATAGGTGGAGTTAGTTCTGGATCAGCAACTACTTGAGGTACTGGTTGCTCAATCGTGGGTATATAGTCACAATTTTCTATAATCTCCCACATATCCAAACTGGTGGACTGTATGAAAAGTCTCATTTTATCCTTCCAATAAGGATAATCTTCATCATTGAAGTACGGAGGACGATTTATAGAGTAGCCTTCTACAATGTAATTTATTTGTCGAGCCATCTAATAATATCTTTGACCTCTGCAACCATTAGGAAACTCAATCCCAAAGTTAGGCTCTAATGCCAATTGTTGGATAGGATAGCACAACAAGAGGGGTTTAATCGTGCTTTCAAGTAAGTTTCGTATCTGAAAAACTTTAGCAAAAATATCTATCTCAAGTTCAGGGCTTGGATTGCTAAAGCAATAGTGTTAGTTTTAAAAAAGGGTTTAGTCTAAATAAAACAGAAATAAACTTTTGTTTCTGATTAAGTTTTAAACAGATTTGAACTTAAGTGATAAAATCTAATAGCAAGATTAGAGATAGAGATAATCACACAGAAGATTTTATACTGGTTCAGCCAAACCACTTGCCTACTTCCAGTCCCCAACCTTTCATTGAGATTTTATATACTTTGAGTATTCTTTGTCCAAGTTTCTCTAAGCTTCTTACATGTGAGTATTCTTTCTACAAGCCTCTCCAAATTTACAATCGAGTAGTGTCTTCCTAGCCTCTTCAAGCTTCACAAATGAGTAATATTTTCCTAGCTTCTCCAAGCTTGACACTAACCACTACTAGATCCAAATACAAATGATGAGAATGAAGTATTTTGTTTGTACACTCACACTAACTTTCTCAATAGAGAATGGACTATAAAATGCTTTGTGTGAGACTTCTCTAAATTCTCAAAGAGAGAATATATCTATTACAGATCAAAAGTGTAACATCCTCAATTTCATGTCATGCTAAATTACCTCAGTAACCCTAAGTAATTAGGCACTTAATGAGAAATTATGAGATTAAGACTTAATTAAGGGGTTAACAAAGAGTTTATGAGTTAATTCTGATGAGAAAAGTCAAGAGAATGCTTAATCAAGATTCGATAATCTCTAATTAAGTAAGTCAGACCCTTAATAACTTAATTAAGCACTAATCATCTTTAATTAGCTTAATCGAGTTCAATTAAGGATAATTAAGCTTAATCATGAGATTAATTTATCTTAATCATGTTCTTGTGTATTAATCACTAATCCTTGCTTAATCATCTTAATTAAGTTGCAAGAGCACTTAATCACATGATTAAATTCAAATTTGGTCAACTAGATAATAAAGTAAAGAGTGATGTTACTAAAGCATAAAGCATAAGACAAGAGTACTTTATGTAAGAGATTGTACATGCTTTTTTCCCCCATCATCCAATTTGTCCCCCTAAACCTTAACTAACACAACCTTAAGAAAATATCTTCTCCCACTTGCCCGTATGAGTTACAGCCAATACCAACACACACACATTCATTCACTTTTCATTTTTCAACTCTCATTCTCTCTCTTGCTTGCAAATCCTCCCACTTTTCTCTACACTCTTCTTCATCTTCTTCTTCCTTTCTCCACCACCACCATAACCAAAGCTCTCACTTAGCCCTTCAAAGACCACATCTTTTGGCCTTTCGAGACAAGATCTAAACACTACAAGCTTCATTTTCAAGAGAACTCAAGAGTTCTCTCCTTGCTCATCCAAAACCGCCACCATCATCTACCAAGGAGGAGTCTTCTTCATCTTCTTCTCCTCCATCAAGGATGCCACTTTCATCACTATGCAGTGATCTTCACTCTTCTATTTTGTTTACTTAAGAAAGCTAGAAGCTTGTAACATCCACTGTTTTTCGCCTAATTATTCGGTTTTATCGAATAATTGAGAATAATCAAGATTCGGTTAAACAATTAATTAGACTCAATTGATTAGCAATTACTTGAATTTAGATAAGAGAGAATTAAGTTAGAGTATAGGAGATTTCATAAAATTTTGTTGAAAACCGATTTACCAATTTAAAGGAAATCGGTAACATTACGCTATTTTAAACTGTCAGAACCGAACCAATAGAATTACAAGCTTAAAACCCTAGAACCTAAGGCTGATTACTCAGCCACTTAGCACCAAATGTGGCGCCACTTTGGCCACAAAATCAAGGGAGGGCTGGCTGAAACTCAGCCATGGAAAATCCAACCAATCACAAGCCAAGAAGCCCACCTATATATAACACTCCTTCCATCAGATTTTTCTGCTTCTCCATCACCCATTCTGACCCCTTTTTCTAACGCCACTTTCCCCTCTCCTTTCAGCTCTCTTCCCCTCTTCTTCACACACACAACTCCAGCTAACATCCAGCTTAATCAAGTCTTGCTCATCCAAGCTTCAAAAATCCAGCAAAATCACTTAGAACAAAGGTAGGAGTTCCCTTCTTACATCAATTCTGTGGTCTTGGCTGGCTGAGCTTGGATTATTTTCATAATCTTTGATGTGTTAAATGAATTATTATGATGATATGTGATTGGTTTTGAGCTGTTTGTTTGGTTAAAACCGAATTTGAACTAAGAAAGAATGAAAATAGGAAGAGATGGAGAGCTGGAGAACCCAAAACCCCTCGGTAGTCCGTACGGCGGAGTGTACGGCTCCGCCTATAGCCGATTAAATTTGATGAAACCAATTTTGAATGAAACTAGACATCCAGAGCTTTCCATAGATATATTATATAAGGCTTTTGGATTAGTATTGAGAGAAATATGATTTTTTGAATTTTGACCTAGGGTTTTGACTCTAATTCTGGGTAGACTGGGTTGTTTAGGGTAGAACTCGCCCTATACAACTCGAAAATGAGTGAAACTAACTTTGTTAGAAAGCTTACACATAGGAGAATGTCCCATAAAAATTTCAGAATTAGATAAGGTCCAAGTTGCTCCCAGTGATCCAAGAAAGTTACCCTATGTCCCAACCGGGTCAGAACAGGGCAGTTTAGGAAGGTCAGAATTCGGGGCTTATAACTCGAGCCCTACCCAGCCAAATGGAATGGGACTTTTTGTAAATGAAACTTTACCTTATTAGCTTTAATATAAGTCCAATTTCATATCATTTGAGTCATTTTTTATTTTTAGTGGATTTTTACTTTTAGGTGTCTGATTCTGGCTAGCCACTGGGCATGCCGAGGAAAAATCTAAATATCTCAAGCTATAGATATCGAAATTAGATGCGACTAAAGAGGTTAGAAAATAGATACATAACACTTTAACATACTCAAATTTGTGGTCCAAATGAGTTAAATAGAAATTATGGCTTGAATTATAAAAATCGGGTTGGTTGACTATGCTGGAGCAGGAACTCTGCCTAAATGAATTTGATGTTGATATGAGTTCAATATTGGAATATGTATGTTATATTGTGTTCTTTGTGATAAATTGATGTTCTGGTATGCTGGCACTATTCATGGGGAAGCGGACACATTCCGTTATGCTGCCGAAATTTCGGTAGAATCCCTGTATAAGTTATGAATTTCATGATAATACATGTGCATTTCAAGGAAAGTTATGAAAGTATATTAAGAATTATGTTACTATGAAAGTTCCATGCTACTTGGGCCAGCCCCGGATAAGAAGTTAAGGGGAACAGATCGGTGGGAAAGTCGGGGAAAGTAAACCCGGCATTCCTGTATAGGAACGAGCTCTATCCTGAGAAGCAGACAATTACCCAGGAGTCTAAATGGCCAAGAACTCCTAGGGGACCAAGAGATGGAAAAATGATGAAAGGAAATGAAAAGTTTATGAAGGAAAGTTCAAGTATGAATCTGCATGATTACATGAATGCATGAATACATGGAATAGTTATGTCAAGATGCTTACAGTTGTCTATTATGTTCGTTTACTGCTGTTTATTTATTTATTCTGTTTATCATTCTATGTATCATTATTAGTAATCTATTCTGTTTCTTGTGCCGTCTAAAGTAAAAATGAACCTTGCCTCGGACCAGATATTTTCTTGAACTCATTAAAATAGATATTTCAGTTTGAGCACATGTTTTTATAATTAAGTAAAAATCGAGGCAACTGAGAATGCATGTGACGACAAATAACCACTAAACATAACCCTACTGAGAATTTCTTTAAATTCTCACCTCGTTCTATATTTCCCGCATCATTCTCAGACGCTGACGAAGAGCTCAACGCCCACTCTTTTCATTGAGATCCTAGACCTGCAGCTTCACTATGACTCCGAGTTGGACTTGTTGCACATAGCCTGCTTCTGCTAGTTCCACCTCTGCTTTTAGCACTAGGAATTTTGCTGTTCCTTATTTCATCTGCTGTTAATACATACATATATATATGTATAGACTAAAGCAATGACTTCTATCATGTAAATATACATGTATGTATACAATTGATGTTATTATACTATTCCTTATCTGTTGTGGTATTATGTTGAGTTTCGTTACGCTCATAGTATAACAGCGCGCCATTTCATCTGTTTAAAAAAAAAAATATGCAGAATATTAACACGGTAACACAGTCTACCTAATTTCATGTTATGACTTAAGCATAATATTAAATTAGTAGGGTGTTACAAAGCTTAGTTCTTTTCATGACCAAGATCTTCAAGTGAAACCTTGAGAAAATCTTTCATGCTCTTCATGAGCAGAAGTTTCTATTTTTGGTAAAATATGTTCATGTTCTTATTCATGAGTGTTCTTGATTTCTTGAAAAGTTCCTTTCTTTAAGTGCCTCAAAGTTTCTATTTTTCTTTCTTGATGCATGAGATCTTGATGTTTCTTGTAAGTTGTTTGAAAAAGAATGATGTTCTTGGTGGTGTTTTGTTTAAAGTTTGTTCCTTTTCTTATGATGAGCTTTATGATTAGAAAAGTTTCATCTTTACATGTTTTCATGGTTTGATAAGACTATGAACATCCTAAAAGCTTAAAACTTTAAAAAGTTTGCTTCTTGATGCTTAAAAAGTGGCGCTATTTTTATGGGTTTCACAAGGTTTCATTTTGTTCTTTTTGAAGACAAGAATATGTATAAAAGTCTAAGATTTTTCTAATATGAAGCCTTTTTAAGTAATGGAAATGACATATTGTCACTTTATGTTCTAAAGATTAACTCTTGGATACAAATCCTTTCATAAAGTTTTAAAATTTAATCAAGAAGGTAACTTTAAGTCATAAAGTTATAAGCTTTCATTTTAATCTTGTAAACGTGGAACCTTGAGATGAATATATTGAGTAAAGTTTTAAGCTTTAAGCAAGAATATCACTTTTGACTCATAAAAGTGTTAACTTATAAAGATCAAGACTTTCTAACTTTAAGCTAATGTTATATCATTAGTTCATAAAGTAGGAATCTTTTAGACTTTAAGACAACTTTAAATCATAAAGTTGAGACCTTGATGGTCTTAGAAAAATTAAAAGTATCAACTTTCATAAAGAATAGGACTTTCTAGTTCAAAAGCTAGTATCTTGTATCATTATTTTATAAAGATTTAATCCTTAAGTCAAGAGTATAATTTTAGAGGCACTTGCTTTCATAAAGAATAAAACTTTATGATTACTGTATAAAGAATGATAACTTCTATAATATTTAAGGTAAGACCTTGTTATGTTAATAATAAAAGCTTGAAACTTTGCAACTTGGATAAGTTAAAAATCACCCTTGTTGATTAATGAACATGGTGTTGTTGGGTTCATGAGTGTGGTTATGCATTGTCATGACCCAAGGATTAGAAGGATCTCGAATTTCTTGGGAACAGAAGTATGATTAGGGCCTCTGAGCATACCATGAACCTAGAAATCACTAAGTGCACTATCTCAAGGAAAGAAAATAATTACCTAACTTAATTAAATTGAACAAGTGTTCCATAAGACATGTACTCAAGTAAAGAGTAATTTCACATAAGAACTAAGCAACTAAAAGACCAAATACATATATTTTAACCATGAGATCTCCCATGGGTAACCACAAGAAATCATATGGTGATTCATAAGATTCTTCACAAAGAATAACACAACTATGAATCCCTTTAGGGTATGAATGTATGATGCCATTCGGCATGATGAATGACAAGTTGATTGAGCCCTATCTCATGATTGAATGACTAGTGTGATGATATGATGTCGATATAATGGAGTGTTGATTGAAAGTTTTATGATTGGCATTTTGGGGAAGCTCTGGTCTTGCGGTTATGCTGCCGGATTTTTGTCAAAATTATGGACTTAGTCATATCATTGCATGTGTTTAGTCAAAGAAGTATTATGCATATAAAGTATAATGATAAGAAAAGAAATAATAGGATATAACCCCTTGATCACTTTAGGGAAATGAGAGACGGTGATCCACAAAGACTTAAAGAACCTCTTTGGGGAAGGCAAGGATGATATAGAGGACCCTCCAACTTAGAGGTAACCAATATCGGCTTAGTCTGAATTGGTCAGTACTGCGTGGCGACGGTCACAGAATGAGCTCATGTCCAAAAGCAGTCTATTTCAAAGGAAAGTAAAGAATGTTAAGTACGTGCTAAAAATGAAAGTAAAGTCAAAGTAGAACCATGGTCAAGTTGATGAGTTGCATAGTCATACATGTTTCTATATTTCTCATGCATATTATAAATGTTTATCCCATGTGTTTGCATGTATGGCTGTGTATTACATTATGAATATGATGATAAATGTAAAAGTAATCCGCTTTGGGATTTATATCTTCAGAAATTGTTAAAATTGAACCTATATCTATCCACTATTTTTATAATTAAACCCGAAGTGGCTGAGATGATGACGATGACACAATGTTTGTTTAGTCGTGATCTTACTGAGAAATCTTGTATTTCTCACTCTTATGTTCCTGTGTCATCTTCATATGGAGCTAATGGCATCCATGGTAGCACTTCTGATGGTACCTGACTGGATAAGATGAGGAGCTGCCATGTTTCTGCACTTAGCTAAGGAGGATCGAGATAGTATTATCGTATTTTCATTTTCTTAAGAGCCTTAGTTGGGCAGTTTGTGTGTAATTAAGAGCATCTAAGAAGTCATGCTATTTAATTTGACCTATTACATATGTGAAACTTATTAAGTGTAATGATGACTCTTAATTATCTATGATTACATTCTTGGCTTAAGATAGTGTGTTGTGTTATTTCAATTTTTGTCACACGTCTTATTAGTAACTCAACGATATGAGGAACAACGTCCATATGTTTGCAAGTAAGTAAGTGCTTAAAGGCTCAGTTTTCAAGTATAAAGGTTTTACAAAAAAAAATAAAAATCTACAAGCTATTTTTGTATATTACGATAATTTCAATTATAAGAACTTCCACTTGTTAAGAGTAACAACTAGTAATACCATAAAATGACTTAAGCATATCAGGGTGTCACAAAAAGAGAAGATTTTCTTATATCCTAAAGTTACAATAAATAACTTTCTGGTGTTCTAGATAGTTGAGAAGGATGAAGAAAGGAAGCTCTTTTTCAAGGAAAGTATTCAAACAGTTTAACTATTCTTTCTTCGATTTCCAGCCTTGTATAGACTTCAAGATATGACTGTTGAAGCTTGTAAGCCTTGATCCTTGTGATCCTTTTTAGTCTGTTGGTCTACGACTGGACAGAGAAGAAATAGCCTTCCCTTTTTTCTATTCTTTAAAACTTACACAGAAGTAGAAAAGTTGTTATTTGTTGGTTTGCCAACTATTCAGGCTTGTCAGCATCTCTTCTGCAACTTGTCAAATCACCTTTTTTAACATTTTGAATTTGTCTATTGAAGCATGTAGAGGAAGTTTTGAAGGTGTAACACTTCATAAGAAGCAAGTCTTTGAAGATTTGCCTTCTAGACAAGGTCATCTTTCTAAATGAACAGTGTTCGCTCTTGAGCCACCATTTTCTCTTCTAGTGTTGCAGTTTCATCCTTCTGAACCTTCCTTCTTATTTCTTGCATGATAATTGAGATAAATATACAAAGCATACATTCCATATCAAGTATATTCAATTTAGAGTATCCATGGATAACCTGACTTTGAACATTCTCAATCATATAATGCACATAATTGACAAAGAAACGCATCTAGAAACAATTTGCTTATATATATATATATATATATATATATATAATAGGATTAGCTTAAATTCTAATTTTGTATTCATCAAAACCTTAATTCTCATTTCGGTTTACAACCATAGAACGGTTTCTAAAGGACATTGGAGCTAACAATCCCTGCCATCTAGGAATGACACGGATACAAAAAACAAATGAGAATCTAAAATTCTCCATAGGATTTCTACTTACTGCACCGCCTTGTCATCGTATTCATTCCCAATTGCTTCGATTTTATTTGATTAGTAAAAAGTGACTAACAAAATTCTATATTCAGTTTCATTTGAGTATTAGAAATTATGACCCGAAGCAAGATTCTATTTTACTGAATGTAATAAAATGCATATAAATATCATAAAGGAACATGAGGGATAATCAAGGAAGTTATTTACAACACATACATAGGCAATAAGCATACAGCTTACCTTCAATCACTATAAAAAGAAATGCATAAATGCAAGGACATAGAATGTGATTATTTCCTTAATCCTCTATCTCATAGTTCGTGAACCTTTCTATTCTTGTTCAACACACTTAAGCGTTATATATCGCCATTCCTAAGGTGTTTACCTTTATCTTTAATCCATTACTTGGTCTCCTAGGTGTAACATCCTGAATTTCATGTCGTGCTAAATTACCGTAGTAACCCTGAGTAATTAGGTACTTAATGAGGAATTTCGAGATTAGGGCTTAATTAAGGGGTTGACTCGGACGAGAAAGGTCAAGAGAATGCCTAATCGAGGTTGGATAATCTCTAATTAAGCAAGTTAGAGCCCCTATAGCTTACTTAAGCACTAATCGCCCTTAATTAGCTTACTCGAGTTTAATTAAGGTTAATTAAGCTTAATCGTGAGATTAATTTTTGTTAATCATGTTCTTGTGTGTTAATCACTAATTCTTACTTAATCACCTTAATTAAGTTGTATGAGCACTTAATCACATGATTAAATTCAAATTTAGTCAACTAGACAATAAAGTAGAGAGTGATGTCATAAAAGCAAAAAGCATGAGACAAGACTACTTTATGTAAGAGTTTGACCATGCTTTGTCTCCCCATCATCCCATTTGTCCCCTTAATCACTAATTAACACAAGATAACACAAAGTGAAGCAAAAATATCTCATCCTCCCTCCTTAAAGTGGACGCCACTTTCTCTCTCTCCCTCCCTCATTCATTTTTATTTTCACTCATCCTATTCTCTCTCTTCAAGCCAAATTCTCTAACTTCTCTCTAAACACTTCTTCATCTTCTTCATCTTCCTCTTCCTTTCTCCACTACCACCACCCTAAACCACTCACTTAGCCCTTCAAAGACCTCATCTTTGGGTCTTTGGAGACAAGATCAAAACACTACAACCTCCATTTCCACAAGATTTCAAGAGCTTCTCCTTCCTTCTTGCAAAACTGCCACCTTCATCATCAAGAGGAGTCATCATCTTCTTCTTCCATTTCTCTTGTTTTTGCGCCATCTTCAAGAAAGGTAGTGATCTTCATCTTTTTCATTTTGTTTGCTCAAGAAAGCTTGGAGCTTGGGTCTTTCATGACCAAGATCTCTAAGTGAAAACTTGAGAAGATCCTTCATGTTCTTCATGTGTTCTTAAGTTTCCTCTTTTAGAAAAATATGTTCTTGATGTTCTTCATGTGTTCTTAAGTTTCCTCTTTTAGCAAAATATGTTCTTGATGTTCTTCATGTGTTCTTGTGTTCTTAAGTTTCCTCTTTTAGAAAAATATGTTCTTGATGTTCTTCATGTGTTCTTAAGTTTCCTCTTTTAGTAAAATATGTTCTTGATGTTCTTCATGTGTTCTTAAGTTTCTTCTTTTGGAAACCTATGTTCTTATTGATCTCTAGCTTAAAGTTGTTCCTTTCTCTTTATGATGAGTAAATGATTAGAAAAGCTTCACCTTTCTATGTTTCCATGATTTGATAAGACTATGAACCTTCTCAAAGTTTTAGACTTTAAAAAGTTTGCTTCATGATTTCTTCAAAGTGGCGCAACTTTTAAGCTTCCATAAAGTTTTATTTTGTTTTGTTTTGAAGACAAGAATATATGTGAAAGTCTAAACTTTTTGAGTTAGAAAAATGATATCTTGTCACTTTAGGCTTTAGAAATCAAACCTTAAAGAAAAGACCTTTCACAAAGTTTCAAACTTTATTCAAGAATGAGATCATTAAGTTATAAAAATGTTGTTCTATAACATTTCATTCATAAAGTTTAGACTTTGAACCCAACTAATGCAAAAGGTGTTAACTTTTATAAAGAACAAGACTTTTTATTCAAAAAAGCTAGTAGCTTGTATCATTATTTCATAAAGATCCAATCTTAAGATAAGAGCTTAATGTCAAAGGCACTTACTTTCATAAAGAATAAGACTTTATGACTACTTTATAAAGAATGACAACTTTAATAATGTTTAAGGCAAAACCTTGGTATGTTATTAGTAAAAGTTTAAAACTTTGCAACTTGACTAAGTTAAAAGTCACCCTTGGTGATAAGTGAACATTGGTGTTGTTGGGTTCATGATGTGGTTATGCGTTGTCATGACCCAAGGATTAGAGGGATCTCGAACTCCTTGGAATGTAAGTATGATTAGGGCCTCTAAGCATACCATGAACCTAGGAATCACTAAGTGCGCTATCTCAAGGAAAGGAAACAATCACATAATTTAATTAATTTGAACAAGTGTTTCATAAGACATGTACTTAAGTAAAGCATACTTTCATCCAAGGACCAAGTAACTAAAAGACTATAAACACATATCCTAACTATGTGATTCTATCATGGGAAATCATGTGATGATTCATAATATTCTCCACAAAGAACAACACAACTATAAACCCCTTTAGGGTATGAATGTGTGATGCCACTTGGCATGATGAATGATGAGATTGATTGAGCTTTGTCTCATGATTGAATGATAAGTGTGATGATATGATATAGATATGATGAACTATTGGTTGAATGCTGATGATTGGCATTTTGGGGAAGCTCCGGTCTAGCCGTTATGCTGCCGGATTTCCGTCAAAATTATGGACTTAGTCATATCATTGCATGCGTCTAGTCAAGGAGTTATGCATGTAAAGTATAAAGATAAGAAAAGAATCAATGGGACGTGACCCTTCAATCACTTCAGTAAGGGAAGTGAGAGACGGCGATCCACAAGGAACCTCTATGAGGGAGGCAAGGGTGTTTTGGAGGACCCTCCAACTTAGAGGTAACCAATATCGGCTTAGTCTGATTTGGTTAGTACTGCGTGACGACGGTCACGGAATGAGCTCATGTCCAAAAGCAGTCTATTTCAAAGGAAAGTAAAGAGTGTTAAGCACGTGCTAAAAATGAAAGTAAAGTCTAAGTATGACCATGGTTATATCTGTGATGATGCGTGTCTTTGCACGAAAGTATATGGCCCATTTGCATTATGGATGTTATTCTATGTTTTAGTACGGATGTTAGTCATGATGATGTGTTTATGATGTTAAGTTTAAAAGCAACCCGCTTCGGGGTTTAAGTTTTCAAAACCATTAAAAATTGAACTTATATTTGTCCACTGTTTTTGTAATTAAACCCGAAGTGGCTGGGACGATGATGATGACACTGTGTTTGTCTAGCCGCGATCCTACTGAGAAATTTAGTATTTCTCTTTCCTACGTTTCCGTGTCGTCTTCAGAGGATGTCGACGTCGGGCACGGTGGTGATCTACATTGAGTTCCCGATGTGGCATTGGCGCTTTGACCCGGTCTTTGAACGCCTGCTGTCATCCGCGAGCACAGCGATGAGGGTCTACATCTTCCACGACCGCCAGTTCCAGACTCCCATGATGAGCCCATTTTCCGACCGCATCAGCCATTTGGCGAGGTTACTATGGATGACATTCGCCCCTACTTTCAACCACCGAGATACCCCACTGATGATGATGAGACTGACTCGGATACCCGTTTGACTCCGATCGCTTTCACCGATTCCGATCCCTCGGAGCCGTCTTATCCGAGCTTCCATGTGGAGACCGATCCATCCGAGCCCCTCTATCCGACTCATTCTGGGGGTTCTCACCGTTCGGGTTCGTCGCAGCCTTCAGTGATTTGTCTATCTTCTGATTCTTCTGCTTCATCTGCTGGCCCATTTTCACCCCCAGTTCGCAGGCGTGGGTTCATTCGCACAATGCGTTCCCGTGGGCGGGACGTGCTCGAGGAGGAGGACGTGGTAGTACTTCTCCGTGGATATGGGAACGGATTCCTCCCGCCAGATGCTTGATGTGACGACTGCATGCGGAGCCGAGCACGAGGATAGCCCCCTTTTGGTAGTAGTTATAGGGTTATCATTCTGTTATATGGCATGCTTGGGTAGTAGGATTCTCTGATGTATTTCCTTTTATTATGTATTGGTAGGCTTTTGTGTAGGGCCAACGGATAGATATCGGACCCATTATTATCTTATGTATGAACTGGTACGACTCTTATTGTATTATCATGGTTGGCCGTGGAATGAATGTTACATTATTCTAAGAATTGTGGTTACTCTTATGGTCTCTATGCTTATTAAATGCGATATATGTATGGGATAGCGGTGTTACTTTATATGTTCACGATGCGCTCATGGCTCTCGATTTCAAAAATGGTTTACTTGTTTTGTAGAAAAAAAATTTTACCCCTATTTTCGGTATAAAGTAATTTCTAAAAGGTAATGATAGTTCCGCGAGCAAAAGTAGCAACTAGTAATTCCACAATATGACTTAAGCATAGAATGGGACTACTAGGGTGTTACACTAGGAGTCTTTGGTCATATGATCCTAGGTAACAGTCTGCTTATCAAGACCGAACTCATTCCTATACAGGATTGCTGAGTTTACTTTCCCCGACTTTTTCACCGATCTATTCCCCTTAACTTTATTCTAGGGTTGGCCCAAGTTATATGAAATATTTTATAACTCTCATGAACTACATAAACAAGACTAATTTTCCTTGAATATCATATGTATTGATAAATATTCCACATGTCATGCACAATTTCTATCGGGACTTCGGCAGCATAACGAATCGAGTCCATTTCCCCATGAATAGTGCTAGGCTACCAGAAAATCAGTCATACAACAAGACCAATAGAGAGGATCAAGCATCCAACACTTATACAAATTTTGTAATATTCACACATGAATTAGGTTTTTGCTACTTCTACGCAGTTTTGTCTAATTTTTTAAATTCAACCATAAATTCTATTTAATTCATTTAGACCTAAACCTTGGATATGTTATAGTGCTATTTGTCTAATTTTCAACCTCTTTGGTCCCATATAATTTTAATAAATGTAGCTCAAATTATTGGGGATTTACTTTGGCCTGCCTTATAGTTGGCCAAATTTGTAGACTCAAATGTAAAAAATTCACTAAAAATATAAACCTAATTGGAATCATACGAAACTTTTATCATCCTAAAGCTAACTAAACTATCTTTCATTTCCAATAAGTTTCACTTTATTTGAGTAAGTATAACTCGAGTTATGAGCTAATGAATTTAAGTAACCTGCAGTGCCCTGTTCCATGCCAATTGGGATTGAAATTTTTATGGCAAGTTCCCCTATGTCTTAACTTTCTAACAAAATTGGTTACACTAAATTTGAAGGAGTATAGGGTGAGCTATGCCTTACTCACCTCACTCTGGTCAAATTCAAGGACAAAAACCTAAGGCAAACTTTAAAAAATCATATCTCTCTCAATACTAATCCAACAGTCTTATAATTTATATGTATAAAAAACTCTAGGTGTCTAATTTCATTAAAATTAGGTTTATAAAATTTTGGAGGCTATACGTGATGCTATACATCATGCGAGTATGGACAGCCTTAAGGAATCTGTCTCTAACCAAATCTATTTTCTCATATTTTTGAGTTTTACTCACTTCCTCAACCCAAAACAACAACATCCATAGTTATTCAACCAGAAAAAAATCAATACGAAAACATCCAATATCATCATAATAAGGGAGGAAACCAGAAACCCTAACTAATCATGTTAATTCCATTCAATAAAAAGTCATGAAATCCTACCTAGAAGTTGAATAAGAAGCCAACTAGAGTGGACTTTGAGTGAAGGAAACTTGGTGAGATGTTGAAAGAGAGTGAAACAAAGGAGATAATGAAGAAATGAAGAGGAGTTCCTTCCCTAACGTGGCCAAAATTTTCGAGGGGAAAAGTAGGAATTTTTATGTTTTATGTCATAATTGGTAAGTATGACATGTGAGCTCTCATTGGTGGATTTGGCTTGGAGTTTGAATTCATTTAAATTGCCTATTTTAAGGGCATGGATGGTGCCGCTTGGGGGAATGGGTGACTAAATCTAAGCCATCCAAATTAGAGTTCTTATAGTATAATTTCTACTGATCTATTACATATCGGATACAAAATTGAAACTTAACCGATTTCTCATTAACTTAGCAAAATGCTACTAATGGTTGCTATAATTTCTGCATATCAAAACTCAAAATATTCTAACCTCAACTCCCAAATTTTATTTGTAAATACTCTAACTTCCATAATAAAATAAAACAGATTGAAATCGGTGCAATTTTGGTGAAGTCCATAACTTATTTCCATTCTAGGTTGGAATCTAACTATCCTTCCAAATTTGCATGTCCATACCCAAACTGACCATCCAATACCCTCCTTCCTTTAGTACCTATAAGGATTCTTGGATGCTTCTCCAGGTATAACTAGGTGTGAAGCCAGCTTTTGCTTCTAAGACCTTTTGGCAAAGGAAGTATCATGCTTTGAGGGTTCTTACTATCAAGGAATCTAGATGTTGGAGTAGTCTCCAACCTTATTTTGCCAATAAAGTCAAATTGGAAGATTTGAAGTCTCGGAAGCCCATCCCCCCATCCATTTTTTTTTATCACATAGGTACAACCATTTCAACCAATGAATCTTTCTTTCCCTGTCCTTGTTGCCCTACCAAAACCAGCTAATCTGCATCTTAGTGTGCTCACATAATCCCTATGGTAGTAAGAAGCACTCCATGATATAAGTAGGTATAGGCCGCAAAGCTGCTTTGATAAGTAATTCTTTCCCTACACATGATAAAGCTGATTCCTTTTAACTTTTTAACTTATTACACACCTTCTTTTGAATAAAGTCGACAATCTGTTTCTTGGATCTACCAACAAAGTTTGACAATCCTAAGTATTTGAAGTGATTCTCCACCGCCTTTACATTCATTTAACTTTGAAGCAAAATTTGTCTGTTGGTATAGTTCGACTGAAAGAGATCTCCGATTTATTCAGGTTTATGCATTGGCTAGAATGTAACACCTTCTATTATATAAGTCATGCTCGAGTCATGGAGTTATATTAAGAGGTTGTCACTATACTAAGAAAATCTTTAATATATGGAAAATATAATATATGGCCCTTTAACTGCTCACTTTATTACTGACTAATAATCTCTGATACATAGAAAATAAAATAATTACACTTTGAAAGAAATTGTGACTGACATAGTAAATAGCGTTTACATCCGACTAGTCGTTAGCTGGCTTCAAGAGTCTCTTGGGCTGGCTTACTTCTTGCTCAATGAAAGACCCTGTACTCCGCCTCATACTTGATTTCCAACTTAGGTGCTGGAATGTTTACGGAAAGGAAAAACATACAAGCAGGCAGTGAGAACCTAAGGTTCTCAGTAGGTAAACTCAAACTAATCTTACAGTGCCATCATAAACATTCCAGCCGCTTCGATTTATTAAGAAAATATGAGCACATATAAACAAATAGTGGTTCAATTTTAAGTTGAAAACACCTTTCTCGAAGCGTGTTATATTTTAACAACCACTTGCCATATCATATGACAGACATAGGAATACGGATAGTATCATATGCTTCAACAAGGATCGTAATAGCATTATGACTTAACTAGATAATTGAAGATGCAAATATAGATGTGTATACTTGAATGTATGCAAGTGCACTTGACTTAATTTATCTCTTCTTTAACTTGCAACTTAACCTTGCCATTCTGTACTTGGTCCCCCGGAGGTGAATGGCCTCTCTCACCCTTGGGTGATAACCTGCTTTTCAGGTCCGAGCTCGTACCTATACATGAGTGACAGGTTTACTTTCCCCGACCCTCACACCGGTCTATTCCCCTTAAATCTGGTCGGGGGCTGGCCCAAGTCTTAGACAAGATCGCCTGCCCACGCTAGTCGTCTATGCCATGCCTCACGTGGTAGCTTGGTACGTCTTTCTTGCAAGTTCTTATTATCTTTTTCTTTTCATATCTTGTCATGCATGCGGACGCTTGGTGCATTCATGAGTATGTCTCATACGTTATATATCATATCATGTTATAAATATATACTTGCATGCATGATGCATATGAATATGACATGTAAACGTAAATATATTCAAAGCATAATCATCCATAGCATAAGTTCTCATAAATTTCTGCCGAAATTTCGGCAGCATAACGGATCGAATCCGCTTCCCCATGAATAGTGCCAGACAACCAGTACAATTATACAAACTTACAATTCAATATAAACCAGCAATTATACATATGCATTCATAAATTCCTTCATTAGTTTCAACTCAGCATTGATATGGCCTCAGTTTACTCTTCCCTGTCCTGCCCGAGTTTTGTATGCTTCACCCTTATTCCAATTCAACTTATTTAAACCTATTTTTTGGATATGTTGTAGCTTTATATGTCTAGTTTCTAACCCTTTTAGTCCCATCTCATTTTAAGTTGTATAGCTCAAGATATAACCATTTTTCCTCAGCATGCCCTGTTCTTAGCCAGAATGGGTTCCTACAAAAGAAAATTCACTAAAAATCGAAAACTAGGTGAAATCATACGAATTTTATTCAAACTAAAGCTAACATAACAAGCTTTAAAATGAGTTAAGTTTCATGTCATTTGCCTAAGTAGATTTTGAGTTATGAGTCTCGAAACATTACCCTACTGGGCTGTCCTGTTCTAGGCTAGTTTAAACTTAAGCCAACTTCATTGATGTGCTGGGAACAAATGACAATCAATTAAATTCTGAAATTTTTATGGAATGTTTTCTCATGTGTTATCTTTCAAAAAAATTTGATTTCACTCAATTTGAGGTTGTATAGGGTGAGTTACACTCTTCTCAACCGATGCTGCCCGGGTGAGAACCCAGATTTCTAGGTCTAACTTCAAAAATTCATAACTAATTCTATACTAATCCAATGGCCTATTATGATATATGTATGGAAAGCCCTAGATATCTAGTTTCATTTAAAAATGGTTTCATCCAATTTAAACGGTGGTAGGCAGAGCCGTACACTCCGCCGTACGGACCGCCGAGGGAAAACCCTAACAGCCTCTAGATTTATCTTCCTCCTTCAAGCTATTTGCCCTCAAATCCAATTTTAATCACAACATACATGCAAAATAAGTCATAAAACATCATCATCACTCTATAAAACACCAACATCTCAGATTATGCATGCCCAACATGCAGCCCCAAATCAGAGAAACAAGAGGAGAAGTAGGATTTCCTACCTTATCTAGCTGAATTTGAGTGGATTTTGTGTCTTTGATGAAAGCACTTGTGATGAGACTTGAAAATGGGTGAGAATGGAGTGAAAATGAGAGCAAAGATAAGAGAAGGAGATGAGCTTCAACAGCTGGAGAGGGATGGCCGAAAATTTGGATAAGAGAAGGAAAGAAAAGGTTGAGATATTTGGAGACACTTTGCCTTGATTGGTGGATTTCACTCCCTTCTCCAATTTGGCTTGGCTTCCCCATCATCAAGGGCTGATCAAGGTGCCACTTGGGGATTTTCTTGGCTAAATCTTAGCCATTGATCCTAGGGCACTCATAGAAAAATTTCTATTGGTCCGGTTCCGACAGTTTGAAATACCGAAATCTTACCGATTTCCTTTAAATCGGTAAATCGGTTTTGGAAAAATCCTATGAAGTTTCCTATGCTTTCAATCTAATTCTCTCATATCTATTTTCTCTAAATGATACTTAATTGGCTCTAAGTAAAAATTTAATCGAATGCTAATTAATCTTAAGTAGTTGATAAAACCGAACAACTAGGCGAAAACGATAAAAAATCCGATGTAGGTGAGGCCAAGTTTTTCCACTATCTTGAGCAACACTTGGCGCCACTCATACATGGTAGGGGTGGCTGAATTTCAGCCACTTAAGTGAGGGATTCCAGTAGAAAATTCCACTGGTTCGGTTTTGGTGGTTTAAAATACCGAATCTTCGCCGATTTTCTCCAAACTGGTCAAACGTTACTTAATAGTTTTGTAAGATATCTACATGTTCATTTTTAATTTATCTTAAGCCTATTCTCTCTAACTAATATCTAGTTAACTCTTAATTAATATTTACTTAACCTCTAATTGCCCTTACATAACTATTGAAACCGAATAAGTGAATTAACGGAGTAAATTAGACATTTTCGTAAATCCGGAGCCTTTCTATTTCCAATTTTCTGTAACTAATGGCATTTTCATAATTTTGAGCAAGTCCAGGGGCACCCCTCGTCATTTCACACCAGACTGCCTCCATGGCCCAATCGGCAGAGATTTAAACTTCTACGGTTTCACCATGTGATTCTGCTCTGCTTAAAATCCCATTTTGCTAATCTTATAGATGTAGGGACATAAAGGTCATTTCATGAAAAGTTTTAGGGTTATTGTGGAAATATCCACTTGGGGTTAAAGTACAATTTCTCAAACTTTTGGGTAAGAGTAAAATTAACAAAAGTTGATAGGGGCACTTTTGTCATTTTCTAATTTTTAACATATGGCAGTGCCATATTTTCAACGGCAGTATTACACTATTCTATAATTTCAAGTCTGAGAATCACACAAGATAAGTACGCTCGAGAAATTCTCACACTACCTAAGAAAAATAATTCAAAGTTTCTATTATACTCCAATTAAGAAAGTTGGGGATGTTACATAGAAGCTTTTTGGTATTGGTCAAGGATTTGCAAATTCTTTTCAACCTCCTAAGTGTTTGCTCTGAAAATAACAATGCTATCATATGCAAAAAATAGATAGGAAATCTTCTAGCTGGTCCTCGCCACTTAGACCTTGTGGAGAGCCTATTCTTGTTGCGCCTTCAAAATCAAGTCAGATAGCACTTTAGCACATAAAATGAAGAGACAAGGTGAAAGTGGGTCACTTTATCTCAGGCCTCTTTCGATCCTGGAGACTTCACACAAGATGCCATTTAGAAGCACAGAGAAGGATATTGTTGATACACACTTCACAATGAACCAAACTGAATGTTCGGGGAATCCCATGCTTCCGATAAACTTCTCTATGAATCCCTACTCAATTCTATCATATGCCTTTGCCATGTCTAGCTTCAACCCCGCCACCCCGACGATACCTGTTTTATTTTTCCTCGTATAGTGAAATATTTCAAAAGCAATTAGAGCATTATCAATTATAAGTCTATAGGGCACAAAAGCACTTTCATACGGGCCACAGTAAAAGGTACAATCTACTTAATTCTATTCGTAATTGTTTTGTTGACAATCTTAAAAATGACATTACATATAGAAATAGGCCTAAAATCCCTAGTGTGTTTTGGCTTTTTATTATGATTTGGTAATAGGTTAAATGGGACAAAAGAACTTAATGATAATGATTCAATTAAAAGTATCTTTTGCTTTCCTATTGTGTGTGTGTATATATATATATATATATTGATAACCAAAGTGGCTTATGCCCTAAACAAAAGCAAAACTACAGACTAACAACCTTGGGAAAAAGGATTCCTATACTGCTTACTAAGAAAACAATGGAAAGGAAATATGGAGATTATTAAAAAAACAAGTGAAGGAACTTGACAAAATGTCGAAACTTAGCTAGCCCATCTACGCAACCATTAGCCTCCCGATAGATATGAGAAATAGTAACCGACCAATCTCTAATTAAAACTTCCTTAATGGGCCTGATTAACGTACTATTAGGATGATGCTCTTCACAAGGCCCAGATATCAACTGAAAATCACTCAAAGAGTCTAACTCAACCAAAAGGTACTTCAAACCAAAATCATAAGCCATGTAGAGGCTCGCCTATAGTCCCTATAGTTCCGCTATCATAATAGAACAAATACCCAGTTTTGCAGAGAAAGCCAAGAGGAACCTAACTAAATGGTCTTTGATAATGACACCACAAGATTATTGAATGATTGTATTGGGAAAAAAAAAAAGAAAGAAGAAGCTAAAATTAAGGCAATGGTCCTATATTAAAAAATAACGACTTAATGCTTATAAATGACAATAATTTTGCCAATAATTAACAATGGTTATCAATGATTAAAATTTCACACTTTATTAACCTAAATGAATTTCTAAGATGCCATATTGACTATGTGATTATTAATTTCCTAACACATCTTTATATAGGATTTTGTATCCTCTATTTTTAACATGAAAAATGTTATTTGTACTCATTTCGGAGATTCATTATCAATGTGCAATGAGAGAAAAAGATACGACCTAGTAGATGTTGAAAAAGTAAAAAGTGGTGGACTCACTATCTTTTGTCTTTTTCTCTAATTGTGTATCTATAATAAGTCCCCAAAATATGTCTAAACAACATTACTCTTTTAATATATGTTGACTCACTCAAATATGACAAAGTACATTGAAAGTTTTTCAAGCTAGCATCCCAAATGAACTTTGGGAGGTGATACATAGAGGAAAAGGATATTTATCATCCTAAAATGGACTTTTGGAAAGGTAAATGGAAAAGAGAGAAATCGACCTTGCAAAAGAAAATCAATAGAGCAGCAAGGAGACTTGGGTGGTGCATAACAAAACTCAAAACAATTCAACCACCAAAATAGTATTAATCTTCAACAAATATAGGCAATATGTATATTACCATGTTGAATCCAGAAATAAGAAAAATGATGGAAAAACCTTTTTTAAAAGAAAAATGAAAAGGAAGCTTGAAACTTGGACACCACTAGGCAAGTTATGCATCATGAAGACTTGAACATAAGATTCATTCTCTAATAATAGATGAAGGCAGAAGTTTCAACTAGCGACAACGTTTTGGTACAAAGTTGATTAAGAGCAAGAACTCAAACATATCTGATTCTAGTGGACATTGCAAGAAGAGATTAAAAATTGAGAAACTTAGGTTGGGATTTGGGTTTGTGGTGTTTGGGTTTCGATCCATGGTGCTACTCCATGTGCCACACATTATGGCCATATCAATCGTGAGATGTATGCTTATGGGTATTGAGGTATTTAGTGGAAGTAGTTTTATTTGCTCCCAATAGATGGTGCCAAAATATTTCGATCTCAACCTTAGTGGGTAAAAGATGGTGGTGGAGAGTTAACAAGGAGAAGGAAGAATAGAGCTCTCTAGTAGTCCTTAAGGTATTTGTAACAAGGTACCATCAATGCATAGCCTGTGATTTGAGTAAATGACTAATTACTAGATTGATGAGAAGACAATTTTCTCCAAGTGTTTGGTGAGGTAGGTCTAGTTCAAGCAGATGGAACAAGTCTCATAGTATTCTTTTTTCTCTTTGCAATGACAAGTTTTGGTGAAATTTGAACAAATTTCGTATCCGAACTTTTTTGTTTTTACAAAAAATAAACTATAAATTCATGCTATCTCACTATATACTTTCATCATTAAGTTAATTCTTTTCATTTCAACTTTTATATAGGCACCAAAGACAATGAGAAGGACCTTGTCAAAAAAATAAATAAACAAATGAGAAGGATTATTTGATTTCATATCGCATGCATGGTGATCCAACTCATGTTTATTACATAACTTCATAAACTACTTAGGGTAGAGTGTAGATCAATCCTTTAGACAACACTAAACTACAAAACTCATACAAAGGCCCCCTTTCTTATAGCCCCGATTAAGGTAGCTTTGGTTGCAATCCACACATGGTTCTTTGCTATCTAATTGTAGATACTCCATAATTGTTGCTGATCCTAGATCCTTCATAACTCCTACTTATTCTATAGGAAGAATGAAATTAACAAATTTAGGCACATAGTTCTTTACTTTCTAACATATCATTGATATGGATAATGTAATTAGGGAAAAATATACTTTGTATACAATACATGACTATAAGACCAAAAATGAAAATACAATACACAACTACAACAAACTAGTACTGATCATGCCATCAGGAAACCACTTCTTTCAAAAATTTATCAAAATTCACATTAAAATATTAATAAAAATGTTGCTATTGAGTCTTACACACTGAATGTACAAACTCTTTTTATTTTTTGGATAAATAGACTAATTAAGAACATTAAAAACAAAAAAAAAAATCATTTTTTCATATTTGCATTAGTAAATTGTTTACTAGAAACATGACTTTAGAGATAAAATTAACTTCTTTGTCTTACCTGAAGCCAACACCAAAGCAGTGAGAAAAATTCCTAACACAAAAGATTGATGGACGCGAGAAGCCATTTTGTAGGGATTTCACCATGGAATACTAATCTTTTTCTATTTTGTGACAAGGTGTAATATCCTGAATTTCACACAATTAGTACTATTGAATAATTAAACTTTTAGATACATATAGATATACAAGTAATCAATATTGAAATGTAAATATTACGGTTAGATAAAATTCAAATTTCTTTGTAGAAAATTTCACTAAACAATTAACAATATTTAGATATTTAGACAAAATTGGTTTGTTTACGGTATCTCATCAATCAAAAACCAAGTTGATAAGAATTTATAATGTAGGATAATTGATAAGCAATATTTTGATACATTGATTAACCCTCATATTTAGTTTATTAAACCTCTGTTGCGCTTAATTGAATAATATTGGACACATTTTATAAGTTTGAACTCTAATTGGGCTCAATTGTATTTTTCAGCATTATTGTGAATTTATACTATTTTTGTATTATGGCTGTATCTTGAGTTGCAGATATCTAAAAATTACAAATTTTATATTACAGGAAATCTGAGAGAAAGATATACAACTTTGATGAATAAGTCAAAAACTAATTCAGATGTCTATTGGGTCGAATTGGGCCACGAAATTAGAACAGGGCTTTTACGCTGTAACCTGATCAGTGTGCACTAATTGGGCCATAACGTGAGTTTTAGACATTGGATTGAGGTGAAACTAGTGCCATTTGAAAGCTAAGATATAAAGCTTCAATTCATATGTAGAGTACTCTCCAAAATAATGACATATTGATAGACTTATTGGCTGTTGTATTTGACTGATGCGGATAGAGATACAACCTAGACATGCTATAAAGATTAGGCCATAACTCTCTCATTTTAAGTCCAAATTAAGCAAATTGGGTGTCCACTTAAAGCTAAGAGGCAGAGGATTAAGTTGGGCTCAAGGTTATTTTTGAATTTTGATATTTGAGGTTTGATAAGAAGAGAGAAAACCGGGACGCAAAAGGGAGGACTCATCTCCAACATTTTTCATTTTTCTTTCTTTTCTTCTCCTCTCCTCTTCTTTTCTTTTTCTTTTCCTTTCATTTTGTAAGATACTTGTTTTGGGTTCTATTTTGTAACCTTCATTGCTATGGAGGAGTAGGATTTCAAGCTAGTTCAAGGAGACTCCAAGGGCATTATGGTTGTAATCTTGAAACCCTATCCTTGAATTTCAATCATGTTTGTTTTCTTGATTCTTTGCCCTCTTTTATTTGTAAATTTGTATTGAATGGTATTGATATGTGAGCTTATGAATAAGGAATTAGTTGGGTGATTGCTAATTGGTCAATTGGTATGAACTTGATTAGTTAAAGAATTAGGAATTGGGTTTGGGTTCAAACCTAGGCTAATACAATTGGGGCTAGAAATCAACATAGGTTAATTAGAGTTGAGGTCTCAATTATCTAATCAATTATTTGTTGATTGAATTCCTAGAGTTCTCTAGGTAGAATTGTGGGGTTGTTAGTAGAGGTCTCTCTAATAGCTCAAATTAGTTGCACTCCATGTGTTTGATATATTGTGCGTTAATGATTGATTCACTGTATGCCTAAGGAACTCTTTGAACTAGTGTTTTTATTTTCATCTAATTTTCTTTTATAACTTATTAACTGCATGTTTGCACATACCCCCTTGTTACTTAACTAGATAGCAAGAACATCTTTGTGAGACGACCTTGGTTGCACTATACTTCAAATTTAGTGTAATTAAGTATTTTAAAATTGTAATTTGGAGCAGGCTACGACACTTGCTGCCAATAATATAAATACTAGTTTAAAACCCTAAATCTTATGTCTAGAGATCAGCCACCTTGCCATGTTTGTTGGCCGAATGATGGCCATCCATCTTTACAATCAACAAGAATTAAAATTTCAATGACATTCACCAATCACATTCTTTTTCCACCTTTCCAACTTAAGACACAAGCTATCACGATTTTCCCCCTTTGTCCATGCAAATTTCTACCAGCCTTAACCAACCTAAACCCTCCATTTTTTCTTGTTCTTCATCCTCCTCTCTATTCTCTCCATTTTCACCCAAGACCCCTCATAGTCTTGTCTTTTATGACCAAATCTTTCATTATTTCCTCTATATAGCATCAAGCTTAAATCCTCCTTCCCTTGATCATATAGCTTCAGCCAACTAAAAAGAAAGAGGGGATTTGCATCAATTTCAAGGCTTTACAGAAGTAAAGCTAGCAAGGCTTCAAATAAAAGAGCTCAACTTTGAATTTTAGGTAGGATTTCTTGGAATCTTTGCTTTTTTTATTAGGGTTTGTATGTTCTTCACTAATATGATGATGTATGATGAATATATGACTTGTTTCAATTGATTGAACATGGAAATTCTTGGTTTGGATTGGAAAATTGATCGAAAAATCAAAAGAAAACTCAAACAAACTTGCTGAAACTCAAAAACCCTAGGACATATCCATACTGTGTACTATACATTTTGACCTACAGCAGTCAAAATTGGATGAAACTATTTTCAGATGAAACTAGACTTCAAGAACTTTCCAACCATATAAATTATAGATCCATTGAACTTAAAATGAGAGAGTCACAAATTTTTGAATTTAACCTTTGAATCTTATCCTCTATCCTGACCAATATGAGTTGTGAAGAGCATAACTTGCCCTATACAATTTTAAATTCAGTGCAACCAATTATTTTAGTAAGATAACACATATATATATTCATACCATAAAAATTTCAAATTCATATCTTAAATACATTGCTTCCAAAATTTCTTCAAAGTTGTCCTAAGTCCTATCTAGGGCAAAATAGGGCAGACCCTTTTAGCTGAATTTGAGAGCTCATAACTTGAGCTTTATTTATTCATTCAAAATGAAACTCTACAGAAATGAAATTTGTTCAATAAGCTTCATTAAGATATAAATTTTGGATAAAACTAATAAAGATTGGATTTTTAATGAATTTTCACATTTAAGTGTTCAAATCTACCTAACATCAGGGCAGTCTTAAGTAAAATTTTAATAACTCAAAATGTACTGATCAAAACTTAATACGACCATAGAATTTAAAAGTAAACTAATAAGCTACAATATATTAAATTTCTTGATCAAAATGGATTAAAATGGAATTTTAGTGAAATTTAAAATACAGGGTAGAATTGAGAAATTTAAAATGTAATGTCAACTTTAAGGGTTAGAAAGCCTATAAGTCATAAAAAGTCAATGGCTAAATTTTGATGCAATCCTTGGCTAGATTAATGTGATAGTGGTATATGAACATGATGTTTCTATTTATTGTGATTGACTAGCTGAGATGATATTGTCTGTACTTTGGGAAATCTCATATTTCAGCCATTATGTTGCCCAAATTCCGGCAAAAATATGTGAAAGTTATGATTGTTTATATATTATGTACATAAATATCATGCAAGCATGAATATTTGAAAGTGAGGTATGAAGCATATGCATAAGTCTCTCAAGCCTACTCATACATGAAAATAGGAACACATAGATCATGAAACAATATGAAAGACAAGATCTCTTCACTTGGAAGCAGTTATTAGGTCCTTCTTTGTGAAAGTAGTTAAACAAGATAAGATATGGATCCCTTCACTTGGAGGCAGTTATTTGGATCTCTCCCTATGAAGGCAGTTAAAACATTGGGATACCTCTATTTTGGAGGCAGTTGACTAAGTGAGATCCCTCCAAATGTAAAGGCATGTAGGTCTCTTTGCAGGTCAGTAATGTGTGACAACAGTCACGAGTTGAGCTCACTCCCAAATCAGGCTATCCAAGGGCAATAAAGATTAAAGACACAGCAGACACCCTAGGGACGACAATACAAAATGCCTATGTGTATCAAGTAAAGAAAGTAAAGGAAGCATAAGTGTATTTGCATGATTTTATGATGAGCAATTGTATAAGCATAAGTTATGTTCTTGTTATTATTATTACGAACCTGTTCTCCCAAGTGACAAGTGTGTGAATAAAATGAATCGCTTCAGAAGGATAGTTTTGAACTTTGTAAAATGAAATTTATAAATTTCTTGGCATGATCACTTTTTCTTAAATAAATTGAAGAAGCTGGAGATAATGACAATGACTATATATATATATATGGAAGTCTGGAAAACTCTACTGAGAATTTATAATTCTCACCTCTATGTATATCCCTGTATTATCTGTAGATAGCTTAGGAGATACTAAAGATAGTCATCCCAGACAGAGTTGCTTGAGTTGCTGTAGACGATCGAAGGTTGCTATCAGACAAGATCCGCTTATTTAATAGTAACAACTCCCAGGTGTGGTATTATGACTTAAGCATAGTACTGTACTTGGGAGGGTGTTTGAAATGGTTAACATAAAGCTCATTATATACTATCTATTTGTAGCACCCTTCCAAGTATAGTACTATGCTTAAGTCATAGTACCACACCTTGGAGTTGTTACGGTTACCTGAGCGGACTTTATCTGATAGCAACTTCAGCCGTCTTCAAAACTTCTTGCACTATCTGGAGATAACACGGAAATAGGAGTAAGAATTTTGAATTCTCAGTAGGATTCCTTAAGTATCATATATAATGTCATCATTGTCATCTCCAGTTTCTTCGGTTTTATTATGAAAAAGGTGACCATGTTATACAAGCTGTTTAATTTTATAGTTTGAAAATATATCATCCGAAGCAGAGTTTATTTTACTCACACACTTGGCATTTGGGAGAGCCCATACAAAATCAATTCATGAATTATATTATGAATAATAACTGAAACATAATAAAATACAATAGCATCAATACCCTGGAGACATAACATCCATACAAAACTTTACTTGTACTTGAATTTATGCAGATACATAAAATTTACTCTTCTTTCTTTATCTTCCTTTTCATCATAAAATCTTTACATGCCACATTTCAGAGTATGATCACCATGTCATACCCCATCAGAGCGTGATCGCCATGTCACGGTCCTTAGGAATATGGGACCTTCATTCGGTACTTACACTAGCTGGGTCATGCCATGCTTCATGTAAGTCCTATCCCCTATATTCACACTACCTGGGTCGATGCCATGCCTCATGTGAGTGGGATGCTTGCATATGTTTTAATCTTTAGTCTTTAGTCTTTAGCCTTTACTGCCCTTGGGTAGTCTGATCTAGGAGTGAGCTCGTCAGCTCAACTCGTGACCGTCGTCACATCGACTAACCCGCAAGGGGATTCATGTGTCTCTAGTCTTGGAGGGATCTCATTTTGGCCACGTGCCTCTAATTGAAGGGATCTCTTCTGGTCACGTGCCTCAAAATTGAGGGATGTCATCTGACCACGTGCCTTCAATATAAAGGGATCTCATCTGACCATGTGTCTCCAAGGTAAAGGGATCTCATAGTTTTAGCTGCCTTCACAGGGAGGGATTCAATGTGCAATTGCCTCCAAGTGAAGGGACCTACATCTTTGTCTTTTAACTGCCTTCACAGGGAAGGATTCAATGTACAACTGACTCCAAGTGAAGGGATTCACATTTAATATATTTATATCTTTTCATTCTCATACATAATCAAGTATAGACATGCTGAATACACTTATACATATGCTTCATCATTTATTTTCATATACCTCATATCATACTTATATCATTCTTGTATATAGAATTTCCACATGTATATTTATAATTATATAGCTGCTCATATCATAAATTTCTTGTAATATAAACATCCATAGTTTCATAGACTTCTGCCATAAATTCGGCAACATAACGGATCAGATTCGTTTCCTCATGAATAGTGCTAGTTCTCACGGACAAATCAGTCATAGCAGTATAATCAATCTAACACATCTATCAATGTAAAACTTGCAACCATCAACTCAAGCCCTATATGTTCACTAACACTTGTGAAACCATCAATTTGGTCATTTCTGCCAATTCTATTCAATTCTGCCCAAATTTTGTATAATCCACCTTTACTTCTATTCAACTCATTTAAACCTGAATTTTGAATATATCATAGCTCTATGTGTCTTTTTCTAACGTCATTGGTCCCATCTCATTTTGATCTGTATAGCTCAAGATATTTAAATTTTATTCCAACCTATTCGGTTACTAGTTCGAATTATACTCTTGGAAGTAAAAATTCACTAAAAATCGAAAGCAAATCCAAAGCATATGAAATTGGTGTCATATCAAAGCTAACAGGACAACCTTTCATTTGCAAGAAGTTTCATTTCATTTGCTTTAGTGTAGCTCGAGTTATAAGTCCTGAAATTTGACCTTCCTGAACTACCCTGTTTTGGCTTGGTTTGGACATAGGGCAACTTCCTCGAACCATTAGGAACAAATGGGATCATAACAAACTCAAAATTTCATTATGGGATAGTCCCCTATTTAGCTTTCTAACAAAGTTAGTTTCACTCAATTTGGAGTTGTGTAGGGTGAGTTACGCCCTTCGCAAGTCACACTGCCCGAATGAAAGTCCTGATTCCTAGGTCAAACTTCAAAAATTCATATCTCTCTCAATACTAATTCAATGGCCTTATATGATATATGTATGGAAAGCCCTGAATGTCTAGTTTCACATAAAATTAGTTTCATCAGATTTAAGCAGCTGTGGGTGGAGTCATACACTCCGCCATACGGACTACCGTGGGAGTCCTCACTTAGGCAGCATCCCAATCCTCCACTTCTCCTAGTTTTCTTCTTCTAACTCTAATTTCAACTCAAGATTTCATATTAATCCAACCATAATCGATCACATACATCCAATATATCATCAAATACATGAAGAAGAATAGAATTTCATACAGCTATAGTGCAAAGAATTTAAGAACAGAAATGGAATCCTACCTCTTTGAAGTGTGATTTTGCTAGGTGTTGAGCTAACTGTTGAAACTTGAATTGCTAGAACCTTGTTAAGATTGAAGAAGTAATGGAGTTGGTTGGGAGAAGAGAAGAAGAAGGCTGGAACAAAAGGGAGAAGGAGGCATAAATCAGCCAAAAATGAGAAGGAGAGTCTGACTTAAATACATGAGGGTAGTTGGAATTGTGAGTGTTGATTGGTTGAAATTTTGTGATTGAAGTTCGGCCATGTCTCTCGCTTTTGTGGCTAAATTGCTCTCAACATCGTCCCAAAAGTGAAATTCGCTCCCATTCTATCTGAAATCGGAACTCGCCCCGATTCTGCTTAAAGTCGGAACTCGTGCCATTTATTTGACACTCGAAGATGAAATCAGATATCGAAAATATTGTCTGGTTTAATCAAAACTTGGAAGCAAAGTCGGATGTCGGAAATCATACAACACACAATCACATAATCTCGGAACTCCCAATTCAAACTCGAGAACACCAACAGATAGAAAGATCCTGGGAATAAACTCGCAGATCGAAAATCGTATACAGCTTAGAAATCAACTTAAAGATCTGAACTCGTGTCCATTCTAATTTAGTTCAACTCTAAGATCGGACCTCATTACATTAAACTCGGAGGTCGGTACTTGTAACCATTGTGTTAAACTACCAATTCGGAGGTCGAAAACTATGTACACTATTTTGAACATGAAGTATGATATCGGAACTCGCGTACATCTTGCTTGAAACTTGGAAATAAAATATTAAATCAGAAATCGGGTCCGTTTTCTTTAGACATAAAGTCAGATATCGAGAATCACATCCATATTGTTTGGACTTGAAGGTTAAGTCGGGAAGTAGGAAATTATGCCAAATAAAGTCGGAAGTCAGAAATATTGCTGAAATTTGAAGACGAACTCGGAAGTCGGAAATTATCCCATTTTATGTGAAATTCGAAGATGAAGTCGGAACTCGTTGCGGATGTTACACTATTTGAAGACCATTTTGAAAATAAAAATTAGAACAATTGAAAGATGGAAATGTATTAATATGTGAATCTTTATATTTTGAATATGAGTAATGAGATTAATCTTGATCCTTATACTCTTAATAATTCATGCATCACACGGTAAGATAAATAGACTTTTTTATTAAAAAAAAAAAGTTGAATGAAACTCACAAATTAGGAAAGATAAATTATATCCAAATTTAATAAGAAACAAAATGTTCTAAACTAACAAATGATCTTTAGTTCTGGTTTTTGCCTAACAACTATTAATATCTAAACATCTTTTACATTGTATACCAACACAAAAAGTTTTGCAATTTGAAGAATGTATTACACATCCTTTCAAAATAGATCCGAATTTTTCTATCATCTAGAAGATCATAAAAATAAAAATAACCATGAGGAAAAACTAAAATACATTCAATACGATAAAAAAAACACTCAGATTATGCAACACCCACAAAAGGGACAATAAAAACAAAATAAAAGATATAAAACCTTAGGCAGCAAAAAAAAGAAAATAATAGGGCTGCCAAGAGAAATAAGACAATTTCTCTAACAACATTGACACAAAAAAATTCCACAAAAAAGGGAAATATATTACACTTTTGTTAGTATAAAATGGTAGTTAGTTCAGAAAAATGCATAACCTTTTATTGTAGGATATCAATGATAAAATAATATTAATTAAGAAATTGTTATCTGCATGGTAACATAATAGATAGCATAATTAATATTTTCTTCATATATATCGCGTGTCTATTTGAAGCACATCAAACAATCAATTGCTATGTCCGAAGAAAAAGAAAATATATTACACTTTTGTTTTTGTTTTTGTTTTTTTTAAAGACATGAAAGCGTGTAATGTTAGCTCCAATGCCCTTCAGAAACTATTTTGTGGTTGTAAACTGAGATGAGAATTAAGATTTTGATTAATACCAAATATATATATATATATATATATATATATATATATATATATATATATATATATATATATATATATATATATATATATATATATATACGAGTTGTTTCTAGAAGCATTTCTTTGTCAATTATGTGCATTATATGATTGAGAATGTTCAAAGTCAGGTTATCCATTGATACTCTAAATTGAATATACTTGATATAGTATATATGCTTTGTATACTCCTCTCAATTATCGTGCAAGAAACAAGAAATAAGATTCAGAAGGATGAAACTACAACACTAGAAGAGAAAACAGTGGCTCAAGAGCAAATATTGTTCATTCAAAAAGATGACCTTGTCCAGAAGGGAAATCTTCAGAAACTTGCTTCTTATGAAGTGTTACACCTTCAAAGCTTCCTCTGCAAGCTTCAATAGACAAATTCAAAAAGTCAAAAAAGGCAATTTGACAAGATGTAGAAGAGGCGCTAACAAGTCTGAACAGTTGGCAAACCAACAAATGGCTACTTTTCTACTTCTGTGTAAGTTTTGAAGAATGGGAAAAAGGAAGGCTATTTCTCCTCTGTCCAGTCGTAGACCAGCAGACCACAAAGGATCACAAGGATCAATGCCTAAAAGCTTCAACGATCATATCTCGAAGTCTATATAAGGCTCGAAATCAAAGAAAGAATAGTTATATTGTTTGTATACTTTCCTTGAAAAAGAGCTTCCTTTCTTCATCCTTCTCAACTGTCTGGAATACCAGAAAGTTACTTATTGTAACTTTAGGATATAAGAAAATCTTCTCTTTTGATCTGTGATAGATATATTCTCTCTTTGAGAATTTAGAGAAGTCTCACACAAAGCACTTTATAGTTCATCCTTTGTTAAGAAACTTAGTATGAGTGTACAAACAAAATGCTTCATTCTCATCATTTGCATCTGGACCTAGTAGTGGTCAGTGTAAAGTTTGGAGAGGCTAGGAAAATACTACTCGTTTGTGAAGCTTAAAGAGGCTAGGAAAACACTACTCAATTTTAAGGTTAGAGAGGCTTGTAGAAAGAATACTTACATGTAAGAAGTTTGGAGAAGCTTAGATAAAGAATACTCAGAGTATATAAAACCTCAACAAAAAGTTGGGGACTGGAAGTACGTAAGTGGTTTGGCCGAACAAGTATAAAATCTTCTGTATGATTATCTCTATCTCTAATCTTGTTATTTGATTTTACCACTTAAGTTCAAATCTATTTAAAACTTAATCAGAAACAAAAGTTTATTTCTATTTTATTTAGACTAAACCCTTTTTTAAAACTAACACTATCGCTTCCACCATCTATGTCCTGAACTTGAGATGGATATTTCTGCTAAGGTTTTTTAGATATGAAACTTACTTGAAAGTACGATTTAACCTCCCTTCTCGTGCTATCCCATCCAACAAGCAATTATTAGGCACTCACCGAAGAAATAGAATCATTGAGTACAATAGAGGACACAATCATAGGGCAATCCTCAATGCAGATTGAGGCCATTATGCTAGAAGCATATTGATCAAGGCTATGTGCTACCCTATTCCCTTTGCATCTTGTGTAAATGAAACTGCAAGTAATGAGCATATCTCCAATATCAATAAAATCTCAAATAATTGCATGAAATTAGGATGGGTCGTATTCTCTCTAGTTGATTGCATAAATCACTTCCAAATAATCACTTTCCACTTCTAACTTAAGGAATAGCAAATCTTTGGCCAAAGATAGACCCAATTTCAGCCCAATGCTTTTCTCAAGTCTAGCCTCCTTTCCATACTGGATCTTCCAAGTTGTCGTAGCTAGACATAGACCTTCCTCATCCTAGATAATAGCATCGATTCCCCAGCTAAAATCACCATCCTTGCATGCGTCAGTGTTTAGCTTATAAAAACCCGATCAGGGGGGCATTCAACAATACTCCATGGAATAGCTTTGAATGAATTGTTGGGCTTGTCTCTGCAGCATTCATTTGCCTTTTCATAGGCATGTAGAATAAAGAGTAATTTAAGGACTATTAGTAGATATTTATATTCTTCCCTTCGAATCGTAGCCTGCTCCTTGACAGCCAAATACTGTGGGGCACGACTACCAAAATCTCCATTGTCTCAATGGTTACTTTTCAATAAACCATCTCACCAATCACCTAAATCATGAATACTTCTGGATTCAAATCGTAGGACAAGCGCAGATAGGAACCAAAGCATGAATATACCTTCACATCAAAAAATAGCATGAAAATTGGTTTCCTTCACATATAAGCACTACGGGCATAATGGATTAACTGGGACTCCTTTTTTTTCCAAGTTAATCCTCTCTTCTCTATCGAAACTTCACTCATTCCTGAAGATCCATAGTCTGCCACAGCCAAGCACTCATAGTGACAATGAGGCGATGGCGATGGCGAGGCGATGACGATGAGACGGCAATGATAAGGCATAAGGAGGAGACGATGACGATGAAAGCTCCATCTATGATTCTTCTTGAAGTTCAAATAGCAACAACTGATAGTGAGACGTTGTGTTTACAGTAGCTTCCTAGCAGCGGCAGCTCCTTTTCACTTCCTCAGATTCAAATTTAGCTTAATTTTACTTTTATTTCTTTATTTTCTATTTTTTCCCCTCAAATATGGGTTGTGATGTGCTTCTTATAAGTTTAATATGAAATAATTGATAATGATTGTTTGTGTAATATGTTATGAACTCACTATTATGTGTTCTCTTATGCGCTAGTGGAAATGTGATAATATGATGAATATTGATTATGTGTGTTCTAGGTTGAATGAATGAAATTTGGATTTTTTCTTTTAGTTGCTACTTTTTTTTCAAAAAAAATTAATATGGATTAATTCACTAAAAAAAAATTATTTTTTGGCAAACTAACCCCTAAAACAAAGCAGGGTGACATATTCAACCCACATTAACGAAAAGGGTTAGCCTGCCCAGCCTCGCTTTTGTACTGACCCGTGGCAAGTCAAGATGAGCTGCCCATTTGCCACCCCTATCTAAACTTTCATCATCATGGCTTTTAATTAGGTGATAGCCCAATTTCACTCGATACTCCCCATCTTCAGAGCCCTACCAACAAAAGTGATCTTCTCGGGTTACACTTGCTAATGTGATTGCTAATATCTGTGCAACTTCAAAATTCTATTAGACTAAGTCCACTCGCCACTTCCTTTCATACTGATTAACAAGATCAAAAACTCTTGCACATTCCTCCAGAGTATTTGGTGGAGTCCATAACTTATTTCCATTCTAGTTTGGAATTCAATTATCCTTCCAAATTTGCATGTCCATACCCAAACTAACCATCCAATACCCTTCTTCCTTTAGTACCTATAAGGATTCTTGGATGCTTTTCCAAGTATAACTAGGTGTGAAGCCAGCTTTTGCTACTATGACCCTTTGGCAAGGGAAGTATCATGCTTTGAGGGTTCTTACTATCAGGGAATCTAGATGTTGGAGTAGTCTCTAACCTTGTTTTGCCCACAAAGCCAGATTGAATAATCTGAAGTCTCAGAAGCCAATCCCTCCATCCACTTTTTTATCACATAGGTATGACCATTTCAACCAATGAATCTTTCTTTCCCCATCCTTGCTGCCCCCACCAAAGCCAGCTAATTTGCATCTTAGTGTGATCACACAATCCCTAGGGTAATAAAAAGCACCCCATGATATAAGTAGGTATAGCTTGAACAATTGCTTTGATAAGTACTTCTTTCCCTACATGTGACACAGTTGATTCCTTTTAACTTTTTATCTTCTTATGCACCTTCTCCTGAATAAAGTCAACAATCTATTTCTTGGATCTACCAACGAAGGTTGGCATTCCCAAGTATTTAGAGTGATTCTCCACCACCTTTATATTCATTTAACTTTGAAGCAAGATCTGTCTTTTTGTTGGTATATTTAGACAGCCTATTCTTTTTGAGCCTTCAAAATCAAGCCGGATAGCACTTCAGCATATAAAATGAAGAGATAAGGTGAGAGCGAGTCACCTTATCACCAGGCCTTTTTCGGTCTTGAAGACATCACACAGGATGCCATTTAGAAGCATAAAGAAGGATACTATTGACATATACTTCATAATAAGGCAAACCTAGTGTTCAAGGAATCCAAAGCTTCTGATAACCTTCTCTATGAATCCCCACTCAATTTTGTCATAAGCCTTTGCCATTTCTAGCTTCAAGCCTACCACCCCGACATTACCTGTTTTCTTTTTCCTCATATAATGAAATTTCAAAAGAAATCAGAGCATTGTCAATTATAGGTCTACCGAGCACAAAAGCATTTTAATATGGGCCCGCAGTAAAAGGTAGAATCAACTTCATTCTATTCATAATGGTTTTTATGATAATCTTAAAAATGACATTGCATAAAGACGTGGGCCTAAAATCCCTAGTGTGTTTTGGCTTTTTTACCTTCACGATAAGGCAAATGTAGGTGTGGTTTATCTTTCTTATATTTGCACCATTGTTGAGGATTTCTATCGCTAAGTTTGCCATGTCATCTCCATGTTAAATTGCCTTCTCCCACGTTTAAAAAAAAAACCTAACATCTAAGTGAGATTATTCCCAATGAAATATTCTCAGCCAAGGTTACATGCTTTGAAAAGGGCAAAAAAAAGATACTTAAATTTCTAGCAAGATTAACATGCATATAAAATTGGTAGTTCTTTGGTACCCTTCTTAATTGGAAGGGTTTGGTGCCTTTCTTAGGTGGCTCAATAAATGGTAGCCATTTGTTTGTTGACTATCTAACTCACTAGTTATGTGTTAAGGTCATGTGTTTAATGACTATCCATTTCATTGCTTATGTGTCATTTACCAGCATTTTTTATTTTTTAAAATTTTAAAATTTTTTAATTTTGCATTTAACCCCCAATAGATTTAAAAAAAATTAAAATATTTTCATCAAATCATCTTAAGAGCTCTAACCCTTTTCAGAACTTTAGCCCCCTACCCATCTCCAACCCATCATCGCCAATTATCCAAGTGTAGAGAAGTCATCTTCCACCCAAGGCACCGAGCACCCCATCTAATTGTCCTATTCTATGCTTGCGTAGATATTGGTGAAATTGTAGACTTCTCATGCGTTGATATAAGATCCTTAGATTTATAATATGAAGAGTTCAGGTCCTTATCTTTATGTATATAATGAAAAATGAGTGCATGAGGCTTAGGTGACAATACTTCTTGTGCTCTATAGCATGGGTGTCCCCCAAGAGGGATCTCTTAGAGATATAAAATTTTATATGTGTGTTAATCTTGTTAGAAATCTATGTAGTTTATTTTTTGTTTTTTTCAAAACATGTAACCTTAGTTAATGGGAATATTTCGTTATGAATATTCTCACTCTGATGTTAGTTGGGGTCAATGGATATGGATGGGGTAGAGTGAAATTTTCATCATAGCTTAGAATAGAGCGCAATATTGTGAAACATCAAGGGTACTTTGTGTGAATCACCCTTTATGTCTTTTTTTTAGGAGTTTTAAAAAATAATATTTATTTTTTGATTTCTACTAAAAAAACTCTTTTCTCTTATATGAATTATTTGTACTAGAGATGTCAAAACAGGCTCAATCCATTAGGTTAGCCCACCAAACCCTCCAAAAGTAGTGGGTTGGCTTAGTATTTTTAGATCATAAAAAAATTTTAGCCTACTTAACTTGCCCCCTAACCTATGGGCTAAAGTGGGTTAGGGTGGGCTTGGCCCACAGGTTGGAGACTTTAAAAAAAAAAAAAAAGGGATGTGTAACACCTTTCCAGACACATTATTATGCTTAAATCATAATACCTCCTCTAAGAGCTATTACTGTTGCACAGACAGACCTTGTAAGATGACGCTCTGTGGATGTCGTCAATCTTTCTAACTCTGCTTAGTATGATCGCCTTCTAGCTTTCTTGAGATAGCTGGAGATAACACAAAAACAAAAATAGGAGTGAGAATTATAAATTCTCAATAGGATTCCTTGAGTTACCATATACCATGTCATCGTTATCCAACTACTCTGGTTTATTATGAAAAATGTGAACATGTTATGTAGTCTTCCTAATTTAATAGCTCAAAAATGTATTATCCGAAGCAAAATTTATTTTATTGATACACTTGTTAAACAGAGAGAGAGAGAGAAAATAAATATAAAGCAGTAATAGGTACAATCAATAATATTAACAACTATTTGGTAGAAAGAGATGGTATGCAGATTGCATCATTTAAATCATGCCAGTGCATTGAAATTTGTTAATTCTCCTTTTTTCTTTCTTTACATAACATATTTAGGCATTACATATCGCCGTCTCTAGGGTGTCTACTCTTATCTTCATCCATACTTGGTCTTCTAGGAGCATTTGGCCATATAGCTCTTGGGTAATAGTCTGCTTTTCAAGATCGAGCTCATTCCTGTAACGTGTGACATCCTCCTCTGTATAATACTATGCTTAAGTCATAGCACCTCACTCTGGGGTTATTACTATTACCTGAGTAGACCTTATTTGATAGCAACTTCAGCCATCTTTGAATCTTCTCGCACTATCTGGAGATAACATGGAAAAAAGAGTGAGAATTTTAAATTCTCAGTAGGATTCACTAAGAAATTTCATATCTCTCTCAATATTAATCCAATTGCCTTATATGATATATGTATGGAAAGCCCTAAATGTCTAGTTTCATCTAAAAATGGTTTCGTCAAATCTAAACGGTGATAGGCAGAGCCATACACTCCGCCGTACGGACTACCGAGGGATTTTGGGTTTCCAGCTTCTCACATCTTCCTTCTTTCACCTTTTCTTACTTCCTAACCTATTTTAACATCAACAACAGCCAACAAACCAGCCAAATATCATCATATTCATCCAATTATCCCATAAAAATTTGAGAAAACAAAACTACCATCAGCTACCAACAAGCAGAATAGCATGAACAAAATCAAACCCCTACCTCTTTGTGTGTGATTTTGCTTGATTTTGGAGTTTGGATCAATAAAACTTGGTTGAGCTTGAAGGTTTGATGGAGTTGGGTGAGTGGAGAAGAGAAAAAGAGGGCTGGAGCAAGGGAGAAAGTGGCGCAAATTTGGCTGAAGGGAGAAAGAAAGAAAGATGTTATATAAGTATTGATGAGGTAGTTGGAATGAAGGGCTTTGATTGGATGGAAACATAAGGCTAAATTTCAGCCAACTTTCCTCATTTTTGTGGCCTTTGTGGCGCCACACTTTGGGGTGTAAATGGCTGAGTATTCAGCCTTAGGTCACAGGGTTTTGGGCTTGTAATTCTATTGATTCGGTTCCGACAGTTTAAAATACCGTAATCTTACCGGTTTCCTTTAAATCGGTAAATCGGTTTAAGAAATTCCTATTAAATCTCTTATACTTCTAACCTAATTCCCTCATATCTAAACTCAATTAATTTCTAATTAATTGATCCTAAATAAATATTTAGTCAAATTTTAATTAATCTCAATTATTCGATAAAAATCGAACAACTAGGCGAAAAACGATAAAACAATAAAAAAATCCGGTGGGTGTTACATTACCACCCTCCTAAAAAAAAAATTTGTCCTCAAAATTTGATTATGAAACTAATTAGTTATAATCATAACAATTTAAATAAAGTTCATACATAAGTACACAATAGATGTAAACTCACTTAGCATAATAGGATCAACTAAAACTAAATTAACCAATTCCTTATTCTGGTTTATCCCTAATTCTCGCTCTGGCTCCTCTGGGGTGTAGTCCCCTCCACGTTTATAGTGAAAACTCTTCCCGAACGTTGTGGTTTAGGAGTCGGTGGTTGGTTCTCGGGGCATTCTCGGATCATATGTCCTAACTCGCCACATCTGAAACACACATACTGTTTAACTAGGCAAGGCTTATTTCCATGATTTTTCCCACACTTCGGACATCGTTGCTTGACCATCGATTCTTGCAGCTGCTTGCCCTCATCTTCCCTAAGGTGAAATTGCTTCTTTGGTGGTGAGGCATATTCGAGCTCCTTGTTTTCAGGTGCCGGCCTTTTTCCATAAGCATCAGACTAGGCAATCTCGAACTTCTTATTATAGTCTTCCACAAATCTGTACTTGTTTACCAAGGTAGGAAAATCCCTAATCTCCATAGAGCCTATTACTACGAGGATATCTTCCCTCAATCCGCCTTCAAATTTGACACACTTCCATGCCTCATCTGGATTCCGCTGATAGATTGTGGAAAACTTACATAACTCCTCAAACTTAGCGATGTACTTTGACATGCTACTGCTTCCCTGGCAGAGTTGCATAAATTCCAACTCCTTGGTGTTCTGAACTGATGGAGGAAAGTGTTTATGGTAAAAAGCGTCCTTGAACACAATCCAAATGATCTCCGTCTGGGACTCTTCTAATAGCCGTTTTACACCATTCCACCAGAATTCTGCATCTGCTTCGAGCATATAAGTGGCGAAGGCCACTTTTTGGTGGTCAGTGCAGTCCAGAACGGAGAAGGCCTTCTCCATTGTCTTAATCCACTCGTCAGCCTTGTCAGGATAAAAAGCTCCTCTAAAGTTGGGTGGGTTCACCCTTCGAAATTCTGTGAACTTGAGACATTCCATATCCAATCCTGAGCGATTCAGGTTTCCACCATGACCAACTACAGGTTGTCTCCCCAACTGGTCCATTATTTGGTGTGTTGGAGCCGCTTGTTCGCGCACGGCATATGTCATCTCTCGTAGAGTGTCTATCAAATTAGTGTGGTCTTTTGAAGTGGGTGCATTTTGTGGCCTACCACGCCCCCTGGAAGCCATTAGTTCCTAATCACACACAACAAAAGATTGAGTTGATCAGGCTCAATAATAAGTTAAGTGTGACAACAACTAATAACAATCACAGTTAGGCGGTCATGCATATCTAATTTCCTATATCTTATCTAAGTAGATAAGATTTATCGCATGACATTTTCTAAGGATTCCAGAGTGCACTAGAAGAGGGAAGCATAGTCAGTTTAGCCCTCAGGTCCGGTTAGGACCGAAACTGCTCTGATACCATTTTGTAACATCCTCCTCTGTATAGTACTATGCTTAAGTCATAGCACCTCACTCTGGGGTTGTTACTGTTACCTGAGCAGACCTTATTTGACAGCAACTTCAACCGTCTTTGAATCTTTTCGAACTATCTGGAGATAACATGAAAATAGAAATGAGAATTTTAAATTCTCAGTAGGATTCACTAAGAAATTTCATATCTCTCTCAATGTTAATCCAATGGCCTTATATGATATATGTATAGAAAGCCCCAAATGTCTAGTTTCATCTAAAAATGGTTTCATCAAATTTAAACGGTGGTAGGCGGAGCAGATCCCACTCCATGTCTGGACTGTAGAGGATTTTGGGTTTCCAACTTCTCACATCTTCCTACTTTCACCTTTTCTTACTTCTTAACCTATTTTAACATCAACAATAGCCAACGAACCCGCCAAATATCATCATATTCATCCAATTATCACATAAAGAATTGAAAAAATAAAGCTACTATCAGCCACCCATAAGCAAAATAGCAAGAACAAAATCAAACCTCTACCTCTTTGTGTGTGATTTCGCTTGATTTTGGAGTTTGGATCAATAAAACTTGGTTGAGCTTGAAGGTTTGATGGAGTTGGGTGAGTGGAGAAGAGAAGAAGAGGGCTGGAGCAAGGGAGAAAGTGGCACAAATTTGGCTGAAGGGAGAAAGAAAGAAAGGTGTTATGCAAGTATTGATGAGGTAGTTGGAATGAAGGGTTTTGATTGGATGGAAACATAAGGCTGAATTTCAGCCAACTTTCCTTATTGTTGTGGCCTTTGTGGCGCCACACTTTCGAGTGTAAATGGCTAAGTATTCAGCCTTAGGTCATAGGGTTTTGGGCTTGTAATTCTATTAGTTTTGTTCTGACAGTTTAAAATACCGTAATCTTATCGATTTCCTTTAAATCGGTAAATCGGTTTAAGAAAATTCCTATGAAATCTCTTATACTTCTAACCTAATTCCCTCATATCTAAACTCAATTAATTGCTAATCAATTGATCCTAAATAAATATTTAGTCGAATTATAATTAACCTCAATTATTCGATAAAAACCGAACAACTAGGCGAAAAATGATAAAACGATAAAAAAAATTCGGTGGGTGTTACATAACGTCCTCCTTGGTATAGTATTATGCTTAAGTCATAGTACCACACTCAGGAGTTGTTACTGTTACCTGAGCGGATCTTATCTAACAGCAACTTCAGCCGTCTTTGAAACTTCTCAAACTATCTAGAGATAACACGGAAACAGGAGTGAGAATTTCGAATTCTCAGTAGGATTCTCTAACTATCATACATAATGTCATTGTTGTCATCTCCAGTTGCTTCGATGGATTATGAGAAAAGTGAACATGTTATACAAACTATTTAATTTTATAGTTTGAAAACATACTGTCCGAAGCAAAGTTCATTTTATTCATACACCTGTCATTTAGGAGAGCCAATACAAAATAAATTCATGAATTATACTATGAATAATAACTGCAATGTATTACAATATAATAGCACCAATATACTGGAAACTTCAAATCTGCATATGCCTTTACTTGTACTTAAATTTATGCAGATACACATAAATTTTCATTTCTTTCTTTGTCCTCCTTTACTTGTCATACATATTCCAAAGTACGATCACCATTTCATATTTCGTAGAGGTGTGATCACCATATCGCACTCCTTAGGAATATGTTCATCCTACCACATCCCAGAGTATGGTCGCCATGTCATACTCCCTTGAGGTGTGATCGCCATGTCACATCCATTAGGGTGTGGGATTATTATGCGACATTCCAAAGTATGATCGCTATGTCATACCACATCAGAGCATGATCGTTATTTCATGTTTCTTAAGAATATGGACTTATCATCATATTTTTCATTATAGAATCATAAATACACAGGTTTCATACTTTATTATCAAATGATAATACTTGCAAGGTATTCATACATGTCACATAACAATATTAACACACCAACATTTAGAACTATCTCTAATTTCTGTCGGAAATTCAGCAGCATGACGAATCATGTCCGCTTTCCTATGAATAGTGCCAGACTACCAGTAAAACCCATCAAGCATTCAAATCAATGTGGGACAGCAAACTTATAACCACAATATCAATCATTAACAGGAATATCAACAGGGCTTTCTGCTTACTCTATCCTCTTTTGCCCAAATTTTGTAAAATTAACCTCTACTCCTATTCAACTCATTTAAACCTAAATTTTGGATATGCCATATCTCTATATGTGTAGTTTCCAACCCTTTTAGTCCCATTTTATTTTGATTCGTATAGCTCAAGCTATTAATATTTTACCTTAGATTGCCCTATACTTAGCTAGAAGTACACTCTTATAAGTGAAAATTCACTAAAAATAGAAATATAGGTGAAATTATAAGAAATTTATATCAAATTAAATCTAACAGAACAAGCTTTCAAATGAAATAGGTTTCATATCATTTGCATAAGTATATCTCGAGATATAAGCCTCGTAATTTGACCCTACTGAACTACCCTATTCCAGCCTGGTTTGAACTTAAGGCAAATTCATTGATGTGTTGGGAACAAATGGCAACAAATCTAACTCTCAAATTTATTTGAAATGTCTTCTTACATGTTAGCTTTCAAACAGCATTAGTTTCACTCAATTTAGAGTTGTGTAGGATGAGTTACACCCTTGTCAACTCATACTGCCCAGATAAGAATCTAGATTTCTAATCAAACTTCAAAAATTCATAACTAATTCTATACTAATCCAATGGCCTTATAATTTATATGTATGGAAAGCCCTGAATTTATAGTTTCATATAAAAATATATTCATTAAATTTAAATGGCTGTATGCAAACCGTACACTCCGCTGTACGGACCGTCGAGGGAAAAACCCTAACAGCTTCTTGAATTCATGTCTTTCTTAAATCAATCCATCTAATCTTCAATTCAAACTCACATATACACCTTAAACCAACCTTAATTCACCATCCCTACCCCTCACAATATTAGGATCATGGATGAACAAGGGACCCTAGGCAGCCCCAAATCAAAGAAAAGAAGGAGAAAATTGAAATTCCTACCTTTGTGGTGTGAAATCTTGGTGGGAATTGATTTTGGAGTGAAGTTGATGGTTGGGGCTTGAGCTTGGGGATGAAAGGAAGTGGAAGAAGATGAAGAAAAGTGGGAAAATGAGGCTAGTCTACATCTATTGTGGGGAGGTCGAAAATTTAAGGGGAGAAGGAGAAAAAAAAATAAAAACTTATGAAGGAAGCTAGCTTTTGATTGGTGGACTTCAATCCTCATTCAAACTTAGTTTGGCTTCCCTCTTCATGGCTGTTGGTGGCGCCACTTGTGAGGGTATGGTGGTTGAATCTTGACTATCCATCCTAGGGTTTTTACAGTATAATTTCTATTGGTCCGGTTCTGACAATTTAAAATACCGAAATCTTATCGATTTTCTCCAAAACAGTGAAACGTTACTAAATAACTTTGTAAGATTTTCTATATGTCTATTCTAATTTTCTTAAGCCTAATATCTCTAATTAATATCCAATTAACTCCTAATTATCCTTTAATTACTTTCCAATTAACCTTACTTAGTTAATAAAAATTGAATAAATCGACTAACGACGTAAATTAAACGTTTTGCAAGTTTAGAACCTTTCTATTTTTTGTTTTCCATAACTAATGGCATTTTCGTAATTTTGAACAAGTCTAGGGGCATCCTATGTCATTGCACATATGGATACCTCCGTGGCTCAATCAGTCGAGGTTTAGGTTTCTATGTTTCTGCTACGTGATTCTGCTTCATTTAAAACTTTATTCTGCTAATTCAATTGTTATAAGGACCTAAATGTTATTTTCAAAAATGCTCAGGGGCAAGGCTATAAAAATAAAAGTTTGCCCAATGATGTTTTTATAATTTCCTATTACATTATATGGGGATGTTACAATTCCTATACAGGATTGTTCGGTTTACTTTTATCGACTCTCCCACCTATCTATTCCCCTTAACCATATTTTCGGATCTAGCCCAAGTAAATGGAATCCATATAGTCTTTATAGATCATCGGATTATAAGCAATTCAACTTGAATGACATGAGAAATATATACAAAATACATAAATTTTGCCGAAATTTCGGCAGAATAATGGATCAAGTTCATTTCCCCGTAAATAGTACCAGCTTAACCAGAAATCAGTCACAACAGCAGAGCAAACGTCACACATTAATGCCTAAATATTGTCATAGGTTTGCAATATTTAACACCAATTGCAACTTACTCATGCATTAAGGTAGCCAATTACTTAATTAGTAATTCTGCTCATATCACTCAAACCTGCCTGTCTTTGTGTCTTATGCCAAAATTTCTTCTTAAGTTATTAAATTCTCAATTTTTACTATATTGAAGTGTTATTTATCTAGTTTTTAACCTCTTCAGTCCCATTTAATTTTAATAAGTATAACTTAAGATGCTAGGAGTTTACTTAGGTCTGCCCTGTGTTAGATAGAATGGGTGTCCAAAATGTAAAAATTTGTTAAATATAGAAATATTATTAGATTTGAGTGAATCTTATATCATTATAAAACTAACAAAACTAATTTTCATTTCCAATAAGCTTCATTTCATTTAAGTGAGTAGATCTCAAGCTATAAGCTCGCAAAATTGGTGGAATTGGTCTGCCCTGTCTCTATTCGATCAGGACATGGGAAAACTTTGATGAATTACTGGGAGCAAACTACTTAGATTTTGAATCTGAACTTTTTATGGCATAAACATCTATGTGTTAGCTTTCTAACAAAATTAGTTTCACTCAATTTGAAGTTGTATAGAGCGAGTTATGCCTAGCAAAACCCACGCTAGTTAGGTCCAAAGGCAGAAATCTAAAGTAAACTTCAAAAAATCATATCTCACTCAATACTGATCAATGGCCTTATAATTTATATGGTTGGAAAGCTTTAGATGTCTAGTTTCATTTAAACTTGGTTTATTAAGTTCTAATGGCTGTATGCAAAGCCGTACACTTTGCAAGTATAGACAGTCTTAGGGTTCTCACCTAAAATAAATTCTAGTTACTCTCCTTTTAGGATTTCATGCCAATTTTAACCTTAACCCAATAATCTCTTGTTAATCCAGCCATGAGAGATCATATAAACATAATATATCATCAAATAAGAGAGTGGAACTAAAATTCTCATCAGCCACTACATCACAAAAATAAATGAAAGATGTTGAATCCTACCTCAAGATTGGTGTTTGAGCTAACTAGATTTGAGCTTTTGATGAAGGAAATGGATGAAACTTTGAAGATGAAGAGAGGATGAAGTGAAGAAGAAGAAGAAAGGAGAGAGTGTTCAGCAAATCGTGGCAAATTTTGTGGGGGAGTGGGGAGGAATTTTGTGAAATTTCATGATAAGGTAGTTAGAGTTTTGGCTTTTGATTGATTGAGGTTGGAGTGGTGGGTGTTTGGCCACTTCTCCCCCTATTTATGTAGCTGAATGAGGTGCCAATGAAGGGATGAAGGTCGCTAAATTTTTTACCATCCAGTTTAGGGTTCTTAGTGTGTAATCTTATTCACTCGATTCTGGCAATTTGAAATATCAAATTTTAACTGATTTCCTTCAAATTGGCAAACTTTTACTAACAACTTTGTTAAGATTTCTTACATGTTTATTTTAATTTCTCTTAATCCTAATCCCTCTAATTCAATTCTAATTATCCTTATCTCCCTAATGCAACGAAGTAAGTTAATTAACAGTATTAATCAAATGCACCATTCTTCAAGATGTTATAGGATGATGGTAGACTTTATATTTTGTTATAGACTATGTTGTTATTGATTATTCTTTATGAATTTGTGGATTTCTTTTGTGGACTTCTTATTCGTACATCCTAATTAATTTATTATTGTCACAATGTGCTCGAAGGACGCTGCAATGAAAGGCAACAAAAAAAATATTTTATGGGGTAGCTACTAATTTTTATTTAAGGAAAAAAATCAAAATTTTTTTTTATTTTGAAAGAATTGTCCTTTGAAAATGATATTGGGTTCGGGAATCTAATTATGTAGGGGGAAGGGTGGAAACTTAATTTCATTGCACCCCCGTTACATCCATCTTTCGACGATTATCTAGAGCTTGTTATGGAAATTAATCAATAATTATAATTATATTTATTGTTCCCCTTTCAAAAATTTTATAACAATTATTTATAAAAGAAAATAAAAAATAATTATTTGTAAAAAATATAAAATAGAAGAAAAAAATTTTAAGAAAATTTAATTTTTAACTTGACGAGGGTTACCCGCTTCTGTGTATCCTTCAGTGCAATGAGGAATTCAAAACCATTGTTGTTCTTGTAGACAACATTTGTCTACTAGGCCAATTTTATTTAAAAAAAAAAAAAGAATTCATTTTTGCATAGGATTCGGGATAGTATAAGCTATATAATCAGCGCTTACAATTCTTATAACACTTGAGAATAATTTAGCCATATATCAATGTTAGAAATTGTTGCATGAATCAAAAAATTTAGTTTGTTGTTTAAGTGAAAAAAGAAAGAGCTGAATTTTTAGGTATATGTACAAAAAGGAAAAAAAATCGAAAGTAAAAAAATATACGCCAACAAAAGAAAGAAAGAAAGGCCTCAAAACCTTTTTTTTTTTTTTTGGAAAAAAAGAAGCAACAAAATATAGTAGACCAGAAGGAAAAAATGTAAAATGGAAACGAACACAAAATGCCACCATGATGGTAGTATGCTAAGCAATGCCCTTAACAACCCAAAAATGAGTTTGCACTCCAGGATTGGTATGGCGATGACAAATCAGGAACAAGATGGAGACGAATGTGATTGATGTCCAGTGATTTGCAAGGTTGAGAATGGCGTAGTGATAGCACATATCACGTGTATTTAAATAAACAACAATACAAGATAGTGCAATTTACTCTATTGACTAAACGAGAAATATCAAAGAAAGCTGGCTACTCTTATCTTATGCTCCACGCAGCCTCTCTCGTAATTGCTCTCAATTGTCTCATTCTCTCTTGACTAAAAAAATCCTCCGTTTTTCAAGTGGTAGGGTTCGGTTTATATATAGAAAAAAGAGAGAAAATTTTGCTAATAAACTGATAAGAGATTGAAAAAATAGTTGAGAAATTTGAGATAATATGAGATAAAAATTTTAAAAATAATTAAAAATTTAAGATAAAATAAGATAAAAATTTTTTAAAATAGTTAAAATATTAAGATATGAAAAAATTTTAGAAGTTAATAATAATAAAAATAAAAATAAAAATAAATTTATTTTTATTAAATAGTATTTACAATTATGTTTGTGTTCAGGGACGAATTTTTGGGGGGAGGGGGAAGTAGTGGGTAGGCCATGCCGCACCCAAAAATTTTAACAAAATTACATATATAGTCGGATGCACATCCAAAGCACAGCTATTTTGTAAGTGTCAGTGGTTGAGCTAGTATGGTTACTGTCCTAGGTCAAGAGATCAGTTCCCAGTTTTGATAAAATGTTTTTATCCACAAGATAAAAGCTCATCTATCGTGCCATATTTATTTTATTCACAAGATAAAATCCCAGTTTCCCATATTGCCGCATTTTGACTAAAGCAACATCCATGCCATAGTTATTTATTTTGAATGACAATGTAATTTATTTTTTTTTTTTAAAGTCTTGTTCATAATTATTTTTTAATTTATTTTTAAGATTAAAGATATATTTTTTAGCAAGAATCAAGAGTTAAAAAAAATTAAAAACAAGTCAAAAGTGAATTTATATAAAAATATTTAGAGTCTGGAGAGAAACAAAAGGTTAGTATTTAGTCTAGTAAATTATTAAATTTAGTGTGTTTTATTTATTTCATTCATTAATTTATTTTAAAAGCATATAACATAATTATTATAATAGTTGGTTAATATTTTTTTATTATATTTTCATAATAATAAAAGGATAAGAGAAGAAATTAGAACCTTTTATGATGAAAAAACAATAGCAAATTGATACAATTTTTAAGAGAAAAGCTGCTCATAATATTGAAGTACGGCAATTTTATCCTAATGATTTCACTAAATGGGAGAAATTGCACATTAAAATACAACTCAACATTGATATTCATAATCATTATAAATCGAGTAGCTTGCCCACAATCTTTGAGTTATGCCAAGGGTTTATGACAATAGGAAAATCTTCATCACATCCTTCAATCAACCGTTTGATTCGCTTGATATTAATTCTTCCTATTTCAACTATTATTACTTAGCGATCTGTCTTAACTATGAATATTGTGAAGAATAAACTCAGGAATAAGATGGTAGATGAATTTATTACTGATTGTCTTTAACTTGTTTTGATAGGATGATTGTTGAAAAAATTAACATATATTCTACTGTTGATGAGTTTTACCAATTTCGATGATTTATTTATTTATTAACACATACGATAACATTTATACAATAATATAAACTAGTACTTCCGGCTGCTCCTTTATGCCTTTTCCGGATCCATCCTTGTTTGTGTTTGAATTTGGATATAAATTATATAGTTTAAGTATTTTTTTAAGTTAGTATAAATATTATTTTATTATATGTAAGTGAATTTTTTATTAAATATTTTTTTAAAATTTTAAAAATTTTTAGGTGATCTAACTCATAAAAAAAATTAAAATAAATTTATTTATATTTTTTAATTTTTTAAAAAACTTTTTTGGTGGGTTAATCCACTAATATACCAACCCGTCTATAAATGAGACGGATTAACATGTCCAAGCAATTTTATTAATATGGGCAGACCCAGCCCACCTCTCCTGAATTTAGGTGGGCTTTTGGCGGTTTGGGACAAAACAGATAGATTAATCTATTTTATCATTTCTAATTTGCACTATAAATCATTCCTTCTATCCAGTGAATTGTAGATTGACCTAGTTTAAATATGAATCTAAAAATATATAAATTTATTAATTTTTATTCTCACTAATTAGCCCATTAATATTTGTAATTCTGAAAAATTACGTTAAATAACTCAAAACTAATATACCTACGAGGTATGAAAGAAAACTAATAGATTTACGAGCTAATTTTTCAAAAATTAATTGAGTTTTGATTTTTTTATTTATCATTATTCCTAATAATACAGTTATTTGAGTTGGGTAAACGTGATAGCACAACCATGTAATAAATACTTAAATTTTATCTAGAAATTCTTAATTATTGTTGTATTCTTGCCTCCGAACACATTGTGGACAGGATCATTGCGTGCTCAAGTTCAATTTTTCCTGTAAAGATACTGCAACACTTAAATTAGAAATAAGAATTCTTGATATCAAAAAAGGAAATAAGAATTGTTATGAATCGTTAAGCCTAACTAAATAAGATTTCCTCCTTTGCTTGCAGGATTTCCAAACGCATGCTGAAAAATTGAAGAAAAAAAAAAAACTCTCAATTAATATTTAAGAGATACTTTATCAAGTTACTTTAAAAATAACCCAAAAAATAGAAAAAAAAAATATAATATCACTCAAATTATAAATATAAATCAACCGATTGATTACTTATTTGACAGTGTCCTATCTGATTAGGATCTAGTTCAATCCATTTTTAATATATAAATTAATTTACATTTTGTTGTTTCACGCTCATTGATTAATTATTAGTATCTAAAAGTTTTACATATTAAAAAAGAATTCTAACGACATATTTAGTATGGGATAAAATAGGGAACAAAATTTTATGAATAAACTTTATATATAATTTTATACATACAGCTTTTCCATGAAATTTCACCCCTCATTTTTAATCCCATAATAAACACACCCTAAATATATGATATATAATGGCATAGAATTCACTTAATAATCACAACGACAACATACATTTAACTTTCGTATTGCTAATGAACAAAAAATGCTTAATTATATAAATTTAGGAGACAATTGTGCAATGATACTCGTAAAACTACTATACCTAGTAGAAACAATCAAATATTTATTGATAGTTAATGTTATCAGAAATAGTTTAAAGCTCATTAAATTAACTTCATAATAAAAAAATATTTAACAATTTTTTTCCTAATCGTTAAACACATGCACACTTTCTAAATGCACCAATTCGCAGAATTGCGTAAGTGACTATATTTGATATTAAAAATAATCAGGACTACCTAAACTCAAAAGAGTCATTTAACAAATATTACAACATGCTCTAGATCATTATGCTTCTTCATTCACTACCCTCAGATTGAAAATGAGACAGAGACACAACTTAAGTAAAAAGTAAGAAAAACCATAGCTTAATTAAAACATAATCATGTTGAAAATCAAAGCTCAAAATGGGGTAACACTTCCACTTCTTGTTTCTGTAGGGCTGTATAGTGCAGACCTGTTCCTTGGTCTGTTCTCCTCCAACTGCCTCACAACTTCATCCATGCTGGGCCTAACCGCTGCCACTGGTGCACAGCATCCCATTGCCAGCTTCAGTGCCTGCACCATACCATCTTCCATTGGACTTCTTATCCCTTTCAAGAGCTCCACATCAAACACTTCCATTGTTGTCTCCTCCAAAACTGCCACTTTCACCATTGCAGGCAAATCCACAAACTCGCCATGTCTTCCATTCTTCCCGGGTTTCTTTCCAATCAAAATCTCCAGCAGTAATATACCGAATGCATAAACGTCGGTCCTGGAGTTGCATTTCTTCATTTTTTGAAGCTCTGGAGCCTTGTAGCCATCAACCTTAGCGAGCGCCACCATTTCATCAGCTATGGAAGGAATCATCAGCTTATCAAGGCCAAAATCAGTGAGCCTGGCAACAAAGAAGTCATCCACTAGCACGTTCTTGGATCTTACATTCGCATGAGTGATTGGCACATCAAGCCCTGTATGAAGATAAGCTAGCCCTCTCGCTATTCCCAATGCAATCTTGTGTCGCCTAGCCCAGTTCAGCACCGGTTTTCCTGCTTTAGTTTCTGTAAAAATTACAACATAATGGTCAATGCCAAGCAACAATGTAACTGTTGAAATCACTAAAGCCAAAAAGCTATTTAAGTTGACTTGTTCAAAATTTCATTTTCATTTAAACTGCCTGATCTTCAAGAAAATAAAACACATTGTAATCAAGGGGAATCAATCCTCCAGTCGTAACGTTATGGTGATCCTACTAATAGGCTTCATAAATATTTTTATGAGATCAAAGATTTTTTTTAGGTCATAGATATGAGATCCAAGAAATTAAGTAGGAATGAACTATTTTATGCTAGTAATCAGCATTTTAGAACATACAAAAAAAAAGTAGTCATTTATAATTGATATACCCTAGCTTCCATTCCCAGGGTATTTTGCAAATTCTTGCTATTACATGAATGTTGCCTCCGGATCATCATCCTTCTATAAAGGGAAGATCAAGAATGACATTTAGAGTATGCTGCTCAAATGAAGACAGAGCGAAGACAACCCTGTTTCCCAAAGTTCTTTATATGAGATATCAATATTGTCCAGGGATGTGCGTAGCAAGTGGCATCCCCTCCCCAAACAACAATAAAAACAATAATAACTAAGCCTTTACTTACTAGGTGAGGTCAGCTATATGGATCAAATTACGCCAATAAAAAATCGTCCCCTGGTTCATGCTATAATGTAGCCCAAAATAGAACATACGAAAGGATTTAACTGTCAGAAATTCCAACTAAAAGTCATTAGTTTATCGTGGATTTGAGATAATGACAGGTCAAATTCCCAGGATAGTTTCTCTTCTCCTTTGGTTGAAAAATCATCAGCAATTTGATCCTAATTTTGGAATACTCTGAAGGGTTATAGGTGTCTTCACTTTTCAGTTTGAAGAAATCTTGATCAAATTGGACAATAACACACTGCATAAAGAGTTGGATTATGATGACAGTTCTAATGGTTTAGGTGAAAGTGCAGTGGCGCTTGTATTTGTGTATGATTGAAATATAAAAAACAACAAAAGGAAAATGCATAGGGGAGGATTATGTGAGGAGCATACCATGTAGAAGATCATGAAGGGTTCTGAGAGGCAGATAATCATAGATAAGGAGCTTCTCCCCTCGCTTCCCCTGATAGAAAGCTCTCAAAGGAATCAAATTCTCATGGCGAATTTTTCCCAACTGCTTTATAACTGGCAAGCATGAATTCCTGTCCTTGCAGCTACCTTCTCTCAATAGCCTCAAAGCAATGGTGCTTCCATCAGCAAGCTTTGCCTTATAAGCAGTCCCATAACATGTCTTCTCCATAACTTGCCCGGTTGCATTCAACACATCATCCAATGTCAAATTGTCACCTCCAGGGAATATCATAAGCTTCCCTTCACCACCTCCACCTCCACCACCACCAACAGCATCACCACCATTCTCTTCATCTTCCTCTTCATCATTCAGTTCATCCTCACTCTCTCCACTACCCTTCCTCTTCTTGTTCTGCATATATCCAATCAGCAAAGAAGCCAAAACCACAGCACCAGTCATCAGGCTGATAACTATACCAGCAACTGCACCAGAACTCAGTGTAGAGTTCCTAGTACAGCTTGTTAAAGGTGGTCCACACAAGGCAGGGCTATTCCTTCAAAGACATCCACACCAAATTTGGATTCTCCAAAGAAAGGCAAAACCCCACTAAAGTTATTGTGGGAAAGGTTCAATTTTCAAGCCTTAGCCCAGCTAAGCCTTGAGGAATTGTACCCTCAAACATGTTATTCCCTAAGTCAAGCTGTTTCAGCCCACCAAACCTAGTAATGAACTCAGGGAAATTCCCAGAGAACTTGTTGCTACCTAAATCAAGAAACTGCAAACTCTTGCAAGAAGAGTTTGGCAATGCAGGTTCAGGAACAGTCCCAGAGAGTGAGTTACCATGGAGCCTAAGGGAAACAAGCCTATCACACAGATTCCATATGGATGGCGGAAGATTCCCAGTCAGTAAATTGTCACCAAAATCAACGTCAGAGAGGGAGGTGCTGTAACCAAGTTCAAGAGGGATGGTTCCTTTCAATGAATTGATGTTGAGATAGAGGCTTTGGAGCAAAGGGAACTCACCAAGTTCCCTGGGGAGTGAACCAGAGAGATTGGCAGAAGGAAGCTGAAGGGAAAGAACGTGCAAAGAAGGGTCCTTGTGGAGTGAAAGATTGGTCCATTGTGGTGATGACAAGTCACTGCATGACAAAGGGGTGCCATTGGAGAACACCCACTTGAGGCCTCTCCACTGGCAAAGTGGTATGGAAGTGTTCCATGAAGACAGCACAAGGTTGTCACTGTTACCTTGCAGTGAGGCCTTGATCTTTCCCAAGAGGAGCTCAACATCAGAGGAAGAAACAGGTGAAGGAGACAAAGACTCACTGGAGACACTGGCTTTGCAGAAAGAGAAGAAGAAGAAGAAGCAGAAGAAGAAGAAGAAGAAGAAGGAGGACATGGAAATGTAGAGAGAGAGAGGCTTGAGAACCGCCATGAGTTAGAGGAATGGAGAGAGAGAGAGAGAGAGAGAGAGAGGGAAAGGTGGTAGTGTGGGGATGGTGGGGAGTTCAAAGAAAGAGAGGCTCTCTTTTCTGGGAAAGCTGACACAGTGTTGACTATGAGTGGTGTAAGCAGTAAGCTCTCTCTCTCACAGTCCAGGGAATTCAACGGCTATGATTCCATGGCCATTCCCACACTACTAACTCATGCAATATCCCCTTATTATTGCAACAAATCATGCACCGTTTAGAGATTTGCTTCAATGCTTAAGGGTAATCTTTTTATACTATGTCATTTTACCTTTATCAAATTAATTATTAATGTTAAAATAATGCCCAATATATGTTTAATTTCACATTTATTCAATTTTACAATTGAGAAAGTTCATTCCATCTTATTGTCTACAATCTATACTTTCAATTTAGCACTTCATTCAAGTGAAAAATAATATGATTGTCAAATATGTGAATCAAGCATTGTCTTTAATGTTATTATTATGATTTGTATATTAATAATGACTAATATTAAAAAATTTAATTTTGGAGCAAAGATATTGTTATAATAAAAGGTAGGACCGTAGAAGCAGGAGGGATTCTTAACTGATACAAAAGGGTGTTGAAATCAGATTAGTTTTTAACTTTTCAATCAATATATTTTAATAATGAAGAAATTAAGGAATCTCTCCTCCTCTATGTACCAAGAAAAATCTCCTCTCGACCATTTTTAAGATCTTAAAAATGATGTTTTGGACAATCGGAATAACTAATGATTTTCCTTTTTTGCTTTTTCCATGTCCTCTATTATTATTTATTTGTTCCTGCACGCTTAGCTTTGTAAAATGGCCTACCAGTTTAATATTGTAGTTTGCACTCTTTGAGGAAGGGAGGCAAGGTTTTCCATGCAGTACCGTATCTCTTGTCTTCCTTGTCATTTCAAGGTAGAGAGATTGTCGACCAGCAACAACATCATCCAGTCCTGTGAGGCCTATGTGTCTATCACCGTACACGTGTCAAACAAGGTTTCTGATTGAACCGGATCCGTAATCGTGTGATTTGAAGAGTTGGATGTGTATTGGAGTTTATGCAGATTATGTGCAGCTTAAGGCATAACGTAAGGCCCCATGTGGCTGTGGGGTCAGAATAGCAAAGAAAAGAAGGGATAATGATAACGAAGATTGAAGAGGAGAAAAAGAAAAAGAAAATAAAAAAAGTGAAATCAATGTCTGATGGCAAAAAAAACGCTCCCAGGTGAAGGAGTGCAAATGACCAATGAGTGACATTGCAGTCGTAGCAGCAACTACCTAGTGATAAAAAGATGTTCGAGATGTGTATGTCACATGTGCTTGCTTATGTAGTGCAATCACCTATATATGTTACATATTTAATGTATGTAATAATATTTTCGAAAGTGAAATGATTGGAATGAAATGAACTAAATTAGTCCTTTGGTTATTAAAATATATTTTTTAAAAAAAGGAGAGCACTTTGGTTGGGAAGGTGTCTAAGGCTGTAGGGGGACCATGGATAGGCTCTCTATAAAACCCAGGCTTTTGCGCATATCATGTAATGCATAATCACGCTCTTGATTAGATTTTGTAATTATAATTTCAATTTTTACTGTAATTATAATTTGAATTTTTTTAATAAATACTTCTAGGATATCCTACATCTATATGTATATATTTTTTTTGTATTTTTTAAAAAATAAATAATATTTTTTCTGTAATAAATTATATAATTTTACTGAAAGTTGAATATCGTGTTCCTTAGATGCTACTAATAATAGATGTAGGATATCTTTAGGTAAATATTTTCAAAAAGCCGTTGAAGATAATATTAAAATTATTTTAAAAAGACTTAAATATATTTTTAATTTTTAATATTGTTATTTTGATTTTAATTTATTTAAATTTTTTTAGTTTTTGGTCTCTTTTATTTCCGACATTATATTATTGGTCATTGTTGTTAACCTAGCACTATTAAGTAATAATATTTATAAAAATCAAAAGATGACTTTTAAAATATTTATGAGGATCAAAAAGTATTTTTTTAAAATTCATAAAGAATAAATATATGTTCTAAAATATTTATAGTGACGAAAATTTAGAATAGTATGGACTAAAAGCCAACATTAGAAAAAAGAGAGGCCAAAAATAAAAAATATATATATTTTAAAAGAATTATAATTAAAATAATCTATATTTATAAGAATTAAAATATATTTAAATTTTTTTTAAATAAAAAATATATTTAAGTAAAGCAACTAGAGATGTTTAAAACTAGGCTCAGCCAAACAATTAGTTTTGGTATAAAGTTTATTGGTTCAGTTATGTTTTTAAAAGTTTAGCCTAATATATTTTTAAATTGAATTTGGATCATATTTTAAGTCAGTCTAATTTAGCATAAAGTCGTATAATTTTTAAAAATTACATTTATTAAAAAATAAGTAATAAACTATAAGTCTTTTATACTTTAATTAAGACATATTTTTACACAATCTTATATTATTTTTGTATTAATATAATTTATCGTAAAATATATATGATAAAATATTTCTTGAATTTTATTTTTTAATTTTAAAATTTTATGACTTTACTTACATAATATCTTAATTTGTATATGCATTCAAAATACCAAATTAACTTGATTTGACACGATCGTTATTTGGTCATTATTGAGTAAGGTCGGAATTAATGAAATGTGTCAATCAAAATATTGGGTTAGATTGGATTTGATTAAATTCAAATGATCCATATTTTATAGACCGCTAGAAGCAACTACTAACTTCTCACAAAAAAAATATAAAACAATAAATATATTTTAATTCTAATTCTTAAATGATTTTATTTAAACGATTTCAAAAATTTTTAAAAAATATTAATATACTTTTTTAAAGATAAGTTCAAACAAACGCTTATTATTATAAAATTCAATATATGAGTTTAATTATGCATTGTTAAAAGTTAAAGAGACCAGAAAAATAATACAAAGCTTGATAACTTACAAGAGATTATAGTTTTAAATTTTATTTTCACCATTATAACAAAAAAATATGCATTATATCAAATCATTACAATATATTATCAACACTTGTAATGTATTAATTTAAACTCATTGACAGTTATAGAAGAGTTATATTTGATTTTGGAAAAATGCTTATATACTATACGACACTAATATCTTTTCACATCTTTCGTGTCTCACTAAGTAATTGAATTAGAAGATAGATACGATTTCTTTTTTTTTTAATCTTTGATTAGGTATCCTACAGACACGGTTGTAATTAAAAAAAATCTTTTCAGTAATTATCAAAGTTTAAACCTTAAGACTCTTCTTGGTGGTATAGTTTGTTTAACGCTGTGTGTAATTCCTAGTGATATATATTACACACAGCGTTAAACAAACTATACCACCAAGAAGAGTCTTATGTATGTATAATAAAAATCAATTCATTTATCATTTTTTTTTTGTGTGAGTTGATTTTATGTTATAAAAATAATTGTACATTATGTCTAAATATAACTTCTCTTTCTGAGATCGTTGGGAACATAGAACTATGATTCGTGGTTAAACGTGATTTTTTGTTTTTGGTTTTACTAAACAAATTGTCAAATATATTAACATTTTCTGAAACACATTCGCCAACCCAATGAAAAACTTATCATATAAAACTTATCTAACATATATGAACAACTTATTATTTATAATAATGAACTCTAACAGTAATTTTGTCAACATATAGAGAAGTATTATCTAATTTGGAAATAGAGCACTTCCCGTCTAAATATTGTATCCTAGTCAGCCAAACATCTATGAATTCCGTAACTCGGCTTTTAAAGAACTCAAACCAGACAAAACAAAGAATGGTATAGAGCAAAAACTCTTGGTGGGTATGAGGTTATAATTTACTATTAAATAAAGACCTTATTAATAATGGTATAGATCCCACCACCAACTTTGGTGTTAATAAAATATCGGACATTACAATCTAATTTTCTTATGGCATAATTTGGCAATTGATCCGTGGTTTCTACGCTTTTACTTTTACTTGATTAAGGTATTAAATTTACCATGCTGGTTGAGTTTTAGAAGAACAGTGGTAGCATTCCCATATGGAGAAATAGAAGCTAAGAGTCAAAAGCCTCCTTGTTACAACCTATATATTAGTTCACTCTTGATAAGTGATTTATTGCGGAAGTACATAAATTTGATACTAATTGTAAAATTGAGTGAATGTTACATGTTTTACCTATATATTAGCTTTAAGATAATTGTAAACGTACAATATTCTCAATCTGAGGACTCAGATCTTGGTTAGTTTCCACTTATACAGTTAAATAAATAAATAACAGAAGCCTGTGTGTAATGTTATAATTAACTTATACATGCATCACCTTGTAATCATAACTGCCTATGCATGAATGCTACGTTATTTCAAAAGTCCTTATCAATGCACTTGGCGGTAGAATAGTAGAAATTTGAATCAAAATAGAAGCAAGACTCATTGAGAAATTTTGCATCTCATGATGTTATTTCTCCTTTCCATCATTCATTTCAATCTACCTTTATGAAAAGCCTTTGGAATTCTATATGAAGAATAAGACCATTACTCAGGCACTCAGCACATATGGGCTCCGATATGGCTCTAAAGTGGAGGCAAGTGGACATAAACAAAATTGAGTGGTTTATATTTCTTGCTATATAATCAGCAATGACATAAACACTTATTTTAATTGATAAGGACTTAACATGATTGCTACTAATTCACTGTTCAATCTCACGCTAATCTAAGCTATTATTCGCTTCCATTATTATTGCTTCTTCTTTGTTTTCAATTACTTGTTATGTTCTAGTTCTCTATGATATTGTTTGATCCTTGAGTTTGACTAATTTCGTGTGCTAATTAATCTCAGAGTTAATTACATTTTCAGAAGATTTATCAGTTAATGTGTAATTTTTTAAGATGATAAATGAGCAACTTATGATCTTAGATAATTTGTTTAAAATATATGACGTTGTTTATCGAACAAGTAAGTTGTTTTAGGAAGGCATAAATTGATAATTTTCTTAACAAGTAATAACACTTTGCACGTTACCAAAAGTAATAAAACTTTGCAAAATTTTCACATAATCACAAATGTAAGATTGCCATTTTCTATCCAATGACTATATCTTAAGAATTTATTGTGGTAAATTCGTTAGTTATCAGGTTGAAAGCAAAGCCCACTTTGTTTTGAAAGAGAAACGAAATGTTTAAACTTAGGTTTTATTTGACCGTAATTTTTTATTTACTTTGTAGTACCAACATGTAAAGATAGTTTCTGCATATATTTTTCTGAACCCGAATGATAATGTTTTCATCTTTATAAGCATGATAAAGAATAGTGATGTCTTCAGACTAGTCCAACTGATATTGGGAATTAGCCAAAGGTCACACTTGAAGAAGCAATAATAGACAGCAATAACGCTGTTCATCATGGTGGAAACATACTTTTTTTTTTATGGTACAGAACATGTGAGGAAACATATTGATTTTGATGATTCATTTATTTCTTCCTCTCTTATGATTTACTCATATGTAATCTTTAATTTTTCTAGTTAAGTGTTAAAGCTAAGCTTAATATATTTATATCTCAATCTTGAGTCATTCCTAATTTACTTTTAGTTTTGAGTTGAGGATTTAAGAGTCAACCATTAGTAAAATGTCACAAGGTTTTAATATGTTAAATTTGATGACATTGTTAGATATTCTTGAATATTTTTAATGCTTTATAGTTTTTCTCTTTTTTGGGAGAACTAATTCTGGATATGATATCAAATTTTGCATTCTTACTACCTTCATATTTTTTTTCATGCATTGTTAAAATTCTTCAAGCCCAAAGAATTTTCAAAGAAATCAAAAATATAAAATATTCCTTTATAAACATTTTTTAATTATAAATTTTTTCACAATTTCAACATAATTTTTGACGAGACAATTAATTCATAAGTAAGTTTGAAGAAAACAATTTGAATAAGATTTTTATATGAGTTTAGTACAATATTTTACACACAAATGCAATTATACAAACAATAATGCACAACTTGACCAAAAGAGTTACTCGAATTATTGCGTACCGGCATGCCCACAATTGACCCAATGCGTTTGATAAATTTTGTTGATGCTGAAGCACCTATGAGTTAATTAATTCGAATTACTAACATTGCAGTTACTGCAGGGAGGTAATTTTTGTGGAAAAATTGCATAACTATTATATTCTTGTAGCTAAATAATAATTGATCTTGTGGCAATTCAAATTAGTTAAATCTGTAAAAATATCTTATGACCTTACTACTATGAGATTGTTATAACCATCGCCACCTTCGTATTGGAGATTAGTAACTTTCACATTCTTGTTTTGAACAAAAAATTCTTTTTCTTCTTCTTCTTTTTTTTTTCTAAACCACCTTATAGTTATAAGTAATTTTATAATGTATTTTACTTATATTAATTATTATTTTAATTTTTTCTCACCTATATATATATATATATATACGCGAAATACTTTTTTCTATTTGGTTCTTTTTACCTTCAATCAAACATAGATATGCTATTTTGCATGGTATTAACTACTTTCCTATTATCACAAGATATACAGTGTGTAGTCTCTTTCTACTTTCTAGATAAAGATACTTCACTTGTAAAAGTGAATGAAATAAATATCCAACAAAATATTTGTATTGCCGAAAGGAAATTAGACTCTTGCCTATGAGAAAGCTTCAACAGTCATGATTACTAGCTAGTCATGGAACATCTCAAAGTTGCAAATCATCCACCGTTTCATGGTACTACTTTCCGTTTATAGAGGGAATTAAATGGCTTACTTGTTTATTAGTTTGCAGCCATTAAATGATGTCCGTCAGTAATACTTAATAGAAAAAACTTAGAGCAAATTTCTCACATCCGTAAGAAAAAAATATATTCTTTCAAATTTTAAATTACTTATTTTAAAAAAAATATTCACATATCATTATTTAATTTAAATATTAATTAAAATAGATATAAGAAACTTAATACAAATCTTATCGATACTTAATAGGCTAGTAAATCATGTTTCACAGACACGTCATATTCCAACCATGTTTATGCCAATTCAATTGTTTGACCCTGATGATGTATGTAACAGTGGAGTTGAAAATGACTAATGATTCTTGTTATAGTGGGCTTGAAAATGACTCATGTCTAATGGTGCTTCTTATGGTAGAGTTGAAATTGACTAGTATAAGCATGTTTGAGACATGTAACGATATTGAGTAATTTAATTCATTTGCGCAGATTACATGACAAAAGGTATTATGGCGATTAACAAGGAGTCATGACAGTGTGACCAAAAAAAAAAAAAGGAGTTATAAGAGGGCAAAAACAAAGTGCGAACAAGGTCGGGAAAACATGTATATGTATCAAATATAAAAAAAAAAATGTTACACTTGTTGAAGTTTTGATGAAGATAGATCCTACTAGCACTTCTTGAATATCACAACTATGAAATAAGTCATATATAATTGAAAAAAAGAAAGAAAGTCTGTTGATGCATGATTGTTTTCTACATGTTTGTTTTGTTGGATATTAAGAGCCTGACTGATTTCAAAAAAAGTTTTTTTTTTTAATTTTTATTGTTAAAATTAATTATAAAAATGCCACTTTATTTTTATTATGTTGTTTACATTATTTCGTTCACAAATCTTGAAAACAGTGAACAAAAACAAAACAAGTTGATATTTTTGTAATTAATATTAAAGACAGAAAACATTTTCTCAAATCTAATAGGCCTTAAAATTTGAACAAAATTTGCTTGGTTAAAGAAAAATTGGAAAGAAAGAAAATGAGAGTAAAAAATTTTGCCTTATGTCTTACTTGCACATGGAAAGAAAAATTTTTCTCTCCATTTTTGGAGAAAAAGCGTAGAAAGGATGAATGATTTTATTTAAAATAATGTTTTTACCGTTATTTATTTATCCTATTTAGTAGTACTATGAATCAAATTATCTTTTAATATAATTATATTTTCTTTCTTTTATTTTTCTCTCTAACTAAGTAACAAAAAGAAATATTTCTCATTATCTTTCTCTTCATTCTTTCTTTGTCCAAACTAAGAAAGAAAACAAATTTTCTCTTCTTTTAAACCGTTTATTTTATTTTATCTTCTCATCTAAACAACAAGTAAATTAATTCATTGACTTGTTTTTAAGTATGACCTCAAACACACCTCATGGGACTTGGCGAAAAGCCTCTTGTGAGACACCAAAATAAAATAAAATCCCCTAATAGGACATAAAAGGGGATGAGAGACAAGAAAGAGAAATTGGTTATCATATCTCAAATTCATCAGTTACATTGTCTAGTTACTTTTTCTGATTCAATTACAGCAAACTTCCCTTGAGTCAACATGCTTCAAAGTTTATGTTCTCATGTCAACCAAAGAAGCTGTTAATCGATCACCGCAAAGATGTGAACAGGAATGAGTAAGCAACTTTTGACTTGAATGTTAGAGAAAGGAATAGGAGATGAGAAGAGAATTAAATGCAAAATGATAAAGGAAAGCAAAGTGATAAACAACTCTTCAGCTAAATTGCAGTATGAGGAAGCGGCAAATGCAATTTGTATTCCCTTCATTTGGTGGGATCAAGCGATTAAGGAGCAACCACTTCTGGAAAGAAAAAAATTTAGAGTCTTGAAGTTTTTTCTTATTTTGTTATAAAGCGTGACATTTTATTCATGAAAAAGTGTTATTTTTTAATATTGAAAGAGAAGTTCTATTTTATTAAAGAATAAATATTTCATTTTCTTGGCTGTATTTTTCAATATTCATTAGAAAATTTCACATTAAATATGTTACGTTATTAGTTCTTTCATTTCTATTGTAGTTGTATAAAATTATTTTCATAACTCTTATGCCGATTGAAAGATTGTTGGATGGGCCTATGCTTTGGCGTAATTACAGCAAAATTGTTACAAAACTAATAACTTTGTGGAAAATATGACAGGAACATATTTCAAGAGTGATTTGAGTGGGAAAAATATATTTGAGATGCTTGAATGTACTTGAGAATTGAGATAAAGATTTAAGATTTGAAATTAGCTACTGTATCCTCACTTTTTCCCTTCCTTTGCATCGGGAAGAGCTTCAATCCTCAGACAATAAACTATTGCATCTATTGATTATAATAATAAATAAGTTTTAAAAAGTGAACACAAACCAAATTAGCTAGATCACGTCATATTTTGTGTACTTAATTTCTGAGAAAATTTCCCAAACAACAGACAAATGCTGTCTCTTTGGCATTTTTTTAGTCCAATCAAATAAAAACACATTCACACCAAGAATTCTACGTTATTACATCTAAAGGGGATGGAAAGCTCCTTTCAGAAACCTTCAAATGCCTCGTACAACAGAACGATCCATGTTTCATTCGCATGTATACTATTGTTTAGAAACTTTGTATGTTGGCCACAAAAAGTGTGTCCAAAATTAAATATTAGAGAATACAGGGTCCTTAACCAAGATTCCCATAGTGCAACTGTGCAAGACCCATAAGAATAGCCCCAACAAAAAAACCAAAATTGCTAAATAAAAAGGGGTAAACTTATCTTCAAAATGGCCCCACAGCAGTCCTGTCATCATCAATGGAAAATTTCAACTGAGTATCCTTTTTCTTTAAGTTTAACCATAAAATTTGCAACTGTGTGATCTCTCTAACTAGAAGAAATTTATGTTAAAACACCGAGAGAAGCATATTTAATAGGATTATGAGATAACTAACATCTAAGCAATGGAAAATGTCATTAGCACTGAGGCTGTGTAAAGGCTACGATATGATCATAAGAAATGGAAAATGACATTTGCATAAATGATGACCATACCGCTCTAACAAAGTCTTTCTTTACCTTTCTTAATTATCACTCACAGGTTCACAGCTTTACATTTAAAATTTGTACAAGGCAGAAATGTTGCGATTCAGAAGGACTTACTCTGATGCCGCTATTTGTATTTTTCCATTATCTTTCTAGCTTCCTCTACTGGATCCTCCATAGTAGTGGAGGTGGTTCCTCCATTCCCACTAGGTCCTTGATCTTTGTTGAATGCGAGGAAAGCGAAATACGCAAGTCCCATAGTGGCCTGTCATCAAGCAATTTACGAGTCATTAACCTTAACAGACAGCATTGAAGCTTAAAGCTTAGAACCGTTCAATATTTTCTTCAGTGATAATATTCAGCTTGTGAGAAATAATTTCAACCCGATCAAGGAGAACAGGCATCCCCCTTTCGTTGAACAATTCCCCTTCAAATAAATTGGTGTGTCTAGTACACGATGTACATGATTGCCAAAACAGCTGTTAGTAAACAGACATCATATAGACTTTTGATATCAACAGATGAGAACCATATTCTCCAGCAAAAGTAGATAAATAACATTGCAATGATGATCACATTTTTTAATAGAAGACAAGAGAAGAAATCATGGTAAAGAAAAAATTTAGAAATCTAATCTTTCTTCCTTATAACACCTTGCATAAGTTGTGCCTGCCTGAGGTAAGAACACATCATTTTTAGCAAACAGTTAATAGTCATAAAATGAACATAGGTACCAGGCGAAATATATGATTATATCATAATCATTGCTGCATAAAAGATCTTATGAAGGGCTTAGAATATGGCTATATACATAGATGTGTGTGTGTGTGTGTGTGTGTGGGGTATGCCCATCGAAGAATAGATCAGCACAGTCCATAGTTTAAAAGCTTACTTTTCAACAATTTCCTGGAACTACATATTGTAAATTCCTCAAATTCCCAATGAGTAGAGAATAACAGAATCCTTGGAACTTCCCTCATAATCTTCCTCAACTCATGACATTTAAGTTGATCAAAAGTTCATAACCTGATATTCTCATATGTAGAAACTAAAACTAAAATTAAAGACAATGGGCGAGAAATTTAAGCACTGAACTCCATGGCAATCCCATTCATTAAAGTAAATCCATATGCAGTGAGACATAACTGCATAAAACTGCATGTGGCTTCATTTGAGTTCAACTGGCTCTAATTTTAACTTTGTTCCAATAAAATTAGATATAGCTATCTATGCAGTTACAGCAGTATGACCAATGAAAAATTGCCACATAAGATGTGAAGCAACACCCATCTTAAACAGATGGATATGATAGCCTTGCCCTAAAAGATAAGACTATTCAACTTCAATTTTGGAATAGTTGAATCACACAACTAACGCTGTGAGTTGTGACCTAGATTTGTCAATTTCTCTCCCTCACCATTTGAAGAATTTGTAATATAAAACACATACAACAACAACTAAGCCTTCTCCCACTAGGTGGGGTAGGCTACATGGATAGCGACATCATAGTGTTGTATCATAAATCATATTTACATTTAAACTATTAACATCTAAATCTCTTTTAATAGTTTTACCTATTATTTTTCTACGTCTCCCTTTACCTCTAGTTATTGGACTACCCTCTATTTAATCCACTCTCCTTACTAGGGCCTCCACAGTTCTTCTTCACACATGTCCAAACCACCTAAGACAAGATTCTACCATCTTCTCTATAATAGGCGCTATCCCATTTTTCTCTCTAATGCACTCATTCCAAATCCTATCTTGTCTAGTGTGTCAACACATTCAATGCAGCATCCTCATCTTTGCTACATTTAGCTTATTTTCTTGTTAACTTTTTACTGCTCAATATTCAGTCCATACAACATTGCTACTCTTGCAGCTATGCAGTAAAATTTACCCTTGTAGCTTTAATGGTAATATAAAACACATAATAATCCTGAAATTTTAATTTGATAAACATAAAATAAAATGGGTAACTTACCAAAACAAAGAATGCTGTAGAGAGGAAAGACTTGAGTACAAAAAGCGAAACAGTCAAAGCCACAATAGTTACTGAAATCCTTGCTATTGGTCTTGGTACAAAATTCTAGAATCAAGAACAGAATTAAAGAAAAGAGAAACATAAAACACATGGAAGAAAATCTTCTGGTATTTGTAAGGAAAAAAAATTGAAAATAATAGCAAGAATAGATCAAATGGTTGACACTTAGAAGTTTGAAAGGGCAGTTCTGACTTACAGGAACCAGATTAGTACCCGCCTCAATTCCATCCCTACCGACTTTCCATGCATTCTGCAGAACTACCTCATAACCACAAAGACAGTTTATGAAAGAGCAATAATTAGGCTTCCTGGACGAGCAAAAAAGTTGGCAAAAGGAAATATGCAAAATAAATGGCCAAGGTTGATACAGTAACAGCCCAGCAAAAAAGAAGTTTTCCCAGTTCTGAAGGGCAGACAATTTTCACAAATCACAAGATACATTAAACTAAAATGACTCTTAGTCATAAGGTGTTCTCCTTTCAGTAAAGGATCGCTGATGAGGAGTGCATAACCTTAAGACCAACTTCCAGTCTTGTTGACCCCTCGTGAAATAAACATGGCATGCAGATAATAATGCAATACAAAATGATTAGCTGTAATGTTGGCCAACAAAAGTTACCAGGTTAACAATCAAATACATCACTACCATGAAAGGATTGTATGATCTAGGTAGCCACTACATAGGAAAACTGTGCAAAATTTCAGGAATAAATTTAGATTTACACCCCCTTCGGTAAATTTGACTTGCCATATACAAGGGGTAGCTCAAATGGCTCCATCACAGAAACACTAATAATAGTAGATTAGTATGATGTGACAAGCATTTTATATCCTAAAATCAACTTCTTCATGAGACTATTGATGCCACCAAGCTTCTGTAATCCTCAGCATACTTTGTCATCATTATGCATAAGCATGAAATCCGAAAATACCGAATAATATCATAAATGTGAATACCATAATCAAAACAAGACACCACATAATAGAATCATGGTAGTACCAACTAGAATGATTTTCGATAATCTATAAGCTTCCTCATGAAAAACTAGTGATTCAGGAATAAGGTCAAGTTTATTGTTAATAGAATCAACCCATAAATCAGTCTTCCAAAGATTATGGTGTCACCACATAAGTTCTCAAAAGATTTTTTTCACTAAATAAATCCCTTAACTATCTAAAATATCACCATATCTGTCCTTACAAAGGATTAAAGTGGTGGCAAAAAAAGATGAATTTGGTAACTGCTTTGTATATTTGAAAAGCTAATTTGGTACCAAAAATATTTAGAGGACTAATGCAGTAACACACTAATCTTTGGAGAACCGATTTAAGGGTTCACTCTTGCTAAAATCAGAGAAAAGAAAGAAAATAATCCGTAGATTATGTCTATGTAATGTGGTTTGGGGCAGTCACTTGAAAAAATCCAAACGGGTATCAGTCACTTCAATTTAACCCACAAATTGGCAAAAGAAATAAAGCATATGTATTAATTAGTTCAAATTCAGCACGACAATTAACTATTTCTTCTGTTTCACTTTTTAATGCATCCAAATTCAATAATCTTAGTGTCTTCACTTTTATCCGACAGTCACCAATTCTCTTCAAAAAACTCTCTGCTAACATCAAAACTAGCCATAGAAACAAACAAATGCAAGGTGTTACATAATACCCCTCTACTATATTCAACTTGTCTAAACCAACAAAAGAAAACACGAAGTCTCATCAACACAAATAAGAGGAGCACTCAAGATAGAAGAATACAACAAATAAAATAATTTTTAAAAATAATAATAAAACTTGGTGACTAACCTTTGAAGAAATTCGACTGTGCTGCATAAACAACAAAACTAGAGCGAGGTTTCTGGGTTCTGGATTTCTTAAAGTGAGTGTTTGAGAGGAAAGGTTGCTTCTTTAACTTCAAAATGGAATTGGGTGAGTGAAACTGATGGCGGGTATTAGCCAAGTTTCGATTTTGAGAGCAATTTGGGGAGCAAGAGGCAAGGGAACAAAAGTTGTGAATAAAAACTAAAGCAGGCATCTTTCTTTTTTTTTTTTTTTTTTCCTATCTCAAATGTATTAACTTGTAAAAGGGCTAAGATTACTTGCACAATGGTCTTGGTTGGCTGGTTTTCAGGTACACATTGTGGAAGAAGTGCACGACGAACGAGATATGGGGATGGAACGTGGAAGTGAGATTTTGTTATTACAAACGGCAAACCGAAGACAAAAAGGCACATAGCGGTGCCTTGTTCTCAGCCTCACAAAGCTGAGCTCCAGCCTCTAGGGCCCATAAGTTGATCTTGGCCCAAGCATTGTCCAATCATTTGCATAAAGCAATTCATAACATTTGTTACAAATGAAAGAAATGGGGGAGGAAACTATTCTTTAGAGTGTTTAAATATAATCTAATTAAAATTATTAAATCTATTCAATTTAAACTAGAAATCGATCAAAATCGTAAAAATTTGGATTGATTTGGATCTTATTTTTCACAAACCACTTGGATCGGATTAAATTTTGGATTTAATTTTCAAAATCGATCCAATCCAATCTAAACAAAATAATATTGTATAATATAATTTTTTATTATTAATTTTGTATTTTTACTTATAATAATTTTAATTTATCATATAATTTTCTATATTTATATGTCATTCTTATTTAAATATTATTTTATTTATATTAGATTAGTCACTTTTTTATTTTTATTTATTTATTTTATTGATTCAAATTACTTTTCATTTATAATACTTTATAATTAAGATTTTCTTTTATAAAAATCAATTCAATAATCCAATTTAAATCTCAAAAATTGGTATGGATTGGATCGGATTTAAAATCTAAACTAAATCGATCAAATCCAAATTGCTATATATTTTATTATTTGAATCAAATAAATTTTTTACTTAAAATTGATCTAAAATGCACCGTGAATACCCCTACTATTCACTCAAATTTGTTGAAAGAAAAGAAAAGAAAAGAAAGGAAAGAAAGAAAGAAAAAAAAAACACCATAGAGAATCCATACCTCCTAATATTTAGTTATCTTCAACACTAGTATATTAAGAGATTTTTGCATAAATATAATTTTAATACTTTATATTTAGACACATCTATAATACAAAAGCGTCCCACTAATTTTATTTAAGACACATCCATGTGTTTTTGGATTCCACTAACTTTACCTAGGTGTGGATGTGGGTGACAAATGGAAAAAAAAAAAAAAATCGTGGCTGTGAAATGGAGTGATAGTTGATATGATTGTTGCATTTTATAAAATCTATTTTACATATTTATCCTTTACAATTTTTTTTATTAAATGACAAGGATATTTGATATGAATAAAATAGGGAGAAAAAAATCCAACCAAGTAAGAAGTAGTTAAAGTGGTTCAGCCCTTATAATAACACAGATAGATATCTAAGTATGAAAAAGTTAGACTTATGTCTATCCAAAAAATTTTCCGCGAGTTGTTTTAGAAATGACACTAAATTCTTTTAACTAGTTTAGCATTTATAATAACAAATACATAAATGCAGCTAATATATTTTAAAACTTTTATTTCATTAAAGTAATATATCATATCATATCATATTTCTATATCTAAAAGAGGGTTATAAGAGAGTGGTATTGATAATGTGTCATGCTATGAGGGATTTGGTTTCTTAAAAAAAAAAAAAAAAATTCAGCCACCTCTATTAGCCAATTAATATTCATTTATTTTTTTATTTTTATTTTTATTTCTTAAATGATAATAAGTTTTGGCATTTTCCATTGTCCCACGATCCTTCCTTGGGAAGCTTTCTAAAAATTAAAAAAAAGTTTAAAAAATTCAGCCAACCAACGTCAATAACTTCCTATTATTCATTTCCATTATCTCTTCATCTCTCACATTATCTATTCACCTTTTGTATAATTATGTGATATATATATGATCAGCTTTGCTATATAATATGAAAGCTGTGTGGAATGAAATGCACAATCTGATGTGGATGGAAATAAAACAAAGCAAATACTTAATATGGGTCCATATTACCATACATAATCTCAATTGTATATGAAATACAGGTTAATTTACACATTAGGTATTGTCGTTGTATCTGAACTATTGTTAAGTGACAAAAAGCATTTTTAATATGTGATATAGACTGCATCTACCAAGATACATCAAACACCCATTTTATAGAACAAGGGAGAATCATCATTGACGAGCATTGCTAAACCGGAATGCCCTCCAACAACATTCAACTATCAGGGGGATGGTATTATTCTACAAATTATGTCTTCTCAGCTACGCATTTCCACGACCTTAGATATCCCAGCAAACACTATGGCAAGATCAGCAGCTTAACTCTCCACGATGATAGTTCTCACAATATCGAGCATGCACATATATGTTTTCTGGGTGCCTCATCAACCTTTTTCTCTAGTACTCCTACATGGAGCATTAGATTGTGACATTTCTAGAGATCTTGTTTTGCTTTAGCCAAAGATGGCTGGATGACAACATGCATGGTGATAACCCCTTTAGGAAGCTCGCCAAAAGGTATTCTACACTGGCCAGCTGTCTTCTTGTTCTCCAAAATTTAGTCAGCATTTATCTCTTCATCTCTCACATTATCTATTCACCTCTTCATTAAACCAATAAGATACGCTCTCTAATATCTTCTAAACCAATTAGGTAGTTTTCTTATCTTCATCTTTTTGACTCTCTCTCTCTCTCTTTTCCATTTTCTTTCTTTTATTCTCATCCCAATTCTGCATTTCTAATTCCATCGAGTCTATTATTCTTTTTATTTTCTTCATGACATCTCTTTCATCTTCTCTCTATAATTTCTACTTTTCCCCTCATTTCTCTACCACTTCTTCTTCCTCCTTGTTTTTCCTTTCAATTTCTCCCTTACAGGTTCATCTTTTTGTCTTATTCTTTTTCCTTTTTTCCTTAGGTAGTGTTTAATATAGGATAATCTATCTTAATTACTAGCAATATTTAATTAAATTACCTAGACCCACAATATTATATTATTTGGTTAGACAGCATTACTAACAATCCCGATTTTCAAGATAATATGGATTATCATCAATGTGGCAATGTGAATTACCACTAATGTAACAATCTTCTTATTATTGTTGTTGTTATTGTTATTGTTATTATTAAAAATAATATTAATTATTATTAGTAATATTATTATTGTTAATATTATCATGATTAATTATTAATAATAATTATTATTATTATGATTAAATATTAATTATATTAATAATTAATTATTATTAAATAATAATAATTACAAATAATATTAATTATGCTGACTTAGTTATTATGATTTTTCTTCATTTTCTTAACTCTAAGTTGTTTCTATTGTGCTTCTTGATGCTGTGTCCTCAAAACAATTTTTGTAATATTTTTGGAAGCAATTTCCGGATCAATTTAAGATAATACATTTTTATTGGACTTTTGCATTTTCGATTTTGATATTTATCAATTTTGGATCTTTGATTTTACTCCAATTTTTTCGAAGCAATTTTCTTAGCAATTCAATGTAATGATTTTTCTTAGACTTATGCATTTTTTGTTTTAATTGTTATCATGTTCATGGCTTTTCTGTTCTTAATGAGTTATTTTGTTTTATTTTCTCTTTCTTTAGGCATATTGAATTTTGGGTCTTTACTACCATTGTTTTGGATATGTTATGTCATTCATAAATAAAGCTTATGCTTCTTAGCAATTTCATGTACCAAAAAAAAAAAAAAAAAGAAATGTTGAGAATGATTTTTTGAATAAATATTTTGTTTCAGTTTGGGAATAGATATTTTGTTTCTAACCTATTTCATGATATATTAAAAATGTTCATGAATAAAACTTCTATTTCTCAGCAAGTTTGATGATTTTTTTTAAAAAAAAAAATCTAGTGTTTTGAAGCTTTTTCCTTCAAGGTACTGAATTTTATTTTGGAATTTTACATTTTCAATTTTGATTTTTATCATGTTTATGGCTGTGATGTTCTTAATAGCTATTGTGTTTTATGTTTGCTTTTCTGTAATCAAATTGGGTTTTGGGTTTTTGGTCATTTAATTTGAACATATTATCTAGTTGATGAATGAAACTTCTGGCTTATATATACATATATATATACAAGTTTGATTAAATCCATACAAGTTTGATTAAATCCTTAAGATACTTCATTCCTGAAATCTAATTAAACATATTGCATTTTTTTTTAAGTTATTTCAAATGTTGGTTTGCTTTCATTTTAATAGTTAGTACTAATAAAATTTAATGTCATGATATTTCAGGGAACTTACGGAATAGGGCCCTATTGAAATCAACTTCTTTACTATTTTCTAACTAGTTGTATGACTTCACACATTATCTAATTTAATTGCGATTCTTATTTCAGCAGCTTGATGTGATAAGATTATAGTTTAATGCCAAAACTTTTAATATACATAATTTTTTTCAGCCTACTATCATCTGTTAGTACTTTCCTTTGCTGTTGTTTAATTTACTTTAACAATAATTATAATCCAATTACATTAGGCTCTAGAAATGTTAAAGAATTCAATTAAAATATGCCATAAGTCATAGAGGTATTGAGGAAGATGTTCAATTATTGATTTTGGATATCCAATAAAGCAAGCAATTATGTCTTATGTTACATAGAATAACTTTTCATTAAATCAACGGATATCATCAAAATTGTGGTCTCAAAAGCAATCAATTATTTTTCATTAGCAACCTTTGCATTTATTTCCAAGATAATATATGAATTCTCTTATCTTTCCCTTTTATATCAAAAGCTTCCTTTGTTGTCTTAAAATTTATATTGACAATGCAAGAATACTAATCATTATTATAGATTCTCGTGAATATGTTACTGTCCACACTTATGACCATGTGGCTGAGAACCAAGAATTAATATGCTTTTGACAATACATCTTTTGTGATTTGCAGCACTAGCTACACATTCACATATTTTGTTAGTCATTTAACTTTAATCATTTGTTTCTATTTCTTTTCTTTTTTTTTCACTTTGTATATATGTAGTTTAATGAAAGGATATATCACAAATTTTATGGCATCCTATCGCTGTTGTTTGCTATAAATCAGAAACTTATGGAAAATTTTGGTTCTCTTGCAAGTAATGTTTTTTGTTTGATTATGTTTCACGGGGTTGGGTCATGCATTCATGGATTAAACAATCTAATAGGAACTTAAGTGAAACCATTAGAATTTATTATCCATAGAACAGGTTGAGTTCCAATTAGTTTGATATTTCAAGGAGAATGATTTACGTACAAATGTCTCCTTAGTGTTTATGCTGCTATCAATTCAATGAAACCATTGTAATGGTCACATTCTACGCAGCTTTAAATTTATTTTTGGCACTTAAATTATACCTCATATGAACATGGAGCTTTAGTTCAGCTTTAAAGCATGATAATTATTGGATTACTCTTGGTATGGATGTGGAACCTATTTGTCTTAATAATTTTTACCTCAACTCTCATAATAACCATTACATAGTGCAATCTAATGTCTCAACACTATAACTAATTTTTCTTTTATAGGATTTTATGCATCAATTTAGTGATATCCAATGTAGGTTTCTTAAGTTAAGATTGATACTCCTCCTAATTTGTGTCACGGCTCATCCCAAAATCGTGACCAGTGCTAGAGGTAATGGACCTCCAGCAAGTCTATAACATCAAATTTTCATGACAATTAGACAGAGTTTCCCTTTGATTTCTAGCCTTTATGTGGTAATCAAACATGTGACAAATCAATCAATCAGCATATATCCAAAATTGAGGCTCTCAGAGCACTCTCAGGTAATTTGCATACATAATAGATATTCCATTATCATAGTAACATCACATTTACATCCATCCATTCACTTTTATGTGTCTAGGTATATATACACACAACTATTACACCACAAGTACCAAGGGAACATAATTCCAAAACAGAGGTTTATATACAAATATCCTATTCCAAACGGATTAGCAAATCACAGGACCCTGTTTGTAGATTGTAGAGCAACTCTAAAGTGGCAGAAATGCCCAAAATCTCAGGGTAGGAGATAACAAAAGGCCTTTACATTTAGAGGTTTATCCGAAAGTGTCTGCATTCCATGAGGTTAGAGGAATTGAATCAGTTGCGATGTTAGAGTTTAAAATAGGAAGGGAGAGTAGGTGAGTCTAATCAACTTAGTGAGGGACAATGAAACTATAACATATGAGAACAAGCTCTAGAAGTAGAGTGTAACACCCTACCATCCCTATACTATACTTAAGTCGTATTACAGAATTTATTAGTTGTTTTGCTTGCGAAAACTTAATTTATTTTTTTAAAATTACTTTATAATGAAAATAGAGATAAATTTTTTTTTATTAATAGCAGAAGAAAATCTTTTTGAAAACATGAGCCATGAGTGCATTGTGAACATACATAATCAACTGTTTAGAACATACATACTCGCGAGGCAATAAATAAAAGTAATATAAAGAATATTCAGCTCATTATTAACCATACTAGTTATCCATTACCATCAGATATATAAATAGATAATAATATGTTCCACAAAGGTAGCCAAGGGACCGATAACTACATTCGGCCCCAACAAAACATCTATGTCTAAAAGGAGTTCAAACATCAAAGGTAAATACATAATTGGCCTCCACAACCATACATGCCATAAAATGATAACTCTAAAGCTATCAACAAAAAGAGCTATGCTCGCATCTAAACTCTGCATATGCTATCTCGTAATCATCCCTCAAACTCAGAACGGTACAAAGCCGTTTCCAAATCCTCCGAATGCATCATCACCACGCCTTCCTCCGCGAGCTCGCCCATGACCTTAGGGGCGGTGCCTGGTTCGTAGCAAATGAAGAAGAATCTGAAGTCAAACAAATCATGGAGGGGTACATCGACTCCGAAGGGTCAGACTCAACTGAGAAAGTCAGAGTCAAGCAGGTATCTGAATCAAACTCCATCAGTGGGGTATATTAGGGGATGAAAAGGAGGCCGCACATCATCAGGGTGACATCCTCATACAGCTCATGTGGGCGGAAGAACAGACTCATAACTGGCGACCAAAACTAATGGCCATGGAACATGTAATCTCTCATAATAGCGTGTGCAGTTATCATAGATGCATTCAATATCAGGTCAAAGTGCTAATGTAGGATAGGGAACTCAACAAAGGCAATCACACTACCCGACGGCATCTTTTGAAGACGACACGGAAATATAGGAGTGAGAAATACTAGAATTCTTAGTAGGATTTCAACTAGACAATTAATATGTTATTGTCGTTGTCCCAGCTACTTTAGGTTTAAGTTATAAAAAGGTGGACATGCATAATTCAATTTTAAGGGGTTTGAAAAATATTAGTTTCCGAAGCGAGTTTCCTTTAATCTTATTCTTATAGTCATAACACATGGTAGTACAACATCATAAAATGTGCATAAGCAAGAGAGAACACAATATAAAACATTCATAACCAAGGATATGAGAAAATAAAGATGCATGCACTTTCATGAAGCTTCATTGACTTTAACTAGGCTTACTTAACTTTCATAATTAGCACGTGTCTAACATTCTTTTCTTTATATGCCCTTGGATAGACTATTCTAGGACATGAGCTCTTTTCGTGACCATTGTTACACAGTACTAATCTAAATCAGACTTAGCTGACAAAGGGATCTAAGCGCCTCTAATTTTGGGGGGATCTAGTTTGGCCATATGCCTCCAAAGTATAAGGATCTCAAAGTCTTCGTGGATCACCTTTCCTACTGAATGATCAAGTCCAGTTTTTTCTTTCCTTAACATAGTACTTGATATTGTTGGAAATGGTAACACAAGAAAGGGGTTGAATCGTGTTTTGGATAAACAACTTTCTCAAGTATAAGACTTGGAATGCGGAAGCAATTTGGTTAGAAATAAAGGTACTCTAGCTTACTAAAAATTGTTTAAGTAGGACTGAGTTAGATTCAAAGTGAAGATAGTAAATAAAGTAAAGGAGATAGAGAGATCAACCAGCAGAATTTATATTGGTTTAGCCAAACAAATGCCTATGTCTAGTCCCCAACTCTTTGTTGAGATTTTTATATCATGAATATTATTTTTCCCAAGCCTCTCCAAGCTTTTACAATTGAGTAGTTTTTCTTAAGCCTCTCCAAGCTTTTACAAATAAGTAGTATTTGTCCTAGTCTCTTCAAGCTAAACAAGTATTATTTTTCTTAGCCTCTCTAAGCTCACTCTAACCACTATCAGGTCTGAATACAAGAAGTTGATAAGAAGGTTTGTGTTTAACCACTCACACTAATCTCTTTTTAGAGTATGATCAACTATGAACTATGTGTGTGACTTTTCCAAATTCTCAATATGGGAATATTATCTATTACAAATCAATAGAGAAGATTTTACAAGCATAAGTTACAACGAGTAACTTTCTGATGATTTAGAAAGTTGAGAAGGTTCATGAAGATGGTCTCTTAAGCACAAAAAATTATTCAATCAGTCTAACCGTTTCTTCTTCATTTTCTAGCTTTATATAGACTTCAAGATATAACCATTGAAGCTTGCAGATCTTGAGCCTTATGCCTCTTTGATTCACTGGTCTATGATTGGAAAGAGAGAATGCAATTTTCTTCTTTAACAAGTAGACTTGACACAGAAGAGGAAAAATAGCTGTTGAAGTGTTCACCGACTTTGTAGACTTGTCAGTACTTTTTTGCATCTTATCAAATCATATTTGACTTTTTAAATTTATCAATGAAGCGTGTAGAAAAAGCTTCGAAGGTAAGATACTTCATAAGAAGCAAGTTTTTGATGGTTACCCTTCTGGACGAAGTCATCCTTTTGAATGAACAGTTTTTTCTTCTCGTCACACATTTTCCTTTCTGATGCTATATTCTCATCCTTCTAAACTTTCTGTCTGCTTCTTAAGTGAGAAATTATATAAACCACAAAGCATTTGTTCCAATATAAGTATATTCAAGAGAAGTACCATGGATTAAGACACTTTGTTTGGTTCAAAAGCTGTTTAAGTATGAAATAAAATATTTTGCTCATGAAAGAATACGCTTCAATAAAATAAATCATTCATAGACAAAAGTTTAACTTAAAGCTTGATTTAGTATTCATCAAAACCTTAAAAGCTTAAAACATCTTAAGTTGTGAGACGATTTCAAAAAGGCATGGAGCTTACAGATATTACATCTTACATCTTAAATGCATCAAGCTCAATGATAAGGCACATAAAGGCATGTGATAGATATTCTAAGTCCACAATTTTACGAAAATCCGGCAGTATAATGGATATTCAACAAACAACCAACCATAATGATTTTATATCATCATATCAGGTACCAATAGTCATTCAATTATGATCCAATAACTAAACAATCTTGCTAAACAACATGCATAAGAGCATCATATATTCACACCCTAAAGGTGTATCTATGGTTTCCTTTGTACTTTGTGAAAAATATTATGAGTCATTATGAGAATCCTCATTCCAACTCATGAGAGAATCACATAGCTTAGGATAAACATGTGTTGTAAGCTTTTAGCTACTTATGCTTCAAGTTAAGTTATCCCTCATTTAATGGTTTTGCATACTTCTTTCTTTATTTTTATCTCAATGAAAGATCTATTTATCAATCATGTATCTTGGGTCTTAATTATCTCGAGTTTAAGTGCTAAGCATTTCTCTTTCTTACTTAATATTTCAAAATCCATGGCCATGCTTATAGTCTTATTAAGACTAGGGTTTCATATTTGGCATGTAACTTACTAGGTTTCTTATCTACACATTTTAAGAGTTGGATTTTCTTGAGTTAAAATTTTTAACACTTTATTCCATTTTTCTTCTTGTTAGTGCCATGACCTTAGATAGGGTCTTTTCAACTAAGCTTTTTGTTTTCAAATCCTTTAGTTCCCTTGAGATGGTACATAAGTGATTCCTAGGTTCATGACATGACCATTGGAGCCCTAATCATGTTTCTATTCCCAAAACATTTCGAGATCCCTCTAGTCTCTTGGATCATAACAAAGCATACTCACACTCATAAACTCAACAACACCATGTACTCACTATCATTAAGACCTGATTTTTATTTTAAATAAAGTTGCAAGATTTAACCTTTATGACTAAAAAGTTTTATTCTTTAAGAAAGTTTGGACCTTTACTTAGTATTTTATATCCGTGAAAAACAAAATGGACATATCCTTAGGTGCCAATTTTTAGGGTTCAATAAGTGAACTTTTCCAACTTTTATGTTAAGGAACATTAATGGTCACATCAAAATCATGTTGTGAGTGTAAAAAAAAGAAATTTTTTAATCATAAGAACATTATTTAGGGAAGAACAAGACTTGACCAAAACTTTTCAGTAACCAACAAGAAAACATTCCATAAGCAAGATCAAGATGCAAGCTTTTCTGAAAAAAAAAAAAAGGAACTTTTCTCAAGATGACACTTGATGCTCTTGGCCATAATGAAAGCCAAAGCTTCAAGCTTCTTGAATCAACCAAGAAAGAGGGTAAAGAATCACTACCTAGGGTGTAGTTTGCGCCTTGTGGAGAAGAGAAAAAGATGACAATGATCTTCTCCAATGGTGGTGTGGCCGCAAGCTCTCCTTGAGAAAATGGAGGTTTGAGTGTTTGAATCCTATCTTCAAAGACCAAAAAGTGTGATCTTTGAAGGGCTAGTGGTGAGGGTTGGTAAGGTTTGGTTATAGAGTCTTCGAAGAATGGAGAAGAAGGAGAAGAAAAAGAAGAGAGAACTTTGGGGAAGAGAGAGTTAGAGAGAGAATTTGAAGTTACAAAAGTGAAAATTAGTTGTTATAGGGGAGGTATGGCCACAGCCTTCATAAGCTCAGGGGGAGATATTTTCTTGATTTTGTGCTAATGGTGATTAAGAAGGGACAAATAGGATTATGAGGGACAAAACTTGTACCCTCTTCTTACAAAAAGCAAAGTTATCTTCCATTTTTTGACCTTAGTGATGTCATCATTGCTTTATTGTGTAGTTTACTTAATTTGAATTCTAATGATATGATTAAGTATTCTTACTACTTATTTGACTTAATTAATCAAGGATTAGTTATTAACTCATGTTGTCATGATTAAATTTTCAATTATGCTTAATTACTATTAATTAAACTCAATTAAGCTAATTATTTGTGATTAGTACTTAATTCAAAATCCTCTAATCTTAATTAAGTATTTTCTCAATTTTTCTCTTTTTGATTACCCTGTTATCCTTTAGTTAAGCCTTCATTCCTTAATCCTTCATTAAGTGTCTAATTACTCAAGGTCATCGAGATAATTAAGCACAAGGGAAAATTAGGGAAGTTATGGTTCCCGAGTTCTGAGTTCAAGTAGAACAGGGCTGTCATGGTCTCCGAGCTCCTAGTTCAAGAAGAACAAATAATCTTTGGTGTTGAATTTTGAGTTCAAGTAGAATAGGTAGTCTCTGGTTCCAAATTTCGAATTCAAGCAAAACAATTAGTATCAGGTTCTGTGTTTCGAGTTGATCTCCGAGTTCAAACAAAATGGAAACAAGTTTCGAGTTCAAGTAAAATAGAAATGAGTTTTGAGTTCAAGCGAATGGAAATGAGTTTGGAGTTCAAGCAAAATAGAAAATAATTTAACACAACGAAAATTGGGGGTGTTACATAAAGCAACATCATGTAAGAAAAAGATTAACACCCCAAACTATACATACATAGAGAATCATCATTGTAAACAATATATAGTTACACAATTACATTAAAAATTGGCACGTATAAGAAGAAAACAACATTTATCTCTTAGATTTGAAAACATGTTTCTCAAATATAAATATTAGAGCTAGGAGGTTTCTAATTCAAAAAAATTTTCGACAAGGGTTAGCCCTCTTCAGATTCAACTGAGTTGGCAGTGTGCATTGGCCTTATACATACACTCATCAAGCTAGCAACACCCCTACTAACTAGATTTGGATCAGGGTGCACTAAGACTAGCGTTTGCGACCGCTAGCTACCATTGAATTGAGAATCCTCCCACAAAATCTATCAACATAGTTCTGAAAGAGCAAATATATTAACAAAGTTTCCAAAATGCAAAAATATTAAACAAGATTTCCAAATCCAAACCATAATTTTCTTAATCAGACAAAATGGTAAACCAATTAACTTTCCATAGAGCTTGTCTTACCAATTATAAAACTCATAATATATTTCCAAACAATTTTCAAAATTACTGCAATTATCCATAACTGAAAGCCAAGCTGGAATATAAATTAATTTAACTAAAACCACAAATATTCAGAATTAATTAAGTATAAAATCATTTAAAATCAAGAGGGAACCTAAGTCCTCTCCCAGTCTTCCAAAGCTTCTCTTCTCTTGTTGATTGATGCAAAATCAATCAGTAGAAAGACTAGGAATATCACTAGGAAGGAGTGGGTAAGGATAAATGGGGTATAAAAGAGTGAAAATATCGTATGTGGGTGATTTTAGGAAAGGAAGAGAGAGGGTGCTTGAGGGAGAGCAGAGAGAAACCTTTCTCTCAATTTTGGGGGCATTGCCCTAGTTTATTTTTTTCTCTACCGACTTTACTATGCTCGAGCATAGCTTTTGGTGCTCAAACATAGACTGTGCTGGCCTAGGTCCAAAACTTCTTGAGCTCTAGTCAATGGCATGCTCGAGTGCAAGGTGTTGCACTCGAGTGTACTCCCCCGAGTTCAAAATATTCAAATGAGTTCATAGGATTCTTGTTTTGGTGTTACAATTTGACAGCTTGCAAAAGAGTTTCTAATGAGTATGAACCAATTCTTGATGAAGACATGCATACCACCAAGCTTAAAGCAATGAAAATTGAATTGGATTGAAGACGGCATCTTGAAATGCTTATATTTTCTCTTTTGCTATTTTGTTTTGTTCTATCGAGATCATTTGTGGCAGAATGATTTGGTATTGCAATGTTGCCTCCTATGGCATTTTATTTTGCAAGGCTTTTTGTTGTCATTTTTTTTTTCTGGCATTCCTATTCCTATCTTTAAATTAACATTCAAATTTAATATTCCAAGACCATCACATTTGAATATTGATACAATAAAATTTTCAGTGTTAATTGATTGTTTTAATTTTGTTTAAATTAATGTTTATGGAATGATTTTTGATATCAAATTATGAAAGTTAAAATTTAATTATTTAGGTTATTATGTTTTTCGGTTGTGTTTTATTCACTTTCAAACAGATAGTGATTGAGTATTGGCTTATTTTGTACCCACTGCCCGGAAACTTAAATCTTATATATATGTTTTATTCATGTACATTTCGTTAATTAATATTTACATGCAAGTAAAATTCTAAGACTTTTTCTTTCAACATTTAAAATTGTAATCAAAATCATAATAAGAAGTATTAGAAGTATTAAATCCTTCATCTTTCTATTTGACGCAAGCAATTAATCAGTTTCTATATTGGTCTTCTTTTTTTTTTTTTTTTAAATATTGGTCTTAGTTGATTAAACAGTTGATTCTTACACAAATGAATATAGTATAAAATAATAAAATAAAGACTTGATTTTTTTATAGTTGATATTAAATTTTATGAAAATTACTTTTCAAGTGGGTAAATTTGATGTAGACGTCTTTATCAAATGAATAACACTTTTAATAATGAGTTCTTATATAGAATGATTTTTAATAATTTTTTTTTTCAAAAAAAATTACTTTAGTAGAAAGATGAAGAAATATAAGGGTAAGGAAAAGCAAAATGAAATGATTTTTTTTTTTTTTGTTATTTGATCATTACTTAAAAATTAAAAGTAAATATCCTCATAAAATATATTGTACTTTCTATAATAAATTGTTATATGATCATTACTTATTTCGTTCAATGATAATTTTAAATTATTCTTTTGTTTTTATAATTATTTTATTCTAAATATTTTTACATGTTTATAATGTCATGACCCAACTCAGCTCATAACCAGTACATATGGGACATATTTTCTAGCGAGCCTCATATATCAATTCTTACAGAGAAACGGACAGAGTTGGGGGATTTAGGGGGTCAATTCCTAAGTGCAAAATCTCTTTTTGTAGAAGACAACACACATATACATTCGTTGAAGATCCAGACATTCTCCGAATATACCCCACAATATGTAGATTACAATTATAATAATATAACTTTAACCATCTATTGGATTCTCAACATAACATAGATTTAATCGATCGAGAGGCCTGTTGAATATCTCTTCGAGAATTTGATTCTTGTTTTGTAATTACTCTTCTTTTTATTTTTTGTTGAATGTTTCATTTTGTTTCCATGTGCAGTTTGGATTTTATGAATTTGGATTGTCAAAGAATGAAAAAAAGGATTAAGTATAAATTTGTAAGAAAAAAAGTTAAAAAAAGTGGGCCAACCTGATTAAGCCCATGATTGGCTTTAAATGGGTCGGACCACCATATTAGTGATCTTTGGGTTAAATAGGTCGGGCCTAAATGAGCTAACCTTGTCCATTTGACAACCCCAAAACCTACATATAATAGAAATTATTGATTCAAGAATGATTAACTTTTTACTTTCTAACTTTGCAATCACTTTTAATTTAGAGGATCTTAATCTAAATGCATTACACTTATGTTAAAATTATTAGATAAAATTTGTCTGAAATCACAATTTATTTCTATTACAATTAGATAAGTTGAATAAAATGATATGATAATATACTTAATTTAAGAATATATAAAAAATTTTAGAAAAATATAACGGAATTTTTTTTTCACTAAAAATAGTTCTTTCTTAATCTTTGTTTTAGATGCACAGAGAAAATGAAAAAAAGAAAATAGAGAAAAATATTTGGTTTTTATATATTTAAACGAAGAGAAAATAAAATATGATAGACATATAAAAAATATGACAAAGTAAATATTTTGGTTATAAAAAATTATATACATGTCCTTAATATAACGAGTCTCTCATTCTCTCCTTATTACAAGGATAAAATTTGGGTTATATTCTCCATTTTCTTCAATTTTCTTTGCGATTGGAAGTGGATAACATATTTTTGTGAACATGCATCTTTCTTTCTTTTCTGCCTGTTTTCGTTATATACCCAAATAAAAAAATTGTTAAAAATAATCCATTTTCTCTCTTTCAAGTTTTCTTTTCTTTTTTATTTTCTCCGTATCAAAGAGAAGGTTAGGAATTTTTGCTCCAATTGTGAATAATAACAATAAAAAAACCTTAATTTAGTTAACTAATTTTGTTATGTCATCTCATTCCCTCACTATAGTCTTTACTGCAACCTTCTCCTCCTTCTTCTTCTTTTTTTCTTTTTTTTTTTTTCACCTAAGGTAGTGAGATTAAAAATTATTCTTAGTTCTTAGGGAATATTTTTGGGAGAGAGAGGTGGAAGTTGAATACGGGATATTCCAAGCTCAAATAAGACATACAAGAAACAATCACTACGTTATGGGCTCAATCTCCTTTACTGCAACCATTTAATTAAAAAAAAAAGTCAATAAATATTTGTATATACTATCAAATATTTGCATAATTGTGCACCAAATAATCTATAATATTATTTTGCATAATGCTATTTGGCACGGGACAGATTTCGTGTAAAACTATACGAATGTGTCGTTGACCGATCAAAAGCGTTGTAGACATATGAAAATGGCACAGAAAGTATGCAAAGGGCACAAATCATAGGTTAATGACCAATCAGGTTGTACAAAATTCGTATTCATACTTTAAAGCATTTCTCTGTTATTGTTTATAAACTCATGATAGTTTGTTTAAATCTTCCTCTCAATTGATAGTGTCTAACTTTTCAATTCCAAAGAATTACAATTACTAAAAAGATTATTTTTCGATTTAAACAATAATATTTATATTAATGTTCTGATGAATGTTTATAATACACAGAAACAGATATTGCACAGAACCCAATAGGCAGTGTCCCTTATGCAGAGATTGGACTGATATAACTTTTACCCACAAAGGAAAAAAAAATAGAGAGAGAAAAGAAAATTGTGCAAGAAAAATGATACTTACAAAATGAAATGGTTTTTCTTTAAGTAAATAGTTCTAGTACAAGTACCAATTCTATGAAAAAGGTAGTAGAAAGAGTAATTTAGAACAAGCACAACCACTGTACCATACTGCACAATGTATTCATTGTATTGATAATTTGAAGCTCAATAGACCAGGTCAGTATGATGTGTAAATTCGCAGAGTGAAATGACCAGTAGGTATTAGGCAATAGCTTTTCAAACCATGGTTGAAAATAAATGATAATTAAAAGTACAGTGCTAAATGTCCTCATATCAGAAGCATTTTATGTTGATGCTAGGCCCAGATGAAGCTTGGCATGTACAGACAAAATAAATGACTGACCGAGCCACTAGTTCCTACCCTTTGTACCATTTACTTCCAGTAGAAGTGAAATCTTCTTTTGGTTAAAAGAATAGAATGTATACCAATAAGTCATAAGGTTACCACCATCGCCTATAATAATTAGAATTGCTTTAGGAAAGAAAAGTTGATTCTCACCTTGTAGACTGTGTTCACTGGCATTGCCTTCTGCTTCTTAATAATTTTGGCCATAGTAGTTGTTTTAGAATCTGGCAATTGATGATTAAGTTAAAAGGGAGGGGGTGACAGGAATAATACATATCGAAATCTACCTTAAATATGTCACCATGCAAAGGGGATTCCCTTATACACACCACTGTTAATAATCAACAGGATCATAAGTAGGATTGCTAGTTGGGTTTCCAAGAAAGAAGGGCCTTTGGTCTTGTTACTTTTGCAGCTCACTGGCTACTAAACGAAGGGCATTAGTTGTATTATCATAGGACTAAAAATGATTTAGAAAGTAAAACTAACCTTACTTTTAGTAGTGATGCTGTCATTCAATTTTACTCTTATGGCTGTAATTACTGAGAGTAAAAAAAGCTTAGTTTTAGTAGGTAATTTCTGTAGGTAATTAAGAGATTGAATCTTGGAAATGACAAAGAATGCTTAGTCATTAGTCTATTAATTACACAATAATTATTGATACTTGTTATTGTGAATTACAGTAAACTGTTAATTGTGTACCAAAATAATTATTTATGTTGACCGGGATGCTTATAAAGCAATTCTAATGATCTGCAAAACACTAGGGGGAATCTGCTTTGAATGAAACTTTGAAAACAAGGAGCAAAATGCCGGAAAGTAATGCAACCACTCTTTCAAATTAAAGGAGCAGCTCGGTTATCAACACATATATACAAATGGTGCAGCCCATGTTAGTGACTAAGTTTGAGGAAAACAATGCAACAACACATGGGGTATAAGCTAAGTTTAAGTGTCAAACAAAGCATGCATAATTCAATGCGGCAGAAAATATATGGGAAAAGAACAGAACCCCGAGGCCGAGGAGGTGGTGCTGTTCCTCATTCCAAAATCATATAAACAAATCTATTGTCTCCCTTTTTTCTTGCTTCACTACAAAGCAAGTATAATAATAAGCCTAGCTACTATGGTGACACCCCCCAGCAAGTTCAAGAAAATAGTTAATTAGTGTGTGTGTGTGAGAGAGAGAGAGAGAGAGACTATGCAAAACCAAGAATTGCTATGCTTGTGGCTGAGTTTTTGAGGCAATTGCCAATGTCAATGCCGAGTCAGGTCTTGAGCAACCACAACCAAATGCCGAGGAAAGCTTTCATCACAAACCATCACCACCACTATCTTCACCATGTTCTCCTCTTTGCACTTCTTGCTCCTCTTTCCTTTGCTGCAGCAAACAGCGAAGCCAGTGCTTTGCTTTCATGGGTGCATAGCTCCTCCAAAGTCCCTTCAGCTTTCTCTAACTGGAACCCCTTGGACTCTAGTCCTTGCAAATGGTCTTTCATATCATGCTCTCCACAAGGCCACGTCACTGAGATAAACATCCAATCAGTGGAGTTAGCGCTTCCTTTTCCTTCCAAGATTTCATCCCTTCCCTTCCTTCAAAAGTTTGTCATTTCTGGTGCTAACCTCACTGGAACTATCTCACCTGACATTGGAAATTGCCCTGAGCTTACACTTATTGACCTCAGCTCAAATAGTCTTGTTGGTAGCATTCCTTCAAGTATTGGGAAGCTCAAAAATCTCCAAGACTTGAGCTTGAACTCTAACCAGCTCAGTGGTCCAATCCCAAAAGAGATTGGTGATTGTGTTAGTCTTAAGAACCTTGACATATTTGATAACAGCCTTAGGGGGGAACTTCCTGTTGAGCTTGGAAAGCTTTCAAGTCTGGAGGTTATAAGAGCTGGAGGAAACAAAGACATTGAGGGGAAGATTCCAGAAGAGCTTGGTGATTGCAGGAATTTGACTGTATTAGGCCTTGCTGACACCAAAATTTCTGGTTCAATACCTGCTTCATTGGGTAAGCTAATCAAGCTTCAAACCTTGTCTATTTACAGTACCATGCTCTCTGGTGAGATTCCCCATGAAATAGGCAACTGTTCAGAGCTTGTGAACTTGTTTTTGTATGAGAATGATCTTTCTGGTTCACTACCAATAGAGCTAGGTAGGCTTCAGAAGCTGGAGAAGATGTTGCTGTGGCAGAACAATTTTGTTGGGAGCATACCTGAGGAAATTGGAAACTGCAGAAGCTTGAAGATTCTTGATGTGTCCTTAAATTCTTTATCTGGTAGCATACCTCAGAGGTTGGGGGAACTCTCAAACCTTGAAGAGCTTATGCTGAGTAACAATAACATCTCTGGTTCAATACCACCTGCTATTTCCAACCTCACAAACCTCATACAGTTGCAGTTAGATACTAATCAGCTATCAGGTCCAATTCCACCAGAGCTTGGAAGGTTGACAAAGCTAACAGTGTTTTTTGCTTGGCAGAATAAACTTGAAGGTGGCATTCCATCAACATTGGGTGGTTGTACAAGCCTTGAAGCTTTGGATTTGTCATACAATGCACTCACTGATAGCTTACCCCCAGGCCTATTTCAGCTTCAAAATTTGACAAAGCTTCTACTCATCTCTAATGATATTTCTGGCCCCATCCCTCATGAGATTGGTAACTGTAGGTCTCTCATTCGAATGCGGCTTGTAACCAACAGAATCAGTGGAGAGATACCAAAAGAAATTGGATACCTCAGTAACCTCAATTTCCTTGATCTGTCTGAAAATCATCTTACTGGGTCAGTGCCACATGAGATTGGAAACTGCAAGGAACTTCAAATGCTGAATCTAAGCAATAACTCCCTTTCTGGTGCTTTGCCTAGTTACTTGTCTTCTCTCACAAGGCTTGAGGTGTTGGATGTTTCTCTGAATAACTTTTCTGGTGAGGTTCCAATGAGTATTGGCCAACTCACTTCACTTCTTAGAATCATCCTAAGCAAAAATTCTTTTTCTGGCTCAATTCCCTCCTCACTTGGGCAATGTTCTGGTCTTCAACTGCTAGATCTTAGCAGTAACATGTTCTTAGGCAGCATCCCACCAGAACTATTTCAAATTGAAGCACTTGATATTGCTCTAAATTTGAGCCACAATGCATTATCTGGAGTAATCCCACCAAAGATTTCTTCTTTGAACAAGCTGTCTGTTCTAGACCTTTCACACAACAAGCTTGAAGGTGACTTGATGGTATTTTCAGGACTAGAAAATCTTGTTTCTCTGAATATTTCCTACAACAAGTTCACTGGTTATCTACCAGACAGCAAGTTATTCCACCAGCTATTAGCAACCGATTTGGCAGGAAATGAAGGTTTGTGTCCTAATGGTTATGACTCATGTTTTGTTAGCAATGCTGCAATGACAAAAATGCTAAATGGCACTAATTCTAAGAGGTCCCAGATAATCAAAGTGGCCATTGGATTGCTCAGTGCCTTGACCGTTGTCATGGCAATCTGTGGAGTTGTTACAATCTTTCGAGCAAGGAAAATGGTCCGAGATGACAATGATTCTGAGATGGGAGGGGATTCATGGCCTTGGCAATTTACTCCATTCAAAGGTAAATTTCTCAGTGGATCAAGTTTTAAAATGTTTGGTGGAGTCCAATGTAATTGGAAAGGGGTGTTCTGGGATTGTGTACCGCGCAGAAATGGAAAATGGGGATGTCATTGCAGTGAAAAAGCTATGGCCAACAACAAAGGCTGCCAGATATGATTGTCAAAATGACAAGTTAGCAGTTAGTGGAGGAGTTCGCGATTCCTTTTCAGCTGAGGTAAAAACTCTTGGTTCGATTCGCCACAAGAACATTGTAAGGTTCTTGGGCTGCTGTTGGAACAGAAACACAAGATTGCTAATGTATGATTATATGCCAAATGGGAGCCTAGGAAGTCTACTTCATGAACGAAGTGGAAACTGCTTGGAGTGGGACATCAGATTTCGGATAATACTAGGAGCAGCTCAAGGCTTGGCTTATTTACACCATGACTGTGCTCCTCCCATTGTTCACAGGGACATCAAGGCCAACAACATCCTCATAGGCCCTGAATTTGAACCATACATAGCTGATTTTGGGCTTGCCAAACTTGTTGATGATGGAGATTTTGCAAGATCTTCCAGTGTACTAGCTGGTTCCTATGGTTACATAGCTCCTGGTTAGTACTACTATTCCAAAGAAACTTCAAATTAAATATATGTGTGTGCATGTGTGTATGTCTATTTTTGAATAAATGATTCATATGCTTGTTGTATATTGTACAACCTTTTCTTCATGAATGTGGTTTCAGCCATAGTAATATACTAACCTCTATTCTATACAACCTTTTCTTGTTGGGATTTGTAGAGTATGGATATATGATGAAGATAACAGAGAAAAGCGATGTTTACAGCTATGGTATTGTTGTATTAGAAGTACTAACAGGGAAGCAACCAATTGATCCAACAATACCAGATGGACTCCACATTGTTGACTGGGTAAGACAGAAAAGAGGGGGAGTTCAAGTCCTAGACGAAAGCTTGCGCGCTTGGCCAGAATCCGAAATTGAGGAAATGTTGCAGACCTTAGGTGTGGCCTTGCTGTGTGTAAACTCAAGCCCAGATGACAGGCCAACCATGAAGGATGTGGCAGCAATGATAAAAGAAATTAGGCAGGAAAGAGAGGAATATATGAAGGTTGGCATGCTTCTTGATGGATCTTCTTCAAATGATCAACAAGAAAGTGATCACACCAATGAAGAACCAATGGCAAACATGAAACAAGCATGCTCAATAAGCAGCAGCAACACAAATCTGCATCCACATTACTCTCCCCATCGTCCTCCTATACTGAAGTAACTTTCCAATTGTCAATAACAGCAATGAGGCTAGGCAGCTAAAATTTCCTTAGCGAGAATGGTTTCTATTCCTCTTGTCATTACTTCAGCTTAACAATTATGGTTTCTTTGTGTATAAGGATAATATCTTTATAATTGTGAGCAGTGAAGTAAGCTTTGTTCATTATATACCAACTTTATCATTTTTATCTGTATAATTAGAAAGGACTATGCATTGTAAGGGTTTTAAAGTATTTAAACCATACTTAATTAGTTAATTGGTAGTTAACAAAACTTGAAGTGAAAGCTAGGAGCGGTGTAGGTTGAAGATTTTAAGCCGAATACTTCCATAAATCCTTTCGTTTGAACTATCTTAACCCTTCTCTTTGTGTTATTCAATTTTTCTAATTGTGACATGCACCTCTATATAATGATTTCGGTTACACTTTATTTGGAATGATAAAATGAGATAGAGTTGAATTCAATTCTATCAACAAATAAATTCAATTATATTATGATTTGAACTCTTATGTTTGGAATAAACTAACAAATTATATAATTGAATTCATTTACACTGTTTGGAACATATACGAAAATAAATTGAATTCGTTATTTGAATTATTTTGCTCTTCATTAATAAAACATCATATTTTAATAACAGACTCAATTATTCAATAAACAACATGATTCAATTAAAACCAAACCAAAATGCTCTATAAAATAAATTTATCAAGGACATTTTTTCCATAAGAAACACCAAAATTGATAAAGTCTGTATAATACACAGCACAATTGAAGAGTACTTTAATAATATTTATAACCAAAAGAGCCAAACATCAGGACCAAAAGAACTATAAGTAATTAAAATATTATAATTTTTTTGACCTTTATAATCTCGAAAGCTTGAAAACATGGGGACCAAAGATGCAGAGGTGTATGTTTTTAAATAAAAAAATAATTAAAGATCATTCTTTTACCAATTAGATCTTGGAAAGTAAATAGAAACATTTCAAATCTAGACTCTTGTTTTACCATTGACATGCAGAAAAAGAATCAAATATAAATGGCATACATTGGGACCAAAGAAACAAAGGTGTGTCTTTTTGTGTGAGTGATGGATAAGATAAGAAGAGTGGATACTTACAAACAATATGAAGAAAGGAGAATGGCGCAATAGCTTGAACTGGTTTGCAACCGTAACTTGCTTGAAGAGAAGGGGAAGATAAAAGTGTCGAGAATAGAGAGGTAAGAAAAAGAGAAAATATTATATAGGATTGAGAATATTTTTGGTATATCATTTTTTAATATTAAATAACTAAATTAAAAATTGTAAATAGACTTATTTTAATCTAATTTATTTTTAAACTTTTTTTAAAGAATTGAATTCTCTTTAAATTTTTATCCTATGTTATTAGTTGGTATGAAGGAAATGAATTCAATTTTTTAAATAAATTTAATTCCAACGCTTTCTAAACAACATGTTATACATTTGCATCATTCGTATATAAAACTCTAGAATATTTTGGAATTACATCATTTATCTAAACTTATCATTTGGAAGGCTTTTTGTCTAGTCCTTGACAAGTTGTCCAGCTCTAATTTGAAAACCCCAAATCGCCCTTTCTTAGATACTGCACGCAATTTCTATCATTAATATGATGGTTGGCTAGTAGCTACATAATCTGACCATTACATAGGGGAAAAGACCAGAGGACTAAATTGGGCTGATAAATTTATGCTAAAGGCTAGTGGCCTGCAAGTTTTGATGAATTGATTTGAGACAGAATAACGAGAGTTAAAAGGATTCCAAATCCTGGTTATTTAGACAATAAAAAAAGAATAGAGTTTCTAGTTTCTATCATATTCTCCATACATATTTAGATTCGATGAATTATTTTTTTAAAATAGCCGCCTATATAAATTATTATTTTTTTCTTAAAATTTAATTTTGATACCCTATTATTGTTAAATTTTTTACATTACCATTGAATTTTGTGTCACCATTTTATTTAGGGCAAATTACATCTACCATCTCGGAGGTCTATCAATATTAGATTTGCCACTTCTTAATTTTTAGGTTAACACCCAGCTCACTTAATTTGTTTAAGAATATTGCATTATCCTCTCTTATCACCAACAGATCATTAACTCTATTAGTAGCATGTGACTTACAAATGACTTATTAATTTTAAAAAAATTTAAAAAATGCGAAATGTCAAATTTGCCTTGTCTCTCCTTTGTTTCAGCCACCCCCATCAGCCCCTCTGCCCCACCGTGCTCCACCACTGCTGCAAACTTGCTGTCACAACCACCTCAACTCCATTACCACCACCCTCAAGAGTTCCTTCTAAACCCAACAATCATCTCCCTTCCACCCTAAACCACCATCTCCAAAATCTCTTCCCGAAATGATATACACAGAACTACAACTTTCCAAAAATCAGAGGGGATCAGTATAAAAAAAAAAAAAAAAAACCACCCATATAATCAAACTATTCACCATGCTGCGATTGGATTTGAAAGCAACACTAATCAAGAGGTTTAGGAAAAAAGAAAAGAAGAAAAACAAGGTAGAATCAACAACACAAAACCAACACTAATAAACCCCCCAAAATGGAAAACAACACAGAACCAGCAACGGACGAACGGCGCATCCTAGTTGCGGACGAGCAGCAGCACGTCCTCTTCGCCCAGTCGTGGACAAACAACAGCGCATCTTTTTCCCCCCAGTCGCAGACAAACGGAGACGCGTCTTCTTCCGTGTGGTCGCAGTATCTAGTATCATCTTATAAATTAGAGGGGTTCATGTATTACATGAAAAGATCTCAACGGAGGTAGATATAATTTGTCTTATTATTTAATAAATTAACAGCCACATAAGGTATCAAATTTATTGAATGATGTGAGAATACATTATTAAATATAAATATATAAAAAATAAATTATCTTTGCATTATATTAAAATTATATTCGTTTCTTTAACAGCAACCTAACTCTATTAGGGGGTGGTTCCTTTGTGTGTTCCTTTGTGTGTCTCTCTCTCTCTTTACAAGTATTGATAATAAATGTTTATTTTTTTATATATATTGTGATTTTATTTAAAATTTTAAATAAGAATAAAAATTATAAGACATATATTATTTTTCATATACAATTAACTATTAAATATTGGCCCCTCCCAGTAAAATGGTCTCGTTATGGTCTTGAACTTTGTAAACATTAAGTAACGGACCTATTAGAGTAAAAAATTTGGAAAATATTCTTATAAGATATACTTTTTTAAGTAGAAAAGTAAAGATATATTTACCCTTAAATTATTATTTTTTTTCTATAGATATCTTTCATTAGAGGCAATCATGTTTAAGATACAGTCGGATACTAAATATCTTAGCTAGGATTTGAGACATGTTTCATTATATTGTGGAGGACTAGCCCCTTCAGCTACACCCACTCCTTTTTGTACTCTTAAATTATTTATTGAGTTATAATTATAATACACTTTATTGAACCTTCTTCTCGAAACTTGAAGACTCCTACCACTTTGTAGTTTTATTTAGTTTATGATTGATACTTATACCGTTGTTAATAAATACTTGAGAGAGACTTTCAATCCGAAGAAAGAATCTTGTTTTGCTCTCACCTTGATGCCTCCTTCTTGGCTGACAATAACATTTTCATTTTCACCATTCTCTATGCTTTGTCCGGAACATTTAAGCGAGTCTTGGTGTGTAGGTTGTATTTGCTGGAGTTTGTCTAAAATTCCTCAGTATATGCAATTGTAAGGTCCTATTCGCTCTCCCTCATTAAATATTTAAACATAGCATTGATTAGGAAGCTGACAAGCTAATGGGAAATGAGTGGGTTGTGGGAATCAAGCTGATGACACAACAATTTGTCACCCAACACAATTTGTAGTGCAATATTTTGAAGGGCGGGTGAGTTATCCCTGCAGTGGGCCTACATGCATTGATCAAAGTTGAAACAAACTAATAATGTAACAAATTGCACCGAAAAGAAACTAATTAGTGAACTAAAAAGAATTAGCAAATAATTTATGTAATTAATATGGCGTATGTTAAATTATGTGTTGCAAGAGAATAATCTTAGCCATATCATTTGTTATATTTAAGATTATTTAAAATATTAAATAAATAAAAACTTGGCTGGTAGTACCGTAGTCGAATCTGCTGCTCGTTGCCATTGTAGATCGTGTGCACTGAAGTTTGTGTTACAGACAAAGAATAAGTAAATTGTTACATGTGGAAAATAGAATTTTGACATTGGAAGTGGGTTGCATGTGGAAGAGATTCGACCAAAGTGATTTATCACATTGTAGTTATGGAGAAGGCTATGGTGTAATGTGCTTGCAAGGTGTATGGTACATTTTTATTATCCAAAGGTGCTGATATGCTAGACTATCGCACACTTATAATTTGATGGTGCACTTTAATAGCTTCCCAATTTATCCCTCACCTCACTCTCACACGCTCTTCGGATCTTCACCACCTTCCACCGCCATTGCTGCTTACCTCTGTCCCTGCAACCACCTTGTCCTCGCCCGAACATTCTCGCTGCCACACCGAGCCCAACATCACCCCTACAACCACAACCACAATCGCCGCCCGCCACCGTCTCCCCACTCCCCACTCCCCCCTCGCCCATCACCAACACCACAACATCACAACCATGGCTCGCACCTATTTTCTACAAGAACAAGAAGCGCCATCGCGGGGCCCCTTGCTCTACACCACTGCCTATTGCACTCCCCTATCGACGCCACTACCCGCCCAGCTCCCCACCGATGCCACCGCCACCTTGGGTTGAGGGGTTTTGTTGGTTTGAAGGGAACAATGACTTGGTTGGTTGAGAAAGAAGAACTGAAGAAGTCTAGTGGGGAATTGGGGATGAAGTGGCCTTATGCTTGATCATGTGTAACTCACACGATTGTCATAAGGGAGTTTCTTTTTTTTTTTTTTTTTGTTAGGTATAAGGGTTTTTACACATAGGATTAATGAGGTTTAGCAAATAGGATTAATTAATGCCATATAAGAAGAGTGATATGGCACTCCGTTAACCACCTCAATAGTTAATAAAGACATACTTACAGTGGTGATTAAAATCAATAATTTTAGAAATATTTATATTGAAAAAAAAATTACAAGGACCAAAATTAAAATTTTTTAATTTTATAAAGATAAAAAATATATTTAAGTTTATATAAAATTATATTATATAAAATTATTATAAATACATATATATATATATATATATATATATATATATATATATATTTTCAAACTATACGAGTATTCCCATACTTTTTGTTTTTTCAAGGGGTATTCCCATACTCAAGTTAGTCCTACTCGAGTTCGTGCTAGACCATACGGAAGGAAAAGTGTTTAATTTTGCATACTTGATCCATGAATCTAACTTGAAACAATTTGCTTTCAAAACCCAGATCCGTTATTTCAGAATAACACAGAGAGCAACGTGTGTGCCGATTTTTTTGGCAAAACATCTAGTGCAAGAGCAACATAAGGAGGCCCTTGTTTTGGGCCCGTTTGCATTGCGCTTCGTAATCCAAGTGTTTAGCGCATCTTGTGATGGTAACACATCATATGATAAAGATTTATGAAATATATTGATATAGTAATCACTTATAATGTATTGTAGTAATATATTAATTTTATAAAAATTTAAAAATATGATTAAATATATTTTAGAAATTAATATTTATACACTGATAATATAAAATTATATTAATAATATAAAATAATTTTATATTATCAACGTAATATTATACTGATAGACAGTGTAAAATTATATTAATAGAGTAAAATTATACTGATAAAATTTTTAAAAATTTTAGAAATTAATTTTTATACACTAATAATATAAAGTTACACCGATAGTATAAAATAATTTTATATTATTAGTGTAATCTATCAATGTATTTTTACTCTGTCAATATAATTTTATATTGATAGTATAAAATTATTTTATATTACTAATATAATTTTTTATTATTAGTATATGATAATTAATTTTTAAAATATATTTAATCATATTTTTAAATATTTTTTAAATTAAATATTACTATAATATATTATAGGTAATTAATATATTGATGTATCTTATTATCTTACTATCAGATTATAAGGTGCATCATACTCCTTGACCAGCGATGAGCACGGTAGATGGCGCCCTTGTTTTGTGGCATGTGCCGTCGTCACCAGCCTTGCAAAATCTGCTCTTGGCTGATGCCTTTGGTGTGACCTATCCTAGAGGCAAGAGCTTAGTTGTTCTCTCTCTCTCTCTCTCTCTCTCTCTCTCGCTAAAGTATCCCCAAAATAAACACATTTGTATTTTATGTTTATTAGAAATAATACTTATTCTCTTATGAAATTTAGCTTAATTACATTCGATATTTTTCTTATTTTAAAAATTATGTTAATATTATTGCGATTTTTGTCGTAATTACACTTGCCTTTCTTGACATTAATTAACTTATCGTTAAAAGAATAAACAAAATTAATGTCATATGTATTGAACGTAATTTTTAATAGCAATGGCATGATTTTTTCGACCCCCACATAGTGAACATGACTATTATACCATTAAGGTATTGAAGACTTTAATTTTATAAACCTTTTAGGCTCTTGCCACTGATCCAATGAAAACTACATGCATTTATTTTTCGCATTGATGCTTCATCACATTAAATGAAACCTCAAGGAACATAACTAAAAGCAAAGAGATTTTTTCCCTTGAATAGTGAAAAAGGTAGCTTGCGCTGCCTAAGTCTGATGGGGAGAAGAAGAAGGACTTCAAACCATTGGCAAGAGAAAAGTTGCAGAAGTTTTGGAACTATCCTAAGGGCATAACAATCATTCCAACTACAATGGGAGTAATTAAATTAAATCATTAGCATTAAAAATCATGTGCAGCACATGTTTAATCTCGTTTATTCCCTTAGCATTGAACCAACGTCAATGGAGGTATGCGTAATGACAACATGATTTTTAAGGGAGGTCAAAATAATTTTTTAATCTATCTATTTGTTTAACAATCAACTAAGATCAGTGGAGTTAAGTGTAATGATAATACAAATCTCAAGGGTGTAAGAATTTTAAGTTTCAATGAACACAAATATTCAAAAATATTCCAACTCTGATATCATTATTTTAACTCTAAATATGACATTTATAGCAACCATTAATATAAGGGCAGATTATATTTATCGCCCCCTAAGATCTATTACTATTACACATGCACCCTTCAATTTTTTAACATGACACTAGGCTCCCCTGATCCTTAACGGAGTTAACATCTTATAACACCATGGATGGAAAGATAAGTAAACCCATTTTAATAAAATTCAACATCCCATTTCCCCCACCCCCAAATCTTTCCATGCTTTTCCTTTGGCATACTTCGTCTTTCCCCGTTCTTTATTGCGAGACCCAGAAAGGAGCCTGGCCACACAATCACCTTGGAAGCCTAGATTGTGCTTGAGACAATTGTTGATGTACATAGCCATAACCCACCGCTTTAAAGATCTCTCCCTACCATACACTTACACAATCTACCCCTCTCAAGCAAATCCAACACTAAAGAAGGTGATACTACTAGTAGTAGTGGGCTGACCCATTTCATTGTTTTATGTTTCAAGCTGCAGTAAAAATCAAAATCAATTCCTCTATGTCCAACACCACCGCTTGTCTCTGTAAGATTTGTTGTTGTCAGCGGCCGACGGTGCAAGGGGGCGACACAGTTGGCAAGGCACGCATATCTGGTTCAAAGAGGAGGGAGGAAGATTGTGGCAAGGTTGGGCACGTGGACCACAGGATCTGGTTCACAGATCTAATTTTTATTCTGTGAAGATTGTTATGGAAGAGGAGGAGTGGATGAACTTGTATCTAGTGGAGATGATGGAGTGGTGATTAGAAGAGTGGCATTGGAGTGGAAATTGAAGAAACAATTGAGAGTAAAAATATTATTTAAATGTTTTTTTAATTTTTTCAAAATCAAAAGATATGTGCAAGTCAGGTGTTTGTAATGGAGATCGCATCTATTAATATTAAGGGAAGTTAATGTAATGTTATCAAATAAATTGAGGAAATTTGATATCAACTTAAAAATTAAGAGGGGATAAATGTAATATTAAAAGACTTTATAAGAGATAATTATAATTTATTCTTATTATAAGTAAGATTGGATATTAGAATTACCTAAAGTGGTTGAAGTTGATGAGTCGATTTGACCTGTTAGATAAAGCACATAGAAAACACACACTCACACATATGCACTCACGCGCACACGTGCGGCGGGCGCGTGCACACAGACACACCTCACATGCACACAAATAGAGAGAAACTCCTCCTATGCTATAACAAATAGGAAGACGTGTTACTATTTTAATGGAGCAATAGACGGAGCTTGGTAAGAGAGAACACAGTCAATTGAGAAGTAAGCGGGTGATGAAAGAATACGTAGGTTGAGTTCTCCAGTAAAGAAATTATGATAAGAGAGAAAAAGGAAAATTGGTAGTGAGATTCTCAAAACTGAGGTTGGGCCTTTTTTTTTTTTTTTTTTTTTTGACATGGTAAAGTGACTTCCATTCAAAATTGAGGCAAAGAGATACAATCATCAGTTACAAGACTTGCTACTAAAAGAGGGTACTCCTCAATCCAAACTGTGTTTCCTAGTATCGAAGCATGTTTTGCCAATGCCTGAGCAACTTTATTTCCGACCTCTTTGTGTGTATAAACAGACAGGATACCCCCCAAAATTTGACAATCACTTACTAGAGAGTGGAAATATGATGCTTGGCTATGTTTTTCAGCTTCATTTAATGCTTTGATGAGCTCGGGACAATCTGATTCTGCAACCATTCTTATTAGGCACAAATATCTTGCAAGTGATAGCCCCAACCACAAACCTATGCATTCTGCCATTCTCACGTCTCGTCCACAAGTAATGACCTATGTTGCTGCAGCTAAAACCACACCCTGATGATCACGGAAAATGGCTCCCGCACCCCACTTAAGATTACCAGCTTCCGCATCAACATTCAATTTATATTCCCCTTCACTTGGTGGATGCCAGCGAGCACTAGTAGCATTGGATAAATTAGGAGAGTCCACTGCAAGTACAAGCTTGTTATTGGCTTTTTGGTATGTGTGAAGAATGGATATGGCACTTGAGATTATAAGATTGCTTTCTATGTTCTCCCCCTCGAAGCAAATTTTATTAGGAGCTAACCATACTGCATGTGCCAATGTGGCAAGAAACTCCACAGCTTCAGTAGCTTCCCTGTTAATAAACTCCCTTAGCATCAGTCAACTCAACTTCTTGTATATTTGATATCCTCAAACCCAGTGGAGATTGAAACCATAACATAGCTATATCGTTGCATGAGAAAATTGCATGCATAACAGTTTCTTCAGCCTTCATACATCTTGGACATAGTGGACATCCCCTCACTGATTTCCTCTAAATTTTTCATCACCGCAAGAATATTGTGAAGAACTTTCCACAAAAAGAGCCTACTTGTGGGGGTAATATTTGATTGCCATACCTTCCTCCTAACTTGATCGCCACTTCCCAATCTTCGATCACTGCTTTCTGGTGCTGAATTTTCAAAGCTCCTTGTCATGTGATATGCTGAGCTAACTTTATATTCACCATGTTTTGTTCCCTGCCAGCAAAAATTATCATCTCTACGGACCATTGGAAACGCAAGATTTGTGATGCTTCAAAAGGGTAAAAACATTCATTTATTAAATCCTGCCTCCAGCGACCGTGGACATGGTCGATGAGCTCTTCGGTTTAGCTAAAAATGAGCTTTTAAATATTTAGTGAGTTACCGAACAAATTTTATCCATAATTTGGTCCCATGTTACCTAGATATTTGGCTTTTCTAGTTTGGTAAACGTCCCCTTAAAAGGTAATATTATCTAATATTATATATGAAAAAATTTTAATTAACTCTACAATGTGAAAATTAACTGTCATGTAGAAGAAAATTAAGATATTCTTCAATAATGACTTCTTGAGTGGATCTTGATTGAAAAAATAGAGTCCTTGCATGCTTGTAATTGATTAAGGGTCCATTTGACATGTTTGATAGGATAACTCCTCTAATATAAAGCCTGATAGTATATAATCTCTTAAGATTTTAATATTATATAATATTTTGTATGATACTATAAAGATAATACATTATATAATATATTACTATTCTCTCACTTTCATAAATAATTTTAATCTTAATTAAATATTTAACAAAAAATAAAATAAAATAAAAATAAAATAATAACTTTGTTAATTATTTAATTATGAATTTAAGAATAAATATTTTATTTAAACTTTTATTATTTGAAGTTATATTTATTATAAATATTTACTAATATTTATTATTTAAAATTATAATTTATATTAAATGTAATATTGTGTATTTCATTTTCTAATAATTATTTTTAATTTTTCATCATACTATATAAAAAATAAAATTATATTAGAATAATAATTTTTATTAGTTATTCAAATTTTAGTTTTAAAACAAATATTATAATGAAAGTATTTCTTTATTAAATATAATTATTCTTATTTTTATTACATATAATGAAATTTAAATTAAATATTATTCATTAATTAATATTATTTATTTATTATTAGTTATTTAAGAACTATTTTCATTTAAATTAAAATATTAAAAAATACAAAAGAATGAAAGTGATGTTATACATTAAAAACTAATCAGCCCAATCTGATCTTCCTAAATTTGATTAAATTATCCATCATTTTAATATATAAGGGATTATGATAGATAAGTTTATACAATATATTATCCGTATCCACTACTAAAAATGCCCTATTTATTGATGGATTTACTAACGGCAAAGTCGACAAAATTCATTGGTAAGCATTTTACCAATAAAATTACCGGTGAACATGATTCATCGGTAAGATGCACATCGGTAATAAAAAAATGAATATTACCGGCGGAAAAGCTTATCCATTGGTAATTTATGTAATTATACTGTCGGAATAAATCCATTAGTATAATAATAACGTCGGTAATAATGGCATCAGAAACTATCACTAATGGAATTAAATTGACGAATTATTTATAATTATTGATGGCATGTCCGTCGATAATTTTACATCTTTTTTTGTAATTTAAAAATATTACTGATGTATTATTTGTCAGTAATATAAAAGTAATATTTTAATGTATATAATTAGTGACAAAAAATCTATCGATAATTGGGTAAATAATAGTTTGCATATTGATTATTACTGACAGAAATTTCATCGGTATATAAAGATTTTTTATTTTTTTCTTGTGTATATTGTTAAAATTTGAAATTAGTATTTAAATATTTCAAAATATTATTTTAATTATGTACAAATTCATATAAATAAAAATATAATAAAATATACACTGTTAATTAAAAGAAAAATTGTCAATAATAGAAGAAATAAAATAAAACTATCATAGTATAATTCTAAAAATAGAAAATAGCCTAAAATCTATGAATAGTGATCAACATCAATATCCAAAATATCATCATCTCTGGATGTGTGGTGGTCTTGAGAATGTGGAGGAGGTGGAGGTGGGGGTGGAGGTGGTGGAAGCTGTGCATTGGACGATGAACCGCCACTCTGCATTTGCTCGAAATAGATGTACATTGTAACACTCTCCGAAGTATAATGTTATGCTTAAGTCATAAAATCACAATTAGGGATTGCTACTAATAAATTAGTGGACCTTGTTTGATTATCTATTGTGTTTATGAGAAAATAGCATAATAACTATTATTGTGGTACTGAACAAATATACAAACAAGCGAATAGGGAAAACAAAAATTCTCTTATATACACAATTATTTATATCGCAGTAACAATCTTTCAAATTACATAAGGAGCTCTACTAAGAGCTTTAACTAGCAAAATAGCTATCCAATGCTGACATATGCATGTATGTATTTGACAGAACCTTCAGCCGTCAATCTAGTCTTGGTCAAGTTCTTCCAAGATGGTCATCATCAAGATCTCCTGAGCTGTCTGCAAACGACACAAAAACACATATAGTGTAACACCTTACCAGACAAAGTACTATGCTTAAGTCATAATAATCTATCTGATAAGAGATTACGTGTAATACTGATTAAATTTCTCTTTTCTATATTAGAATTAATTTCTCGCATAAGACTACCTGATCTCATAACAAAATTTTCTGCGTAATGGCGGAATAAATACAAATCAATCAGTAAATTGTAAATAACTTAACATAAATAAAAATACAATAAGAACAGAATAACTGCAAACGGCGTCATAGATATGTATATAGATATCTGATTTCAAAGTTTGTCAAAAAGTACAAGGTGTCAAAATGAGGCCGCTAATACAAAATGAAACGGCCAATACCTATTAACAGCACCCTAACTGGTCCCCATGGGACATTTCATATACATTCTTAATATTTACCCATCCAACCATAACCCAAACTGTCAAAAGAGGGTCATTCTGTACATCTAACCCTACTGACATGCACGCTATCTAACCGAAGTCTGACGAAAGGAAACCGTTCGCCATGGCGGCGTCAGCTGGAGGGTGCCCGGCACTGGGAGCAGATGACGACGAAGAACTAGCCGCCTCGGACAGATCCTCCTCTGAGGTCGAGGCCGACGATATCGGCTGTGGCGGTGAAGCGGGGAGGGGCCATGGGAGCTGGAGCTCTTGAGTGCGGTGGTCTTTGCTGCTGGTGGTGGTGGTGGGAATGGATGGGCCATATGAAGAGGTATAGCAATGTAGGGGACAACAGGATCAAAAAGAGGATGCATAAGTGGTACAGCAAAGTCCCTCTGGAAGAAGAAGTATAAACGAAACTGGCATCTACCTGATATATATATGCAGAATCTAGAAATGGGACGATGTGGATGTGAAGCTTAGGAAACTCAATGAATAGGACCCCAGTCGCTGCGTGCTCCATAGTCTGAGAATGGCCTTGAGAAAATATATAACATGGTGAGAAATGAATATTTCTCATTAGAAAATCTAACTTCTATACATGTCATCATTTGTCATTCCCAGTTGTTTTGATTAGTGCAAGATTTTCGAGATAATGCAGTAAAATGATAATATTTAATTTAAATACTCATTTGTAAAGCATATCACAAAACAAGTTCAATTTTAATTAATGAGATATACTAATGTACTCAAGCAGTAATCATAAGCGGAACAATAGCATGTTATGAATAATATCTGAGAGATCTAGAACAATCAATAGAAAAGTATTTACACTGTACATATGCATGTGGAATGAGAAGATGCATCTTATTCTTGGAAGCTTTTGCCTTTTATAACTTATTTCCATCCTTGGTCCCCTGGGAGTCATTGGCCATATACTCTTGGGTAATAGTCCGCTTTTCAGGACCGAGCTCGTTCCTATACAAGATGGCTGGGTTTACTTTCCCCGACTTTTCCACTGATCTATTCCCCTTAATTTATTAAGATGGCCCAAGTGATGTGGAATTCTTTATAATGTCATGAATTGAATGCATATTTAACTTGTCTCTTTACTTCTGAAGTATTCAAGTTGTCATGAATTTCATAACTTATGGATTTCTTACCGAAATTTCGGCGGCATAACGGATCGAGTCCGCTTCCCCGTGAATAGTGCCAGACAATCAGTACAGTTGCACAACTAATAATTTCAGTATAAACTAGCAAATATGTATAAACACTTATAACATCATTCAACAATTGCAAATCAAGCATTTAGTAGGTTCCAGCTTGCTCTTCCCTGTTCTGCCCGAGTTTGGCATGCTCCAATTTTTATCCAATTCAACTCATTAAATTCTCATTTTTGGATATGTTATAGCCTTATATGTCTACTTTCTACTCTCTTTAGTCCCATCTCGTTTTGAATTATATAACTCTAGATATAAATATTTTATCTCAGCCTGTCCTGTTCCTAGCCAGAATGGGGTTTGTATAGAATAAAATTCATTAAAAATCGAAAACTAGATGGAATCATGCGAATTTTAAATCAAAATGAAGCTAACACAACAAGCTTTAAAATGAGTTAGGTTTCATGTCATTTTCCTAATTTTGAGTTATGAGTCTCGAAACATTACCCTACTGGGCTGTCCTGTTCTAGGCCAGTTTTAACCTAAGCCAACTTCATTGAGGTGCTGGGAACAAATGACAATGAATTAAATTCTGAAATTTTTATGGGATGTTCTCTCATGTATTATCTTTCAAACCTCGTTAGTTGCACTCAATTTGAGGTTGTATAGGGTGAGTTACACCCTTCTCAACCCATGCTGCCCGGATGAATACCCAGATTTCTAGGTCTAACTTCAAAAATTCATAACTAATTCTATACTAATCAATGATCTATTATGATATATGTATGGAAATCCCTGAATATCTAGTTTCATTTAAAAATAGTTTCATCAAATTTAAATGGTGGTAGGCGGATCCATACGCTCTGCCGTACGGACCGCCGAGGGAAATCCTATCCTGCTTCTAGGTTTGTCTCCTCCTTTCAAGCTATTTGCCCTCAAACCCAATTTTAATCACAACACACATGCAAAATCAGTCATAAAACATCATCATCACTCTATAAAACATTCAAATCTCATATTAAGCATGCTCCTCATACAGCGCCAAATCAGAGAAACAAGATGAGAAGTAGGGTTTCCTACCTTGTCTTGTGTAATCTAGGCTGATTTTGTGTCTTTGATGGTGGTGGCTTGGGATGGGACTTGAAGATGGATGAAAATGGAGTAGAAATGAGAGCAAAGAGGAGAGAAAAAGATGGTCTTCAGAAGCTGAAGGAGGGTGGCCAAAAATGGATGAGGAGAAAAGGAGAAAAGTGAAGATATTTTCAAAGTGACTTGAATTTGATTGGTGGACTTAGCCTAGGTCAAAAATCTGATTTATTCCCCATCATCCATGGCTGTCTAGGCACCACTTGGGGGGGTATTTGGCTAAATCTTGTCCACTGATTTTAGGGCACTCATGGTTTAATTTCTACTGGTCCGGTTCCGACAATTCAAAATACCGAAATCTTACCGATTTCTCTTAAATCGGCAAATCGGTCTGAAATTTTTCTATAGGGGTTTCTATGCTCCTAATCTAATTCCATCAAGTCTAATCCATCTAAATCACACTTAATTTGACTTCGAGTAAATGTTTAATCAAGTTCTGATTAAACTCACTTATTTGATTAAAAACCGAATAATTCTGTTGTTAACAATAAATTTTTCGGTCGTTACATATAGGAGTGAGAATTTTACATTCTTAGTAGGCATCTTAAGCTAATAGACAAGCAAGGTTATCGTTGTTGTCCTAACTGCTTCGATTTATTAAGAAAAGTGTGATCTTATGCATCGGGATAAAGGTTCAATTATTAAGTTCAGAAAACATATCCTTTCTAAGCAAGTTAATTTTTACTCATCATCCACTTAGTTCAAGCATGGCAAGAATCACACAATTGACAATGCTGCTTGATCCTAACAGATTATGCTATTAAATGAAAGCAAATAAGCTACATGCTCATGAATGCATGACTTGATATGTTCTATTGTGTACTTTCTTACTTAGCACGTGCTTGTAATCTTTACTGCCTTTGGATAGACTGATATGAGAAATGAGCTCACTTCATTACTGTTATCACATAGTACTAACCGACAAGAGAATCCATGTGCCTTTAAATTGGAGGGATACCATTTTGGCCAACTGCCTCCAAAGTAAAGGGATTTCATAGTTTTAATATAACTACCTTCAAGTAGAAGGGTCTCATAACTACCTCCAAGTGAAGGGATTTCATCTTCTTATGTTCTTATCATATATTATTTATTCACATACTTTCTTAATTCATATGCTTATATGCATTCCTTGGTCATAATGATTTATGGAGATGTTTGAATGCATATATACTCATGCTATGTGCTCCTTTTCAAAATATTTTTACCGAAATTTTGGCAGCATGACAACTATAATGTGAGGGTCCCCAAAATTTGTAACAGCAAATTATATAGCTAGTCAATAGAAAAGGACAATTGTAATACATAAACCAAGGTCTCAATCACATACTTATTCACCTAAGGCCAGAAAAGCCTAAACCACAAAGATTTCAAGGAATAGCGATACCATAACATGTATTGCAATATAGCATTGAGATCAACATAAAATCCTCATCCCTTTCAATCAATTGTGGTCCTACATAGTTTGGAGACCTTTAAATTAAGTTATAAGAAAATTAACTACAGATTAGAGTTAAGTTTCCCAAATTTGTCCACACTTGTAAATAATGCCAAAATTTCAATTTAAATCAATTTGCTCTTAATTTTTATAGAAATGTTGTTTTGGCAATCTATTTTCAAACCTTTAGTCTTACTAATTTTGGATAAGCATAATTTAAGATATGTGAATTTGATTCTCTGTTGCCCTCTTTTGGGATAGACTCAAACATCTAAAAGGGGAAAATTACCAAAAATCCAATTCTTTTCATTTTGCTCTAACTTTTTAAGGTTTATACTTACTTGAATCCTCTTTCAAGCAAACTAAGTCCCACTCAAATTGGTTAAGTAGAGCTTAAGTTATAAGCTTTGTACTAGGGCTATCCTGTTTTGGTACTCATAAAATATAGGGTAACTTCATGGAATTTTTGGGAGCAATCTACTCAGAGTTTAAATCTAAAAATTTATAGGATTATTTCTCTATGTGTTATATTTCTAACAAAATTGGTTACACTCAATTTGAAGACATACAATGCAAGTTATGCCTAATAGAACACACCTTACTTAGGTCCAAATTACTCTGCCAACCCATACCCTACTTAAAAAATTTATAGCTTATTCATCTTAAGCCCAATAGACCTCAAATTTCGTGGGTATACTCTTCTATGAGTTCGATTTCATCTAAAATTGGTTTCATTTCAATTGAAGGTCCTTAACTCAAGTTATGGCTTACAGACCCAAAACTATCCAAAGCTACCATGTTTTCCTATTTAGTGTTTATGAAGATCTTTGAGTATCTAGCTTGTTTCTTTCATTACCTTGAGTTTCACTAGTTCTAACTCAATAATATGAGCCTAAAAAATACCACTTCTAGGCCAAAAATATGAGAAACAAAAGAATGCAAAACCCCAGCTAATAGCTATATAACCACATATAAGGTGGTTTAGGAGCCTACATCACTTTCAAGCATAGAAGAGCTTCAAATCTTACTTTTACCAACTTTAAAACCTCTTTAATACCACAAGGCCTGCGGAAGAGAGAGAATGTGTTGACAATTCTAAGGTTTGGGAGAATTTTAGGGAAAAAGCAAGGCGACTCACCATATGACTCACCATGTGACTTACTATGAGTATGTGGCTCATATTGCTTTGTATGTTTCAGCCGTGTGACTTTGGTCATATATAATAGGTGTGATCTCTTGATTATTAAATTCTTTAGTGTCCTAGATCCATACCAAACCAATTTCTTATGCTCTAAGAAATTGTTCTTAAAATTTTTGTGATGTGGTTAAAATTCTATTTCTGTAAAAGTTCTAACCGCATGCCACTATTAAACGTACTATTCTACACTCTCATCTCTATTTTATAAATTTAGTGTTAATTAATCTCTAACAATGTTAACTATAGACTTGGTTAAATTGGGGTATTACATACATGGTCATCATCCTTTACTGCGCAGATTGCATCTACTACGTCCACTGCTCCTTACCCCTTTCATGCTGTTGATACAACTCCATATACCTCTTGTCAGCCTCCTCAAGCTACCTTTGCATCGATTCATTCAATGCATGTGTAAGACCCTATTAAGTATAGTACTATGCTTAAGTCATAATACCATACTCAGGAGTTGTTACTGTTACCTGAGTAGGCCTTATTTGACAGCAATCCCTGGCCATGTTCGGAGTTTCTTGAAGTGTTTAGAGATAATACGAAAATATAGTGAGAATCAGTAGGATTCTCTGAAAGATCACACATAGTGTCATCGTTATTATCTTCAGCTACTTCGGTTTATTATGAAAGAGGTGAACATGCTAATAAATTTTTTAGTTTTATAGTTTGAAAATATATTATCTGAAATAGAATTCATTTTGTTCGCACACTTGAGTCATAAAAACTATTACAAAATAAATTTACAATTCATAACTTGAATAATAGTTGCAGTATATTCAAACATAACAATTCCAATATAACAAGAAAATAGAACATGCATATGCAAATACTTTTACTTGAGTTCATGCAAATGCACTTGTGTGTACTTTGACTTTCTTTAACTTCCTTTTCTTGGCACACCTAGGCATTACGTATTGCCGTCCTTAGGGTGCAACTTGCCTTTAGTACTTAGGTCATCGGAGGTGAATGGCCTCTCTGACCCTTAGGTAATAGCCTACTTTTCAAGTCTGAGCTTGTACTTATACATGAGTGACGGGTTTACTTTTTTCAACCTTCATATCGGTGTATTCCCCTTAAATCTGGTCATGGGTTGGCCTAAGCATTAGACAATACCGCCCTAGACCATTATGAGGTGGAGGCTTGGTATGTCTCTCTTGCAAGTTCTCATAATTTTTCATTCTTCTTTGGATATGATCATTCATGTGTGTGTATGCATTTATCCATATACTTCATGTCATGCTTAACTCATCCTTGCATTTATGGCTACATAATATAAAAGATACCATCATAGCACTCATGAGTAAGTAAATGGGATTCACTTAGTCCTTATGGATTAAATAACCATGATCAATTCAACTTGAATATCATAAGGATTTCACATATTTCACATTGTGTGCATAAGTTCTGCCAGACTTTCGGCAGCAACATGGATTAAGTCCACTTTCCCATGAATAGAGTCACTCAACCAGACAATCTGTCACAATAGTATCTTCAATATAATATTTAAATCTTTCAACATCGATGTAAATTGGCAACATTTAAACTTGAGTCAAGCTTCATACATGCACTAAGGTGCACAATTTTTCAATTTGATAATTCTGCTGTCCACATTCAGTTCTGCCTAGTTTTTGTAACTTATGCCATAATTTCTATTTAACTTGTTTCAATACGAATTTTTATATGTTAAAGTGTTATGTGTCTAATTTTCAACCTCTTTGGTCCTATTAAGTTTTGATAAGTATAATTCTAGTTATTAAGGTTTAACCTAGGTCTGCCTTGTTGCTAGATAAATTTGTGCACTAAAAAGTAAAAATTCACTAAAAATAGAAAACTAGTTGGAATTATCCAAAACCTATATCGTCTTAAAGCTAACTGAACAAACTATCATTTCCAAGAAGTTTCATTTCTTTTGAATAAGCAAAGCTCAAGTTATGAGCTCTTGAATTTGGTTAACTTGAATTGCTTTATTCTAGTCTAGTCAGGACATAGGGCAAATTCAATGAATTACTGGAAGCAACAGGGATCGAATTTGGCTTGGAAATTTTTATGGGATGTTGCGCTATGTGTAAGATTTCTAATAAAATTGGTTGCACTTAATTTGAAGTTGTATAGGGCGAGTTATGCCCTACACAAGACACTCTGGCCAGATCTAGGTGTAGAAATCTAGGGTAACTCCAAAAAATCATATCTCACTCAATATTGATCCAATGGCCTTATAGTTTATATGATTAGAAAGCTCTAAATATGTAGTTTCATTTAAAATTGATTTCATCTCATTTTGATGTTTGTAGATGAATCTGTACACTTCAAAATAGGGACATGTCTAGGGATTTCACCTTGGGCAGATTCTATTTTAGCTATCCTTTGAGTTTCTCACTAAGTTTCCAATCCTAATCAAATAATTGCAAGCTAAATCAGCCATAACCACTCATATGAACATATTATATTATCAAGAAACCAAGTAGAAATAAAATCTCACATAGCCTTGATATCACAATCATAAGAGAATATCAAGAATCCTACCTCCCAATTGATGCAAATATAGCTAGGTTTGGTGTTTTGGGTGCAAGATGTTGTTGGAGGTTGAAAAATGGAGTGAAAGTGAAGTGAGGTAGAAGAAGAAGGAAGAAAGGAGGTTGCTGGCTTGGGGTCGACCAAATAAGGGATTTAGGAGGAAATATTGAAGTTTTATAAGACTTGCTAGTTGGAATTGTGGCTCTTGATTGGTTGATATATAGGTGGTGGTGGTTTGGCCATTTTTCTCCACTCTTCAGGTAGTTGCTTGGCGCCACTCATAGGGGGAGGAGTGGCTAAATCTTAGCCACTCATGTTAGGGTTTTTAGTGTACAATTCTACTGATTCGGTTCTGGCAGTTTAAAATATCGAATCTTTACCGATTTCCTTCAAATTGGCAAATCATGACTGAATAATTTTGTAGGAGTTCCTATGTATCTATCTTAATTTTTCCTATGCTTAATCCCTCTAATTAACACTTAATTAACTCCTAATTAATCTTTAATTAACATCTAATTAACTTCTAATTACTCTTTCATAACTATTAAAACCGAATAAATCGATTAACCATATAAATTAAACATTTTGCAATTCTAAAGCTCTTCTATTTTTCTATTTTCCGTAACTAATGGTATTTCCGTAATTTTGAGCAAGCCTAGGGGCATCCTACGTCATTTCATAAGTGGACACCTCTGTGGTTCGATTGGCTAAGAATTAGGTTTGTATGTCTCCGTTATGGGATTCTGCTCTGATTGAAACCCTGTTCTACTAATTTTATAGACGTAGGGACCTAAATGTTATTTTCTAAAACATTCGGGGGCATTATGGAAAGAATCTTCAGGGGTCAATATGTAATTACCAAAAGTTCTAGGCAATGTTGCAAACAACAAAAGTTCATAGTGTAACACCCTACCAATTTAATATTATGCTTAAGTCATAGCATGAAATTAAGTAGACTGTGTTATCATGTTAAAATACTGCTTACTTTTGGTTTATCCGTATCATTTTTTTTTTTTTTTTTTGTAACGGAAGAAATATAACGCTGTATAATGAACGTGGTAGAGTTTAATTTATCACAACAGAAAAGATAAGAATAAATAACACATATGCTGTCAACCATATATATATATATAAGAAACCACTGTTTCAGTTTCTGTACAAAGTTTCAAGGTGGAACACATAAGTGGGGCTAACGTACCAAAAAGACATAAGGCCTGTATCAATCCAAATGATCCTATAGATCCTCATAGGACATTCCAAACCTACTGCTAGTCCTATAAAAGGGTCATACTGTACAAAGTCTTCTGCGGCTGGCCTACTCCGTTAGATAACCGTTGGACATGCCAGGCCCGGCTGGAGAGCAATCTGCATTGGGTCCCAAGGAGGAAGAGGGTGATGAGCCGATGGCCTCGGAAGGGTCACTCTCTAAGCTAAGTGGTATGTCTGGAATTGCCTGCGAAGGTGACTCGGGTGTAGGGTCAGCAGGAGCTGCAGGTGCTGCGGGTGCGGGAGGGACTGGAGGTGGGTGCGCCATGTGTAGTGGGATGGCGATGTAAGGAGTCGCAGGATGATGTAAAGGGACAGCAAAGTTCCTATCGCTAAATAGGTAAAGGCGGAAGTTACAAGGACCGGCTATATCTGAGAGAGTCTATCTTTGGATTATGATGGAGCTGCAAATCTGGGATCTCAATGAAAAGGGTGGCCGTGAAGTCCATCACTAGGGTCTGAGAATGATGCGAAAAATACAAAATGAGGTGAGAATTTAAGAAAATTCTCAGTAGGGTTCATGCATGACATTTAACTAACGTCGCGTTCATTCTTAGCTGCCTCGGGTTTGATTTAATTAAAAAAAAACATGAATTTAAACTTAACTATTCATATTCAATAAGGTTGGGAAAAATGTCTAGTCCGAGGTAGGGTCCAGTTTTACTTAAGACTATATAAGAAACAGAATAAACTGATATTAACAATACGCAGATATCAACAATACTCAGAATATTGAACATATGGCAGTAAGCGAATTTAACAAACTATAATGCAATCATGCAAAACTCGCTCTTGAACCTTTCTTTATAAACTTTTACATCACTTGGTCCCTTGGGAGTTCTTGGCCACTTTAGACTCCTGGGTAATAGTCTGCTTTTCAGGATCGAGCTCGTTCCTATACAAGAATGCCGGGTTTCCTTTCCCCAACTCCCCACCGATCTATTCCCCTTAACTTTATTCCGGGGCTGGCCCAAGTATTATGGAACTTTCATCATAGCATAATCTCTATATGCCTCATAACATGACTTTCATAACTTAAATGCTCATGCATCAACATGTATGTCATAACTCATGCATATATTTTACCGTAATTTTGGCGGCATAGCAGGCGTATGCCTTCCCCATGAATAGTGCCAGCACTCAGCATATCAACTCATCAAAGAAGTCATCTCATACCATTCATAATTCAACATATTTCATTCATGTTACAATCATCAAGTTTAAGGCACAAGTATTGCACTTTAAAACATGTTTACTGTCTCACTACTTGTATTCAACCTGGTTTTTGTAAATCATGCCATAATCTCTATTTAACTCATTTGGACCTCAATTTTGGATATGTTAAAGTGTTACGTGTCTATTTTCTAACCTCTTTAGTCCCATCTAATTTTGATAACCATAACTCAAGTTATTTAGATTTTATCTCGGCCTGCCCTATGACTGGCCAAAATTACCTACTTAAAAGTAAAAATCTACTAAAAATCGAAAACTGACTCAAATTACACGAAATTGGTCTTTTATCAAAGCTAACAGGACAAACTTTCATATGCAAAAAGTTCCATTTCAATTTCCTTAGTAGGGCTCGAGTTATAAGCCCCGAAACTTAACCTTCCTGAATTGCCCTGTTTTGGCCTGGTTTAGACTTAGGGTAATTTCTTCGAATCACTGGGAACAACTGAGATGATAACAAACTTGGAGTTTCTTTATATGATATTCTCCTATGTGTAAGCTTTCCAACAAAATTAGTTTCACTCAATTTGGAGTTGTATAGGGTGAGTAACACCCTTTTCAACCCATATTGCCCGGGTGAATATCTTGGTTTCTAGGTTGAACTTCCAAAATTCATATCTCTCTCAATACTAATCCAATGACCTTATATGATATATATATATATAGAAAGCCCTGAATGTCTAGTTTCATAGAAAAATAATCCCATCAGTTTAGCGGCTGTAAGCGGAGCCGTACACTCCAGCCGTCTGTGAGGGTTTTTGGTTTTCTAGCCCCTCAGCTCTTCCTAGTCCCATCCTTTCTTACTTCCAATTCGAGTTTAATCCCCTAAACAGCCCATAATTCAACTATATATTATCATAATCATTCAATCAATACATCAAAATTGAAAATATAAATCATCACCAGCCATTCAAGATCAGAAAATCAAGACGAGAATTGAAACCTCTACCTCCTACTATGAGTGATTTGGCTTGTTTTTGGGGTTGGGGCTATCAAGTCCTTGTTGAGCTTGGAGCTTTGATGGAGTTGAGTGAGTGAAGAGAAAAAGAGAGCTGAAGTGAGGGAGAAGGCAACGTAGAAGGGGGTCTGAATGAGAGGAGGAGAATGTGTTATATAGACATGAGTGGTAGTTAACTTAGAAGATTTTGATTGGCCTCAAAACACAAGGCCGAATTTTAGCCAACCTTTCCCTTTTTTGTGACCAAAATGCTCTCCGCTTCGCCCTCTTTTTGTGACAGAATTGCTCTACATGTCACCTAAAAGTGGGACTCGCTTCCAGTATGTTCTGAAAATGACATCGGAACTCGTACTATTCTTAAAGTAGTGATGAAATCGGAACTCGAAAATATTGTCTGGTTTACTCAAAACTTGAAATCAAAGTCGGATGTGAAACCAAGCACTTAAATCCGGAAGTCGGGGACATTAGTAAACTTGAATCAATTCTAAGCATGACACCGGAGATCGGGAGTCAAAACTATTAATCTTATATTCCAGGAAATCGGAACTTATAGAATCTTGGAACTCCAAAGTTAATCTCGGAAATCGTAACTCTAGAAAAGAGTGACATGAAAAGCTCTTAGAAATAAACTTGAGAATGGAACTCGTGAAAATTGTGCTCGAACTTGGAGACCAATTCAGAGATCTGATCTCGCGTCCATTTCTGGTTGAGATCAACTCGGATGTCTGATTTCGTGTCAGGTCGGAAATCGTGTATTACATGCATAAGGTCGAAAATCGGAAAAATCCAGCCAATGCATTTAAGCATTAACGAAATCGGAAATCGGGAACTTTATAACCTTTGCTGATGAGGTTGGAAGTCAGAAATCGCAGACGTTACAATACCACCCTCCTTTAAAAAATTTTGTCTTCAAAATTTAGTGTTTGAGAATAGTCCAGGATACTCTTTCCTCATGTCTGATTCCAGTTCCCAAGTGTAGTCTTCAACATCTTCTTTTCCCCATGCTACCTTCACTAGTTGAACGAATTTGTTTTGAAGTTATCTGCTGCTTCTGTCTAGAATCCATGCTGGTTGAACATGGAAGGTTAGGTCCTCCTTTAACTTTATTGATTTGGGTTCTAGCATGTGTGTAGGGTTAGGCTGATATCTTCTAAGTTGAGAAACATGGAACACATCATGAAGGTTTGAAAAATGTGGAGGCAAGGTGACTTGATATGCAACTGATCCGATTTGTCTCAAGATCTGGAAGGGACCAATAAAGCAAGGATTTAACTTCTTGACTTGCTCTACCTATCCCCGTTGTAGGCGTAACCTTCAAAAATACATGGTCTCCTTCTCGAAATTCCAGAGGCTTCCTCCTGGTGTCCGCATAGCTTTTCTGGCGGCTCTGACCGGTAAGCATCTTATTCCATATTTTCTTGATCTGCTCAGTGGTCTGCTCAACTAAGTCAGGCCCCAATAGAGTTGATTCTCCTGTTTCGTACCAACACAGGGGAGATTGGCACTTCCGTCCGTATAATGCTTCGTAAGGAGCCATACCGATGCTAGCGTGATAGCTATTGTTGTATGCAAATTCGGCTAGTGGTAAATATCGATCCCAATTCCCGTGTTGCTCCAATATATAGGCTCGCAGCATGTCTTCCAAGGTTTAAATTGTTCTTTCTATTTGGCCATCCATTTGCGGATGATACGCAGTGCTTAGGCACAACTTAGCACCGAACGCCTTTTGTAAGGCTCCCCAAAATTGTGAAGTAAACCTTGGGTCCCGATTAGAGATAATGGTTGAAGGGGTCCCGTGCAGCTTTATAATCTCTTGAATATACAGCTGTGCTAATTTTTCCAACGGACAATTTGCTCGAATGGGTAGAAAGTGAGCAGATTTGGTCAATCTATCCACAACGACCCATATAGCATCATATCCTGTTGGCGTTCTTGGTAATCCCATCACAAAATCCATGGAGATACTCTCCCATTTCCACTCAGGGATTTCCAAGGGTTGAAGCATTCCGGAGGGTTTCTGATGTTCCACTTTCACCTTTTGACAGACCAAGCATTTACTCACGAAGCTCGCTACGTCTGACTTCATGCCTGACCACCAAAACATTCTCTTAAGATCTTGATACATCTTAGTAATGCCAGGATGTACGGTGAATTCACCCTTATGTGCTTCCTCCAAGATTTTCCTCCGGAGATCATTTCCGCCGGTACACATACCCTATCATGATGTCGCGATACCTTCTTTATCTGAGCAAAGCAGATTAATTTCCCTGATTGCACGAGATCGATCATACATTGGAGAGTTAGCATCCTGTTGCTGTGCCTGCCGAATCTACTCCTTAAAGCTACTGGCTATCTTAATTTGATGTAGCTGAAGGGTCTTGGGAGTTATAAGGATTCCCAAATTAAGATTTCGGAAGCTTTCAATAAGTTCTGTCTCTTTGATCATCATCCAAGCTACAGTCAGAGATTTTCTACTCATAGCATCTACCACAATGTTTGCCTTACCTGGGTGGTACTTCAATTCAAATTCATAGTCCTTAAGAAGCTCCATCCGTCTTCACTGCCTCATATTTAATTCCTTCTGATCAAAGAGGTATTTCAAACTTTTGTGATCAAAAAAGATTTTGAGCCTTACACCATATAGGTGATGTCTCCATATCTTTAAGGCAAATACTATTGCAGCTAATTCAAGATCGTGCGTGGGATAATTCTTTTCATGTGGCTTTAGTTGCCTAGAGGCATACGCGACCACGTTTCCGGCTTGCATCAACACGTACCGTAATCCTTGCTTGGACGTATCACAACAAACTTCAAATGGTTCTCGAGGGTCTGGTAAGGCCAACACTGGTGTCGTAGTCAACCTTCTCTTTAGGTTTTGAAAACTCTGTTCGCATTCCGGCATCCACTCGAATGAGACATTCTTCCTGGTTAGCTTGGTCAGGGGCAAGGCTATACGAGAGAAATCCTTAACGAATCACTTGTAATATCCAGCTAAGCCCAGAAAACTCCTGACTTGATGGTGTGGTGAAGCCTTTCCCAATTTAGAACTGCCTCTACTTTGCTAGGATCCATTGAGATTCCTCCTTGAGACACTACATGAGTAGAAATTTTACTTCTTTCATCCAAAATTAGCATTTGGATAACTTAGCATAAAGTTTTTTTCTCTCAAAATTTGCGAGAACTAGCTATAAAGTGTTACGCATGCTCTTGCTCTATCTTCGAGTAGACAAGTATGTCATTAATGAAGACCACTACAAACTTGTCTAAGTATGGGCGGAATATTCGATTCATGTAATCCATGAATACTACTGGTGCGTTGGTCAGTCCAAACGACATCCGCAGTGTACTCATAGTGTCCATAACGAGTTCGAAGAATTTGTCTTAGGAATATCTTGTTCCTGAACTCGAATTTGATGATATCCAGGCCTTGAGATCAATCTTGGAGAATACCATTGCACCTTGTAGCTAGTCCATAAGGTCATCAATCCTTGGCAGTGGATATTTATTCTTGATCGTCACTTTATTCAACTGCCTATAATCCACACATAGGCGCATGCTCCCATCTTTCTTTTTGACCAACAAGACTGGAGCTCCCAAGAGTAGCAGCTTGGCCGTATGAATCCTTTTTCCAAAAGCTCCTCGATCTGTCTCTTTAGCTCCGTCAACTCCAAAGATGACATTCGATACGGAGCTATGGATATTGGTCCTGCACTTGGAACCAACTCGATGGTGAATTCAATTTCCCTTTCAGGAGGGAATTTAGGAATATCTTCTGGAAAAATATCAGGATATTCCTTAACAATCGGGATCTTCTCTAATTTCTGTTCAACTTCTGTCACATTAGCTGACAGGAGGATGTATCCTTGACTCTTCGACCCACTATCGTTTACTAATAAAGAGTTCAGGTAGAAGAGTGTTGAGGCTTGGGATTCAAAAGATGAGACAAAGGGGAATACCACCGTCTTATCAGAACAATTGAGCATGACTCGATTGGCAGAAAGCCAGTCCATGCCCAGAATTATATCGAGTCCAGAGAGAGGGAGACAAATCAAATTGGCTACAAAGGCTCTACCCTCAATTTGAAGAGAAACATTGATGCAAACTTGACTAGTTTTAACAGGTTCATTAGTCGGAGTAAAAACCAGTAAATCATAAGGTAATTCAGAAATCAACAATTGCAAAACAACCACACAATTATGAGAAATAAGCGAATGTGAGGCACCGAATCATAGAATGCTGATCGAGCCTCACCGTCCACTTGGCGGTACCTTGGATTAGTCCCTCGGACTTATCGACTTCCTCTGCATCCATGGTAAACACATCACGAGCGTTGAGCTCGAGGCGGTGTGGTGGATTCCTGGTTGGGTACTCATAGATTTTGTGGCACAGCTTGCCACACCGTAGCGGAACATTTTGGCCTACCAAACACGGCCGATCAGTGATTCTTACCAGCGCCGTGCAAGTTGGATTCGGAAGAGGCCTTTGAGGCCTTTGCCTTTGTTGCTGTAGTGAATCTCCTCTGTTGTTGAAAATTGGGCTTGAATCTTGGGCCTGTGATCAACCTCTTCTTGAAACCACCGCCAAAAGCCCTGGTTGCCATTAGTTTCGAGTTACAATCTTCCACAAGTCAGCATTTATTTATCAACGTGGGAAAATCTCTAATCTCCATTGGCCCAATTGCCGTGAGGATATCCTCCTGTAACCCCCCTTCAAACTTGATACACTTCCAGGCTTCATCTGGGTTCCTCTGATAAATTGTAGAGAATTTGCCTGACTCTTCAAATCTGGCAATGTATTTAGATATCGTCCGGTTTCCTTGACGTAGCTGCATGAACTCGAGTTCCTTGGCATTTCGAACTGAAACAGGAAAGTACTTTTGGTAGAAGACGTCTTTAAACACCATCCAGGTGACTGCTGTCTGAGACTCTTCGTACAATCTTCGTACCCCGTTCCACTAGAACTTTGCGTCTGCCTCGCGCATGTAGGTGGCAAAAGTCACCTTTTGATGATCCGAGTAATCTAGGATAGAGAAGATCTTCTCCATAGCTTTGATCCATTCATCAGCTTTATCAGGATTATACGCCCCTCGAAAACTGGGCGGATTTGCCTTCCTGAACTCAACGAACTTAAGATAATCCAGATCAGCTCCCCGGCCATGTGGGTTTCCTCCACAGCCTGCCGCAGGTCTCCTACCTAGCTGATCCATCATCTGGTGAGCTGTTGTGGCCTGTTCCCACATCGCCTGAGCCATCTCTCGTACAATGTCCATAAGGTCAGCGGGATTCTCTTCAGCAAGTCCTGCACGCGGTCTACCTCGCTTTCCGGAAGCCATTAAGTTCTGAGCACACAAAACAAAAGTTATTGAGTTGATCAGGCTCAATACTAAGTCTAATGTGCTAGTAAATAACAGCTCATACGGTCAGGCACTTCTTACACATATACATCTATATCTCAACTATATAGGCAAGATCTAGTGCATGTCATTAGCTAGAAACACAGAATATGCGCGAAGCATAGTCAGTCCAATCCTCAGGCCTTAGCTAGGACAAACTGCTCTGATACCAAAAATGTAACACCTTACCAATTTAATATTATGCTTAAGTCATAACATGAAATTAAGTAGACTGTGTTATCGTGTTAACATACTGCTTACTTTTCGTTTATCCGTATCATTTTTTTTTTTGTAATGGAAGAAATGTAACGCTGTATAATGAACGTGGCAGAGTTTAATTTATCATAACAGAAAAGATAAGAACAAATAACACATATGCTGTCAACCGTATATATGTATATATAAGAAACCACTGTTTCAGTTTATGTACAGAGTTTCAAGGTGGAACACATAAGTAGGGCCAGCGTACCAAAAAGACATAAGGCTCGTATCAATCCAAATGATCCTATGGGTCCTCATAGGACATTCCAAACCTACTGCTAGTCCTATAAAAGGGTCATACTGTACAAAGTCTTCTGCGGTTGGCCTACTCCGTCAGATAACCATTGGCCATGCCAGGACTGGCTGGAGAGGAATCTGCACTAGGACCCAAGGAGGAAGAGGGTGACGAGCCAGTGGCCTCGGAAGGGTCACTCTTTGAGCTAAGTGGTATGTTTGGAACCGCCTGCGGAGGTGACTTCGGTGCGAAGTCGGCGGGGAGCTACAGTCTTGCTGGTGCAAGAGGGACTAGAGGTGGGTGCGTCATGTGTAGTAGGATGGAGATGTAAGGAGTCGCAGGATCGAATGCAGGATGATGTAAAGGGACAGCAAAGTTCCTATTGCTAAATAGGTAAAGGCGAAAGTTACAAGAACCGGCTACATACAGAGAGTCTATCTTGGATCATGATGGAGCTGCAAATCTGGGATCTCAATGAAAAGGTGGCGTGGAGTCCATCACGAGTGCGAGAATGATGCGAGAAATACAAAACGAGGTGAGAATTTAAGAAAATTCTCAGTAGGGTTCATGCATGACATTTAACTAATGTCGCGTTCATTCTCAGCTGCCTTGGGTTTGATTTAATTAAAAAAAAAAACATGAATTTAAACTTAACTATTCATATTCAATAAGGTTGGGAAAAATGTCTAGTCCGAGGCAAGGTCCAGTTTTACTTAAGACAATATAAGAAACAGAATAAACTGATATTAACAATACGCAGATATCAACAATACTCAAAATATTGAACATATGGCAGTAAGCGAATTTAACAAACTATAATGCAATCATGCAAAACTCGCTCTTGAACCTTTCTTTATAAACTTTTACATCACTTGGTCCCTTGGGAGTTCTTGGCCACTTTAGACTCCTAGGTAATAGTCTGCTTTTCAGGATCGAGCTCGTTCCTATACAAGAATGTCGGGTTTTCTTTCCCCGACTCCCCACCGATCTATTCCTCTTAACTTTATTCCGGGGCTGGCCCAAGTATTATGGAACTTTCATCATATCATAATCTCTATATGCCTCATAACATGACTTTCATAACTTAAATGCTCATGCATCAACATGTATGTCATAACTCATGCATATATTTTACCGTAATTTTGGCGGCATAACGGAACGTGTCTACTTCCCCATGAATAGTGCCAGCACTCAGCATATCAACTCATCAAAGAAGTTATCTCATACCATTCATAATTCAACATATTTCATTCATGTTACAATCATCAAGTTTAAGGCACAAGTATTGCACTTTAAAACATGTTTATTGTCTCACTACTTGTATTCAACCTGGTTTTTGTAAATCATGCCATAATCTCTATTTAACTCATTTGGACCTCAATTTTGGATATGTTAAAGTGTTACGTGTCTATTTTCTAACCTCTTTAATCCCATCTAATTTTGATAACCATAACTCAAGTTATTCAGATTTTATCTCGGCTTGCCCTATGACTGGCCAAAATTACCTACTTAAAAGTAAAAATCTACTAAAAATCGAAAACTGACTCAAATTACACGAAATTTCTCTTTTATAAAAGCTAACAAGACAACTTTCATATGCAAAAAGTTCCATTTCAATTGCCTTAGTGGGGCTCAAGTTATAAGCCCCGAAACTTAACCTTCCTGAATTGCCCTATTTTGGCCTGGTTTAGACTTAGGGTAACTTCTTCGAATCACTGGGAACAACTGAGATGATAACAGACTCGAAATTTCTTTGTGTGATGTTCTCCTATGTGTAAGCTTTCCAACAAAATTAGTTTCACTCAATTTGGAGTTGTATAGGGTGAGTTACACTCTTTTCAATCCATATTGCCCGGGTGAATGTCTTGGTTTCTAGGTTGAACTTCCAAAATTCATATCTCTCTCAAAATCCAATGACCTTATATGATATATATATATATATATATATATAGAAAGCCCTGAATGTCTAGTTTCATAGAAAAATAATCTCATCAGTTTAGCAGAATTTGTAGAGGCGGAGTATTTTACACTCCGCCAGTATGAATTTCTTTGATGGTTTTTAGTTTTCCAGCCCTTTAACTCTTCCTAGTTCCATCCTTTCTTACTTCCAATTCGAGTTTAATCCCCCAAACAACCCATAATTCAATTATATATCATCATAATCATTAATCAATACATCAAAATTGAAAATATAAATCATCACCAGCCATTCAAGATCATAAAATCAAGACAAGAATTAAAACCTCTACCTCCTACTATGAGTGATTTGGCTTGTTTTTGGGTTGGGGCTATCAAGTCCTTGTTGAGCTTGGAGCTTTGATGGAGTTGAGTAAGTGAAGAGAAAAAGAGAGCTGAAGTGAGGGAGAAGGCAACGTAGAAGGGGGTCTGAATGAGAGGAGGATAATGTGTTATATAGGCATGAGTGGTAGTTAACTTGGAAGGTTTTGATTGGCCTCAAAACACATGGCTGAATTTCAGTCAACCTTTCCCTCTTTTTGTGACCAAAATGCTCTCCACGTCGCCCTCTTTTGTGTGGTGCTCTCACGTCGTCCCCTTTTTGTGGCAGAATTGCTCTCCATGTCGCCCGCCTAAAAGTGGGACTCGCTTCCAGTATATTCTGAAAATGACATTGGAACTTGTACTATTCTTAAAGTAGTGATGAAATCGGAACTTAGAAATATTGTCTAGTTTACTCAAAACTTGAAAGCAAAGTCGGATGTGAAACCAAGCACTTAAATCTGGAAGTCGGGGACATTAGTAAACTTGAATCGATTCTAAGCATGACATCGGAGATTGGGAGTTAAAACTGTTAATCTTATATTCCAGGAAATCGGAACTTATAGAATCTCGGAACTGCAAAGTTAATCTCGGAAATCGTAACTCTGGAAAAGAGTGACATGAAAAGCTCTTAGAAATAAACTTGAGAACGGAACTCGTGAAAATTTTGCTCGAACTTGGAGACCAATTTAGAGATCTGATCTCGCGTCTGTTTCTAGTTGAGATCAACTCGGATGTCTGATTTCGTATCAGGTCGAAAATCTTGTATTATGTGCATAAGGTCGGAAATCGGAAAAATCCAGCCAGTGCATTTGAGCATTAACGAAATCGGAAATCGGGAACTTTGTAACCTTTACTGATGAGGTCGGAAGTCGGAAATCGCGGACGTAACACACAGGACACTTTTATTATTTCTTAATTTTTAACATATGGTAGTGCCATATTTTCAACGGTAATATTTTACTACCTTATAGTTCTAAGGGTCAGGATCATTATGGCATAGCGCTGCCTAGGGGAAATAATTTAAAGTTTCTATGCTGTCGTTTTAAGAAAATGGGGATGTTACGGCATGGACTTGATCACGGATGTCCTCCACATCGTTCCTAGCAGGTTGGGCTCTAGACATAGAACTTGAAGAATATGACCTAATATAAGTAGTTCCCATATTGTAAATTTGCCAATTGTAGTGCCCACCAACCGTTTGAGCCCATATCTCATTGTTGCTAATAGGTGGATTGGTAGGAGTGCTCCCATCCCCCTGTTGTGGTTGCTACAATCGAGCCTCGGTTAGCCACTGGATGAACTCATGCAACAATTGGAAGAAATAAAACAAATTAGATTTAAAGAATAATAAATATAATGAATTAAAAGTATTGAAAACAAAAATTATAAGAACTTATGTATATGGTCTTTAACTGAGTATCAACCCACTAGGATTTGTCCTATTTTCGGGTGTGGGTCTCCTGGAACAGTTTCTCCTGAGTTGGTTGCCTTATCCTATATTTCAAACAATTTTCATGTGATCATATAATATTTAATACGGAAACTGAATAACTAAATGACTAAATGATGATATTTACCATCCTTGGTCATGTGTCCTCAATGGTAGTGGAGCCTCTAGTGTACAGTGAGCCACCTTGGACTAATCCTCTACTCGTCCGGGCCTTCACCTACTTTGCCTTGGACTAGGGTGAGTCCTAATGGACCCTCAGTGCCTGAAGGATCTCATTAGTGAGCCAATGGGTACTAGAGTCATTCTTACAAATGTTGTGAAACATATTGCGAAGTCGCTTCCTGGCCCTGGTCCTCTATGCCTTGAAGATCGAAGCCTCCTTACGTGGATCAATAGTGAGCATATGTTGCATACAAGTAACACAATAGTCAGCTCAATTGTAATAAATAATGATGCACAAGAATACAAATTAAAACCAATAATAAAAAAGTAAAAAAGTAATGATTATTTGACTCTCCGCTTTCTCCATCTCAACTGCTGTGTAGCCTCAAGGGCCTACACAAAATTGGTATATGGGCTGTGAAAGTTCTCCTTGAATGCTCGGTAATACTGCATAGGCTTGGCCATGGTGGAATCCAACTGTATCATAACCAATAGACTAAATCAAGTATCTGTTAGTTAAATTTTTCATCACAATTAAAAATTTATAATAAATTTAAATTTGAAATTACTTACCAAGATTTACCATTATATCTAAGCTCCATATGCTAGTTCGTGGTGCCATATGAGAGGGCATACGAGGAGGCCTAGGCACCTTGCAAACTAGGTTGGTTAGGGGTAGGGGAAGGTGTAGAACCAGGTATAGATGAGGTGTGAGCCTTACTTCATGGAGGTAAGGTTGGAGGTTGAGAAGGCTGGGGGAATAAAAGCTGAGGCCCTGGCTCCACATACTTAGTGTTGGCTCCACATACTTAGTGTTGGGTGTCATAATAAACTCCTAGGTATATGGAGGATGACTAGGAGGGGTGGAGGTAGTAGTAGTGGTGGGAGTGGTGGATACAGGCATAGTAGAGTTGGTGGGTGGAGCACAAGTGCGAGGGGATAGATCATGTTTCCTTGGTCTACCCCTGCCTCGTTTCAAACCAGATTCTTATCCTGCCATAAGTGATCTGTATAACATGTGTAAAAATCATTAAACGTTTACAACACACATAACATGCATATAACTATAAATGCAAAGAATAAAACTATAACATTGAAATATATATATGCACAAAATTGAAAACATAAGACATATGTTAACTAAATAAAGGCACAACGCACTTGGCACCTCATTATTTTAAAAATTGATTTTCATTGACAAAACAAATAAATCAACACCAATCAATTTATTTCATGAATCTCAATTCGGGAAACGGAAATGGTTCTGATGGATTCTCAAACTTTTTAAAGAAACTGAACAAAAATTAAACAATACTAAATATAAGGTGATGAAATAAATAAACAAAGACGAGTTATTCACAACAATAAGTTAATAACGTCAAATGTAAAATGGGAATCAAATGGCAAATTGAAATGAAAACAAAAGGAAATTTACTTGAGTTCCTTGATGCTCTTCAAAGTCAATGTGGACATAATGATAGAGTTTCAAGGTATTTTCAAGTGTGTAAAATTCCACCCAAAACTAAATCCTAATCCTAGTATTTATAGTCACAAAATCCCTAAACATAGGTAGATGAACCCACGCTCCATAACTTCAACTTTAATTTGAATCACATTCTCTAATTTTCTCTTCCCACGTTCTTGCCCCATGATTTGAATCGTTAGTGGGCCTTTAAGATGGAGTTCTTTCATGATCCATGTTTTATTTACTTGACCTTAATTCGCTTAAGTCCTTACGTTTCCTTTGTCAATAATTTGATCAGCATATCCTCAGTCTTTTCGATCTTCCTCCGATGAACTTTGCTTCTCTTTTTCTCATGCTTTTACATCAATATGCCTACTTACTTTCTAGTTTCTTGACATCCGACACTTCTTTGAATTACATACTGATTACCCCATCGATCTACCTTCTTATTTTTATCCAAGCAACCCCATGATAGTTGTTCTAACTCGAGTTAGATTAATTGGGTTTTTAGACCAAAAATAAAATATTCATTTGTACCTAACAAAATATTATCCAAAATTGATTGATTGCTGCCAAAGTCGAATATAGTCTCAAGCGAACTTTATCTGCAATGTCAAGGGTTTGAATCTTTAAGTTGCTTATTGGGACAAAAATTTTCCTAACCGGTGCCCATGGTGCAAAATTATGCTGCAATTCTTGAGATTTTTTTAAAAAAAAAACCAAAATATTAAAAGTATTGTTTTTGTGTTGATAACTCTTTGTTCGACATAAGAACATTTAAGTTTCTAACTTCAATCCCTTCAACTAATATTCTTTATTTTAATTTTCATTTCTCTATGTCTATCATCCTTTCATGTCTTATTTTCTTTCAACAAATTTAATTAACCAATAATCACAAGCAAAAAATCTACATACAATAGGTAAACTGGTACAATGAAATATGATAAACAACATTTAAGCTTAAAATTATAACCAATGAACTTCATATAATTCTAAAGAATACACATTGATTTTGTATTGCACTTTTTTTTTGGTCATTTGTTTTTGTTTGAGGGGGGAGGGGGAGGGACCTCGAATCTCAAATTGTTGGGAGTCGAATTCGCTCCTCTCAGGCCCCGAGTGTGGTGCTCCTTCAAGCGGTGAGTTGTACCATTTGAGCTATGCCTCAATCTACACATCACACTTTTAGATGAATATGAAAGCATAAATCAATTCTAAACCCTTTCATGTCTTATTAAGAGGCGTTTTTGCCAAGCCTACTAGACAAATCCCTGGCCTTAATAAAAAAAAAATAAAGACAAAATCTTCAAATTGATCCTTATAAAAAATATCGCATAACAAATTTGCCCTTAAGAAATGAAAAAAAAATTCCCAAAATAGTCCATAAAATGGGTTGAATTAGTATTTATCCGGGACCAATATGTCCAGTAAACACATTTGAGGGAGTAATCTATTCATAAAATGACTAATTTGATCTATAATTTTAATTTTTAGAAACTATTTTTAATTTTTTTCATTTATCAAGGACAAATTTATCATGCAATATTTTTGATAGGGACCATTTTGAGAGTTTTGCTAAAATTAAAAGTACTGCTAACTGACAATAAGGCAGCAAGTTATGGTGTTTAGGGTTTATGGCAGCAAGTTATGGCTAACTGACAATAATATTTTTACAAAATTAAACTTTCCTAAATAATTAACACCGACCTGAACCTAAATAATATAATTTATCAGACTTTTTTAAGACTCAATTTAGAATTTAATTTAAATGCACTAACAATGTAAAATAGTTTTATATTACTAGCCAATAAAAATAGTGAAAAATACCAATTCATACAAATAACCACCTATTATAATGAGGGACCTACTATGATTTCTCATTTTTCTCTATTTTTATTGATTGACAGTATAAAACTGTTTTACACTGTGAGTGCATACTAATTAAACTCCTCAACTTAACCTTTTTGTAAAAATATAAAAACATGACGCAGCTTAATAAGTTGTTTAAATATATTTTTAAATTACCTTATTTTGAGTTCAAATAACCTTATAATAAAAAGCTTTCTCAAATAACTTGTTTCGCAAGCAGGCCTATAAATTATATAAAAATTTTTGGATTAATTAAAAGATTTAAAATTTATAAACTTAAAATTAAGATAACCTTCAGTAAATGTATAAATTTTGGTACAAATTAAATAAATATTATATTAATGGGCTATCAATAACTAAATTACATAAATATTATTAGTTTATAAAAGTTACATAAATTTTACAAATTTCAATTATTAAATAAATAAATGATGAACCAAGACACTTACCTAGCAAGCTTATAAACATTAACCTATTTAGCTAAGTAGGACTCTCATAAAGGCCAAGTCAATTTACTAAATATGCTAGACTACAATGCCGGCAAAATAATAAGCTAACCAGTAAGTCTAAAATAGAACACCAAGCGTATTCCACCCCCCCCCCCTCCCTACCCCCTAATTATGCCTCCATATTAAACAAGAGATAGCAAGAGATAGGATAATACACTTCAATTGTATCCAAATTCCATGCGAGTGTGTTTTGATGATCAACAACCCACAAACATTTATTTCCTATGGAACTCAATGTAAAATATTCCAAGTTATAATTGAACATCACATACATCTCGAATACGTTACATATGCACCGCGTTGAACAAATACAACATTTTCACATAGTAATTGGACGTCACAGAGCATATATATATGTATACATATATATGCCCAAAATCCACAACAATCTGCGGGCGCTGTGCAGCAGTTTCCATATATGCACTCAGAGGACAGGAAAAAACCAGAAGGGCTAGAGAATCTAGGGTAAAAAATCCACAAATCAACCACAAAAATCTCAACCATTGATATGGCTATCCAACTTCGTGCATGAAGGAGAGAGAACTGAAGTGCATGGTATTCAGAGTCCCTTTTATTCTACTGTACTATATATTATATAATATTATGTAATATAATATACTATGATATATTATTTTGCTGCTTTTTCATTTTTCTGCTGAGTCAAAGATGGCGTGCCATTATTAGCAGCTGCACCAGCTGTGGTTGCCGCATTGTTCCCATGCTGGTTTTTCTGCGATTTTCCTGCTCTCTTGGTGTCTGGTTTCGCCCCTTGTTGCCTCACTTTAACTCCTCTTATCATCTGTGAGGAAAAATTATTCCCCATCAATTAATTATCAACATTTTTCAAGAAAATAATTCACATAATAATTCAGATTTCAGACCTCAAAACACCAAAAAAAAAAAAAAAATCTAAAATAAATAAGAGAAAGCTCTTACAAATTTTCCACACTTCACATCTGAATATATCACTATGAAATCTCCCTCTTGGAGTCCATTGGCTCTCACAAAGTCCCCTGAAAATTAAAATTACATGAATATATGAAAAACTGTTCACTAAAGATGAATATATAAGCCCTTGAGCAGGCTAAAAGGCTAAATTAAATCCAGTCTTTTGCTCAACTTATATTTACTTAGATTTTTTTATAACCAAACAAAAAAAGAAGAAATTGAAAGGAAAGGCCAAAAGACTAGCAAGTAAGCCAAATTCATAGCAAAGGAACCCACCAGTGTTCTCAAGCAAATACATCCTGCTTTTGTTGTTTGGCCAGTATCTGATGCTCCAAGAAGAAATAATTCAAAAAAGAGAAAATTTTAGTCTCAATGTATCATAAAGATAAAATCCAGCAGAAAGGAAAAGCCAAAAACTGGAAAAAAAAAAAAATCAAATTAGACAATGAAATTTCGGAATACCTATAGCGCATATTCCAAACACGAGAGGTTCCAATATCTTCCATTGTTATGGAAATTCCATCTCTTGCCTCCAGTTCTGGCAAATGGGTTTCTGCCTCTTTCTGATCAAATATTTCGACAAAATAATGAATCAAATAACATGATACAAATGGAATTTTTCATCTATCTAAAATTATATACTGATCTAATAGCAAGTAACGAATATAATAAAATAGAAGATAAAGGATTGCCTTTGGCAGAACAATTCTCCCCAAACTTCCCACATCGCTTTGCTTCAACACCTTCTGTAGAAGGAACCTCAAGTTCTTCTCAGGCTTCCAACCCTATCAATCAAACACATCCACACAAAACAAGCCACCCATTATTCATGAATCAAAAACTAAAGGTCTTAGCCTTCTTATTAACATAGAAATTGTGCATAAATTAATTGAGCGAAAACAATAATAAAAAACAAAATCAAACCTGATTAAATACAAAACATCTACTTTTTGATGATCACACATCAACACAGTCATACATTAACCAAAACAAACTAGCCAACATAAATATTACCCAACGTTGAATATCATATACCATACATTAACCAAAACATCTTAGCCAACATTAATTTGATAAAATATTAAGGCCCACCAACCTGTCTTCTATCAGATGAGACTCGAACCTGATGATAATTCTGTGTCTGCATGGCAGTTCTATCCACCACTGGTGGTCCCGCCGGTGGCTCGGCCGGAACCGCTGGTGCCATGGAAGCAGCCCCACCAGCCATAGTCGGCCAATACACCCAATTGGCCGGATTTGCATGAGCTGCAGCTACAACACTGGTGCAATTATCACCTCCCAATCTTGCATGTGTGTCGGAACCTTGACTCTGGTGGTGACTGTGATGCCTAGGATGAGAAGAAAGCCTTCTCTGCCTTGCCATCCTCTTCTTCCTTGCTTCTTTGGTAGCCGAGGGGCCTAATCTCATTAACCCATCACCAGGGCCATGGAAAAACTGATAAGGGTACTGGTTCCCATAGCCGCCAAAAGCCGCCACCGGAGGGCCCAGTGCGTGAAGACCATTGTCCCCAAACGGCTGGTTATAGTGAGGGGCAACAGTGAACTGAGAAGGAGGCCACGAGTTTGCTGATTCCAGCATCTGGTATTCAGTAGCAGGCTGGAAAGTGCTATGGTTAGGACCAGCATTGATGTTGTTTGTAGTAGTACCGCTTGTGTAAGGGTCACCAGCATAGGCAACCATGGGTTGCGGAAATGCCGGCAGCGGCGGAGCTGCCATTAGAGGAGCTTGATCTGTCCCATAAGGTGGTGGTGGGGACATCCATGGTGTCTGGTTGAAACAGGTGTTTGGTTCAGGTCCAAATGAACCATTTGAGTTCAGATTGGAACCTGTGTTTGTGGTGGGATCCTGAAACTGTGTGAGAGGGTTTGACGGGGTATTATTGTTGTTATCATTATTATTCTCCTTGCGCCTTTTATTCTGAAGGTGGCTGGTTTGAACCCATTCAAGGATCAGCTTCAGCAACTGCTTCATGGCTTCTTTTCCTCCACCCAAACGCCTTGCAGCACTCTCTATTGTGGCCTTCTTGAGCTTCACATTCCTCAAATCACTAGCGGAAACGCTATCCTTGTTAGACTTGAGCCATTCCAAGAACACCAGGCTCATCTCATCATCTGCACCTGCACTATCACCAACACCACCACCTTCCTCTCCTTGGATCTCTACCTCATTGTTGGCTGTGTCACACACACCAAGAACCTGATGCTGATGATTACCTTCCTCTGCAGCACCTTGCTGTGGTGTAATAAGTTCCTGTTGATTTGCCAATATTGCATGTTGGTGTTGTTCCTCTTGCTGTGGCACCACCTGCTCCTGTGTGAATTCCCCTAAGGGGTTATCTTCATCTTCGAAGATAGATGAAGGGTCAAAGAAATCGTTCGCCTCTAAGAGCTCCATGTACCCAAAAGTGTCCATCACATCATCCATGCAATCCCCAACACCATCAAAACCATGTTGATCAGGGTGTTGCTGTTGAGAAATCTCCATGGACGCAGTTGAGGACAAGGCTCCTGCAGGTGCTGTTGCAGCATCCAGTGGATCATTCGGATGCTGCATGTAAATGTTGTTGTTGCAGTTGTTGACGTTCCTCTCCACATCTTCCTCAGCATCTGGCCTCAGAACAGCCCATGAAGCAGCAGAGGAAGAGGAAGAGGAAGAGGTTGTTGTTGTGGTGGTGGAGCATGTTATGGTCTTCAATGGAAGTGCTGGAGTTGAGGATGAAGAAGACGATGATGACATGCATGGGAAATCAGGGAGAGGAGGGAACTCAGCGTAGAACATGGAGGCATCGTTCACACCAAGGAGATCATCTTGGTCACTGGTGTTGAGCCACAAATCTCTTTCAGCAACTGATGCCAAAGTCTCTGTGTCATGATTCATGGTTCCAAAACAAGCAATAGGGTCTGCCTCAGTTGTTACCACCCTTGCATGCAGATCCACCCCTTGCAGTCCCACTTCACACTCCATCTCATCGAGGGAACACACGCACACACAACACAAGATCTTTGTACCAAAAGGGAGGAAAAAAAAAAAAAAGATGAAGAAAAAACTACCCAAAGAAGGTTGAAACTTGAAGATCGTCTTCCTTGAGTTCTGTTGGTTTATTGTGGTGTTTAGGCAGAGAGAAATAGGAGAGAGAAACTGGATAAAAGAGGTATGGAGGGAAAGAAAGATTGATAGGTTTTTTTCTCCCTTTTTGTTTTTGTTTTTGTTTCCCTTTTTTTTTTCCTTGTGTACGGATAAGTGCAAGATATGGGAAGATATCTGGTAGTGTATACGGTTAAGGAAGCAAAGGAGATAAGGGCCCGCTTTAGCTTTCAAATCCTATGAAGAGAAGCAACATAAAGCATCTGGTTCTATACATCAACCCACACACAACACAATCCACAAGAAGGATACCCTCAAGTTGGATAGCATTAAAACAATATAATATAAAACCAACCCCTCTCTTACCTTCAAGAAAGCGACTTTCTCCCACTGTAAAATATGAGTAGTTCTAATTTATTGGTCTTTTTTTATTCTCAATTGTGTCATTTTCAGACCTTTAACTAAAAAAATTCTATACAGCAATAGTCACAAAACAAAGGAGTACGGAAGAACACACAACTCAATTTGCATGGAAGATGAAGGATTAGAAATTCGAAGAAAGCACTTAAAAGTCGACCTCTTTGGTGACAAGAAAAAAAATACAAAATTTTACACACACAGAGAGATAAAGAAGGAATACGAAAGAATGTTACATTGCAGCCAAGCGAGTGTGTGATGCAGAGATTCTTCCCAAACCCAGGAAGCCAATTCAGGCCTTAACATGAACATGACCATTTCTGGGACAACCCACATGCTTAAATTGACTTGAGACTTTAAAAGCCTATGATCCCACCACCCATGTGTGTGTTCTGGTTTGTTCTGGGAAGTTTCACTTTCAATATTGTCCAAACCTTTTTTTTTTTTCTAATTTTTTTTATTTTTCTCTTTCTTAGATAAGTTCAAATGATGTTTGGGAGGTTTCCCACTAACAAAAACAAAAACATGAAGTAAGAGAGGGAGAGAGAGAGAGAGAGAGAGAGAGAGAGAGAGAGGAGTTGGTGGGTTTTGGAGTGAGAGAAAGGCAGTTTTGGTTTTGAGATGTATGAATGAATAAAAAAAAATCAATAAAACAAAACATCGTGCCGCTAGTTTTTCAGCCCTCACCTCCGGATTTTGTGCCTATAGCCATACGTTCCTACCTGAATGGTGATACCAAACGGTGCCACAGTCTTTATGAGAAAGGAAGTCTTACAGGACTGCACAGCACGACTCAAGGGAGAATTTAATTTTAAAGTGCAGATAAAGAAAAGTTTCATTTTTTGAAATTTATCATTAAGATAAGCTTAACTCTAGCTTTTAAAAATTATAATTGAAGTATGAAATAATAATAACAGCCCTCGTATTCAGTTATAATCTCCGTACGCAGTCAAGATTTCTTAACAGTTGAAATATCTACCTTTGGATTACTAATATTGATGCAGGTGCTGATTAGAGTATAAACTAGTAAGCCAAGTCGTCAATACATACAGATTTCTTAGCCATTATCCTGTACAACTGATTAACACTGCAATTACACAAAATATATATGAATTTTTTGGTATTTTTTATTGCTCAGAAATAAGTTTGAGTTAAGATTTTCGAACTCAAATAATTAGGGTAGAGAAAACAATTATATTCTTGGTCCAATGAAGCTAGAGTCATGAAAATTGTGGTATATGTGATATCATCATTAAATTTTCATTTATTGCTAAAATTTATTTTGTCAAGTATATTGGCTTTTCTTATTTTTTCTTTTTCCATCATTTTCCAGCGCTGCGTTTGTGTTGGCAAGCATTCAAGTGCGTTTTTCTCTTAGGTTAGTCATTATGCTTTTAGTATAAGCTTCTTATAAAAGAAAGATGCTATATCCACAGGTTATACAGATTTCTTATGAGAAAATGATATATTCACTGATAATTGAAGTACAGATTCTAAACAGAATTAAAGCAGCCGTGAATGATGAAAAAATAAAAATAAGAAGAAAATTTTATATTAATATTGTCATTAATTAGTGCTATTTAAATATTTATTTTGATTAGCTTTTGAAAAAGAGTTCTAATGGTGTTTGTGATTCGGTTTGCTTCAATTGAGACAAAAATCCAACAAACAATAAATTTTATTTTAATTTAGATCGATTCCGTTTGAATATATTTAAAAAATTGAACCAAACCAAATCAAACCACTTTAAATCCATTTGGATTGGTTCAATTTTCAATTTGCTATTAAATATTTTTTAAAATATAAAAAAATAACTTTAAATTTCATTAAATTAGATTAATTATTAGTTTTGCTTATAAAACCATACAATTATAAAAGCCAAATAATATTAAAAAGTTAAACAAATAATAAAACATTTGTACAACAATTATATATATTTATATAAATATAGGTATAGTTAAGTAATGTATGATATATTATTAAATCAATTTGGTTTGATCCAACTTTAGAAACTAAAACAAAAAATGAACCAATGCGATCAGTTTTTATAAAATAACAATCAATCTAAATTGATTTATTTCGATTTTAATTGATTTTCAATTTTTATTTTTTATTTTTTTGGATTAGTTTTCGATTTTAATTTGGTTTAGATCGATTTTGAACACCCTTAATTCTTATTGTTAACAAAGTGTTACAAAGTAGTAATCGATTTAGGTGGCTTTTAAATAACAGTTTATAAAACTTTTTATTTAATGGTTAATAATTATCATTATTACAAATGCTAATTTTTTAATTTAATAAATGATAAATTACTTATTTTAAAAAAAAATCTTAAAATAAATTAATCTAAATTAAAATTTTATTTATTATCTCTGACATCACACCTGATGAAAAATGTTAGTAATTTTATAATTTCTTATCCAAATGACTAAATGACATTTTTTTGAGTGGTCATTGAATTTTGGATTCACATTTTTTGTAGAGATGAATTTTAATTAGTTAAAAGAAATTGCAAAATGGACTTTGTTATTGAATGGTTGAACGTTCCATTCAAATGCTCAATTTATTCGTCCACATTTTTTAATTTTTTTCAATTATTTATGTATTGTTAATTTTTCAACCTTTTTATTTCTTCAGTTACCAATCTTTTTTAAAAAACTTACGTTACTGGAAATTGAGCGAAATTATTAAGTTTATCACCCTTGAAATCCCTCTATATGATCTATCCATTCAATTTTCCATTGAGATATGGCTCGATAAGTGCTCCTAAGAATTTAAAAACAGTGTAACAAATCAAAACCATCAGAAATAAAAGTAATAAGTAATAAATAAAAATTGAATCCACAGGGGAGTGTAGAAAAGCCAAAGAAATGTAGCAGTGCAACGTACATAAGCCAAAACAAATAAAAACCCAAACAAAAGAGAACAATTGTGCACTGTACAGGACAAACTGGAGGAGAAGTTCATTACATGACGACTCTGTTGTGTTTGCCACTTCTAGTTTCTACACTCTTGCTACAATCCAATACCAGGCGTGCATTTACATTGAATCTTACTAGATCATCCTCTGTCTACATTCTCCAGAGAGAGGGAAAAAAATTACATGGAAAATGCTTTGTAGAGGATGCAAATAGTTGACTATACCTAGATGTTAGTGTGTTCTTTTTTTGGCAAGAAATTTTTTGGTAAGCAGAGAGCCTCTCAATTGGTTAATCTTTTCAAGGGCTACGTGGGGCAGCTGCCCTAAAAGTTTTCTAACTTCTTTTAACATACTCAACGCGTTTACGATGTTAACAATACATGTTGGAAATATATGATGCCTACAACAAATTTTGTGTGATTTATTTTATGCTGAGGAATCATGTCTAAATTTATGTGGAATTCATTATATTCATAGGGGCTGAAATACACACTCTCCACCTTTTTGGTGTTTATGTATACTATTATGTCATGGGGAATTATGTCCTAATCTATGAAAATTTTAATTTATTTATTAGAAAACAAATAAATATATAGAAAATGAAAAGGTGAAGAGAAAGGAGTTTTATATCCCTAATAAATATACTGAATTTTTCAAAAAAAAAAAAAAGAAAAAGAAAAAGAAAAAGAGGAAGCATGTTGTGTGCACCACATGCTCCCAACTATGTTTGTAAGTATCGTAAATATGGTTGGGAGTATCATACTTACAACATGATGTTAATTTCTTTTTTTTTTTTTTTTTTTAAGTTGGTGATATTTATTAGTGAACCACATGTTAAGTTTATTGAAATTCACTACGTATATTTACCGGGGATATCACCTTTTGGCTATTTTTGAGGTAATTAGTGGGGAATCTTGTGCTAATCGGATTTTGATCCTCCTTTGTTTGTTTTGAATATGATCTTATCATGTTAAGAGAGAGAAATAGATATAAACACTTTAAATTAGGTTCTACAAATTTTAAAAGGGCTCTACTTATTTAAAATGCTTGTGCCAGTCTCTCTTATTATGATATGATCATGTTTAAAACAAACATATATAAGAGAATTCTAATCCTCTGATAATCTCTAAAGAATTCAGTTTATTTACTAGGGAAATAAAAAATGGTGAACTCAACCTTTATTCTATATAATTGTTTGTTCCCCAATAAATAAACTAAATTCCCTTGAGATTAATACATGATTTCCCACCAAAGAAATGTGCAAAACACAAGAGAGAGAGAGAGAGAGAGACGATTCATATCCTCAATAAACATACCAAGCTCTTTGCAATCCGCTAACCATTGGAAACTCCCTTACTTTGTCATTGCCCTTTCCTGGTTGTTCAACCACCAATTTTGGGAGGTTATCCATCTATGTTTGCATTCACAATCCCTATTCTCAAGTTACATACCAAAGGCTTCTGATCCCATTTCTTAAGTTATTCCTTTGGGTTTTTCATCCAACATTGCATTTGAGCTTAAATGTTTTGATTGCCCCTTGAGTAGTGTTCATCATCCTTTTTGATTTGTCATCTTGGTATTGAGAATGATAGCTATGAATTACCGAGGATAGTGATACTGCAATTTGATATGTCATTAGAGATAATGCTATTTCATGGGGACTCTAATCTTAGTTTTTCGGGGGAAATTACAATGACCTCCCCCTAGGTCTTTTAAAATTACACTTACCTTCCCCCTTGATTTTAATATCACACCCGCAACCCTTGATTGTTTGAAACACAGAACAACAATATCCCTTGTCTCTAACTCTCCATCAAGAACGTTAATTCCATGTGAGAGGTATGTGCTCTTCATTATGTTTAATGACATAACTAACCTTATCATTCTTAGCTTATATTTTAATTCCCTTATACACTTTCTTTCACCTTCTTCCTTCTTCTCATGTTAGGGTAACATCAAAGAGGAACTTGCAGCTACTGTCACCTTCATCCTTGAGTTTAGGTGCTGTCTCCTTCATCATTCATGTAAGTCTTCACATCTGGGGATAGGGTTGGAATGGGTTTTAGTGTTTTTTTTTTTTTTTTTTGTACTTTCTCTTGATTTGCCTCTTTGCTATGTTTTTTTTTTTTTCCTATAAAAGGTGTAATGGCTTCTTTACCTATGGTCGAAAGTGGAGGGGTTGGTCCTAGATATCGAACAAAATCTTGCAATTGTGGGAAGAATGCAAAAATAAAGGTTTCCAAGATTGACAAAAATCCAGAAAAGGTTTCTATACTTGTAGTAATGGAAAGTGTAGCTTTTTTGGTTAGTGTAAACCGATTAATGGTGACGGTCATGGAAGTGAAGCAACTGTCCAAGATGTGAGCATAAGTGAAGCTAGTTGGAAGCATGACATGGAAAAGGAATTAAATTTTTGCAAGACAAAATCACTGTTGTAGAAGCCAATTTGAAGTTGTTGGTTTTCATGTGTTTAGGTTATAGTGTATTTGTTGTTGGAGTTATTGTTATTCTTGTATTAGTTTCAAAGTGAGCAATTTTGTTGAGTTTTATGTTTAATTGGTCCTACTTGTATTCTGAGAATTATTCTGTCAGAAAGGGCCAAATATGTCATTATTTAGTTTAGCATTTGATATTGTGTTTTTGTAGGGGCACAACTCGTATGCCCAATATGTAATGGAATATTGTTACCTTTCTATCAAGTTTGAGTTTCATAGTAAATGCAAAATTTTCTTCTAGTATTTGAGCAAGAATTGTTGAAACTTAAAGGAGCAGGACATATGGCTTCATCACCTTTGTAATTTGGCCATACACCACCCCATTTTGTAATTTGGCTTAATCCCATTAGTACAAAATTTAGCTTGTTCTAATCCCTGTGAATGAATTTGCAATACTAAGCCAACACAACTGCTCATGTATTTTGTATAGATATGCACCTATAAAAAAAATAATCGAACATGACAACCATGTGTTGATGAGTCAATTGATGACAATTAGACATAAGAAGGCATAACCTGTCCACCACTATTATGTAATCTCACTATTTTTTTCTAAACTAAACCTAAAGCAAATATGGGAAGTAAATAACCATCACACCATCAACAGAATGCAATAGGAGGGTACAATATAATTTGGATTGCAATACTGAGATTTCCTTCAATTACCAAATATATTTGTTGAGTACATTGATAATCAAGTTGTACTCAAAATGTACACAAAAGACCCAAAATATATTCCTTTTCTATCAGAGTCATGCGTCTAACATAATTCCACGTCTACTAACTATACTCAAAAAGTATTCCTTTTCTACCAAAAAAAAACCCAACAGCCTTTGCTAAACTTTTGCAGTATAAACAACTGTAGACAGTGCAAAAAAGCTTGCTACAGGTTCCCAAAATAACTATAAACTGCAATCCTAACAAAAAAATTCAATTGCAGCTCCCAAAAAGTCCTATTCTTCTTCAAATTATTTTACTACACCCTGTATAGCTTCATTCCCAGCACCTTTGATAGCTTCATTCCTAGCACTTTGCACATCTTCATTCCCATCCCACCTTTCTTAATTTCTACATCAGATAATATTGTAATAAATAAGCTCTGAAGTTGTGAAAGTTCTCAGATATTAGTAGCAATAAATGAGTAATAAATAGTAGATTATACTATGGCATGATTGATGGCAAAAATCACTAGTAGCAGAAAAGTTAAAAGGGGAAAAAAAGCTTAAAGTAGACATACCCTTTTTCTCATACCAGCACTAGGCAAATTCCCAGTTGTAGCCTCATTTGCACTCCCATTTGCACCAACAGTGCTATTAAGGTCCCCACTTGCATTCACACTAGCTGTATTGTCGCTTGCATAATTAAAAAAAAGTATTCCTAGTATTTCACTCTTGGATAGCACAAGTATAAAAACTATATAAGATAAAAAATTGTACCATCTTGGACATCATTCCCATTATTCCCATCATTGGCAGCATTAGTGACAACATTCATACGTCTCCTCACCATTTACATTATACATTGTTCTAATATTAATCATTACAAACAAATTAATGATCAAAGCTGCAAAAAGTTGATTATGTAACACCTTACCAGACAAAGTACTATGCTTAAGTCATAATAATCTATCTGATAAGAGATTACGTGTAATACTGATTAAATTTCTCTTTTCTGTATTAGAATTTATTTCTCGCATAAGACTACCTGATCTCATAACAAAATTTCCTGCGTGATGGCAGAATGAATACAAGTCAATCGGTAAACTGTAAATAACTTAACACAAATAAAAATACAATAAGAACAGAATAACTGCAAACGGTGTCATAGATATGTATATAGATATCTGATTTCAAAGTTTGTCAAAAAGTATAAGGCATCAAAATGAGGCCGCTAATACAAAATGAAACGGCCAGTATCCATGAACAAAGACACCTAATCGTCCCCATGGGACATTTCATGTACACTCTAATATCTACCCATCCAACCATGACCCAAACTGTCAAAAGAGGGTCGTGCAGATATCTAACCCCACTACAAAGATGAACGCTATCTAAACAGTCGGCGAAGGAAACCGTTCGCCATGGCGGCGACAGCTGGAGGGTGCCCGGCACTGGGAGCATTTACGAAGAACTAGCGCCTCGGACGGATCCTCCTGAGGTCGGCGAAGCGACATCGGTTGCGGCGGTGAAGCGAGAGGGCCATGGGAACTGGAGCGCTTCAGTGCGGTGGTCTTCTTGGTGGTGGTGGTGGAAATGGATGGGCCATGTGAAGAGGTATGGCTATGTAGGGGACAGATGGGATCAAAGAGGGATGCATAAGTGGTACAAAGAAAGCCCCTACGGAAGAAGAAATATAACGTAAACGGCATCTACCCGATATATATCTGAGAATCTAGGAAAGGGTCGATGTGGATGTGAAGCTCAGGAAACTCAATGAATAGAACCCCAGTCGCCGCGTGCTCCATGGTCTGAGAATGATGCGGAACATACAATAGGGTGAGAAATGAATATTTCTCAGTAGAAAATCCTAACTTCTATACATCTGTCATCGCTGTCATTCCCAGTTGTTTCGGTCGTACAAGATTTTCAGATAGTACGGTAAAATGATAATATTTAACTTAAATACTCATTTGTAAAGCATACACTGAAACAAGTTCAATTTTAATTAACAGATATACTAATGTACTCAAATAGTAATCACAGCGGAACAATAGTATGTTATGAATGATAAACAGAGATCTAGAACAATCAATAGAAAAGTATTACACTGAACCTATGCACGTGCAATGAGAATATGCATCTTATTCTTGGAGGCTTTCGCCTTTTATAACTTATTTCCATACTTGGTCCCCTGGGAGTCATTGGCCATATACTCCTGGGTAATAGTCCGCTTTTCAGGACCGAGCTCGTTCCTATACAGGATGACCGGGTTTACTTTCCCCGACCTTCCCACTGATCTATTCCTCTTAATTCATTTCGGGGCTGGCCCAAGTGATGTGGAATTCTTTATAATGTCTTGAAATGAATGCACATCTAACTTGTCTCTTTTCATATGATATACTCAAGTTATGATAAATTTCATAGCTTATGGATTTCTTACCGAAATTTCGGTGGCATAACGGATCGAGTCCGCTTCCCCGTGAATAGTGCCAGACAAATCAGTACAGTTGCACAACTAATAATTTCAGTATAAACCAGCAAACATGTATAACATCATTCAACAATTGCAAATCCAGCATTAAGAAGGTTCCAGCTTGTCCTTCCCTGTTCTGCCCGAGTTTGGCATGCTCCAAATTTCATTCAATCCAACTCATTAAATTCTCATTTTTGGATATGTTATAGCCTTATATGTCTACTTTCTACTCTCTTTGGTCCCATCTCGTTTTGAATTATATAACTCTAGATATAAACATTTTATCTCAGCCTATCCTGTTCCTAGCCAGAATTGGGTTCCTATAGGAGAAAATTCACTAAAATTCGAAAACTAGATGAAATTATGCGAATTTTATATCAAAATGAAGCTCACACAACAATCTTTAAAATGAATCAAGTTTCATGTCATTTGCCTAAGTGGATTTTGAGTTATGAGTCTCAAAACATTACCCTATTGAGCTGTCCTATTCTAGGCCAGTTTTAACCTAAGCCAACTTCATTGATGTGCTGGGAACAAATGACAACGAATTAAATTCTGAAATTTTTATGGGATGTTCTCTCATGTGTTAATTCAAAAATCTTTATTTGCACTCAATTTGAGGTTGTATAGGGTGAGATACACCCTTCTCAACTCATGCTGCCCGGGTGAGAACCCAGATTTCTAGGTCTAACTTCAAAAATTCATAACTAATTATATACTAATCCAATGACCTATTATGATATATGTGTGGAAATCCCTGAATGTCTAGTTTCACTTAAAAATGGTCTCGTTAATTTTTAACTGCCGGAGGCGAAACCGTACACTCCACCGTATGGACTGCCGAGGGTTTTGAGTTTTCCAGCCTCTCAACTTTTTCATATCTTCACCCTTTCTCACTTTCAATTCAGGTTTTAACCTTATAAACAGCCCATAACTCAGCTATAATTCATCATAATTATTCAATCAATATATCAAAATTAAGAAATTGGACCGCCATCAATCCTTCAAGAATCAAAAAGTCAAGTAAGAATTTAGAACCTCTACCTCTTACTATGAATGATTTTGGTTTAAGTTTGTAGTTGCAACTTGGTAGAATTTCAAAGTGTGATGGAGTTAGGTGAGTGATGAAAAGAAAAGAGAGAGCTGGAGTGAAGTATGCAACATGAGAGAAGAGTCTGAGGAAGAGGAGGAGAGTGTGTTATATAAGCATGAGTAGTAGTTAACTTGGAAAGTTTTGATTGGTCTCAAAACATAAGGCTGAGTTTCAGCCAACCTTGCTCTCCACGTCGTCTTATTTGTGTGGTAGAATTGCTCTCCACGTCGCCTAAAGTGGGACTAGTTTCCAGTATATTCTGAAGATGAAATCGGAACTCGTACTCTCTATAAAGTCGAAACTCGTGAACATCCTGCATATGAAGTTGGAAACCGGGAAATATATCCAGTTTATTTCGAAACTTGAAAGCAAAGCCTAATGTGAAGCCAAGCACCTAAAGTCGGAAGTCGTGAATTGTAGGACCTCGATCTCGGAACTTGGGAGGATAAAGAAATGAGAGCTCTTGGTATTAAACTCAAGATCGGAACTCGTGAAAATTTGACTCGGACTGGGAGACAAGTTCAAAAATCTGATCTCGTGTCCATTTCTGGTCGAGATGAAATCGGACGTCGGACTTAGTGTTAAGTCGAAAATCTTAAGATCGGAAATTGGAAACATCAGCCACTTGAAATTAAATCGGAAATCGGAACTCGTACTGATGAGGTCGAAATTCTTACATGCTTACACAAGGTCGGAAATCGGAAAATACAGCCGGCCCTTAAGCCTTGGAAACGAAGTCAGAATTTGAAACTATGACTAAGGTTGGAAGTCGGAATTTATAAGACAAACTCAGAAATCGGAAATTTCAACATTAAATGAGATCGGAAGTCGGAAATCGGACGTTACAGATTATATACCAATTTTTTCCTAAAACTAATAGTAGCCTCGGTTTCTTTTCCATTGATAGCGACAATAGCCTTATTTCCTTCATTGGTACTAGCAGCAGCCTCATTTCCTTCATTGGCACCAATAGCAACAACTACAGTCCCAACTTCATTGTTAGCAGACTCATTTCCAGCTTCATTATTTGTAACCTTTTACATAGAAAATTAAGTAGTTAAATAATTATGCATATTCTTTGAATAAAATAAGAGAAAAGTGAGATTAGCCTTACCTGTTTTCTCCTCTCTTTTGTGCCAAAGGAGCCCTCTAACAAGTTAGTATATTGTGGCCAAATTCTTTGCAATTGCCACATTTGATAATAGAAGATCTCCTAGCCTCTTTCAGTCTAGAAGGACCCTCCTGAGGACTTCTCTTTCTATTCCGCCTAGGCCTACCTTCTTTTTAATTTTGGTGGATTAATAGTCATAGTAAAGCTGCCAATTGCCCCCTCATCCACCTCAAGCATTGGATGGATAATCTTAGAATAAGCATTAACATATGCAGCCTTGGAGTAGAATGCATCACAATATGCTTCCACATTATCCTTCTTGTAAGCAATGCATGCACAAGTATGCTTACAAGGCAACCCAGTCAAAACCCAATAGTTATAACAACAAAAGTGGTGAACCTATCCTTCACCTAAAACTCATCTTGGCTAGCACAAGTCACCCTACAATATCTCCCCTCTTGCGTAGTCTTATCTATAACCTTCATAATCCTAGGGGTTATGTGATGGTCAAAGACTCAACCAAAGAGAGAATGTTCTTTTTCCTATCATCACTTACCCAACTATTAAAAGACTCTACCACATTATTGGTATTATGATCAGACTTAAAAATAGGCTCAATTGTATGCCTAGCCCACATGGTTTTTGTTCTCTCTTTAGACAATAACCACTTAACAGTCTCACTATTCTATTTTCTCAATCTTTTCATACCTCTCTTAAATAATAACTCATTGTGAGCCATTGCCATTGACCAAAACATTTCAATCAGTAGCATAGTCTTAAATCTGAGCTTCAAATTGTTTAACAAATGATTACAGCAATACCTATAAGTTATAATCATACTAGTTAGGAAAAAAATTACATTAACTACACATTACAATAAAATAAGTGTAGATTAACATATACCTATGTTTGGCATAAGGAAAAAAACTCAGCCACTGCACCTTGTAGCCTCGGCAAATGAATAACATCTTCAATGTTATCATAGTTGAAAAATGGAACACATATTAAAACAAAATTTACAATGATATAGACAATTTATCTTTTGCATATTTGACATTATGGTCAAGGGTGCATCAACCTTCCACTTTGGCACACTTTCCAAACTATCTCTCAAATGATCAAAGAAAAATTTCCAACACGAAATGTACTCAATCTCTATAATGGCAAAGTAATTGGTTAAATGCCTTTGTTTGCATCAATAGAAACTGTAAAAAAGAGAACACCTCCAAAAAGACCTTTTAGATGGTAACCATCTATGTGAAACCATGACTTGCAACCCCACACAAATCCCTTCTTCATTGCATCTAAACAAACAAAAAATCTCTTGAACTCTGGATTTTTGTTGGGCTTAAATTCTACTTCCAACTTGACTATGTTCCCTGGGTTTGTTTTCCTAGCTAGTTCAGACCATGCTAGAAGTTTATTATGGGACTGAGCATGCATTCATTTGTTGTCCTCCTTTACCTTTCTCCTAGCCCAATAAAGTTGCATCATGGTATTTGGCTCTATTCCCCACTTTTTGATCAATTTAGCCTTGATCCTAGCATAGCTCATATTTGGATCTTTTCTCAATTTACTTTCTAATTTCTTAGAAATCCAAACAGAAGTGGCATCCTTGTTTTTGGTTCACCTAATGTAACTGTGAACAGATTTATAAGTTTTAATTTTGTATGTCACACCATCCAAGGTTGAAAAGGCATGAATATGCCAACCACACCCTTTAGCAGCACATTTGACAGTCACCCTGGACTTCTCATTTTTCAACTTAATGATCTCAAAGCCTTTTTTAATAATATAATCCTTCAACACCTCTCTAAAATAATAAACATCCCTAAACATCAAATTTCTCTCTAGGGTAATTTTCCCATAAACATCAAGGTCAAATGGTTTACCCAACATGCCTCTATCAAGATAGATGTCATGCCTATCTTCATCGGAGTGCATATCCCCTGGTTTATCAAACTTGTCATCACCTTCACTTAAACCATCACTACTATAAATAGCTTCTTTATCTTTTGCACCAACATCAAACTTAGAATCATCATCACCACTTTCCTCATCACCTTCACCACTATTTTGGATCAAACCAACATAATCCTTATCACTTGAACTTATTGACACTTCATTACATACACAAATCTCACCAACAGATATCATAGCATTGTTTTCACCAACACATACCATAGCATTTTTCTCACCAACACATACCAAATCATCATTGTTCTCACCAACAGAAATATTAGGAATTTGAGAATTTCCTCTTTTTGCAACTTAACAGCAATAGCATAAACATGAATAAAGGAGAATATCTTGTTTACCTTAAACATAGCTATGATATCATTGTCATCAATAATTTTCTTCTTATCCCCAGTCAAGTTCACCATATTTTCGATCTTGAATGCAAGTCCATTTCTTTCATCACCCTATTGTAGAGCCATATTATCAACACTAGACACCAAGTTGAAATAGCAGTAATAGTCTAGGTCAATGTTCACAACAATAGCAAGAGGACCACTATCATTGTCTAAGTAATGGACAATGATATCAAACTTTCTTGCCATTGACATTTTCACCTAACATCACAAATTAAAAAAAAAACCCATTAATAAGAATAAAACTAAGAAGGGTTTTTAAACTCTAGGGTTTTTTGTTCATAACACTAAAGCTATGCAAAATTTAGTACGTATGAAATCTTACCGATTATTTTTCACTAATCTGCAAAAAAAGTGGTCCCCTTGTGTTTCCTTATTTTGATGACAGCCCACAGACAAAGTGGTCCCAAATTTTGGAACCCTAAAGTTAGACAAATTAGGTCCCTTTTGCAATCCTTCTGTTAGCCACAACCCAAACATAATATTAGCAACCAAACATAACCAAACATAACCAAACACATCCTTCTATGATGGAGAGTGAGAAAGTATGAAGGGGAGGCAGGAACGGGCCGTGACGGTAGCATTGCAACCACTCTGGACGGGTCGCGATGATGGTGGTGCTACGAGCACTTCGGCATTAGGCGGTGGATGTCACGTGCGACAATAAACGAAGGTAGGGAGGTAGGAATGATGGGTCATGAGAGCAAGGTGGGTGTTGGACTCTCAAATGGGTTACTTACTCTGTTTAGTGTTTCCCATCATTGTTCTGTTGGTAGGGTATGGGGGTATTTTGGGGTTTTCCTAATATTAGTTAATGGTGATTAACACCATTTGGACTGCAGGGTGGTGGTTGTAATATTAAAATCAAGGAGGGGGTAAGTTTAATTTTAAAAGACCTCAAAGGAGGTCATTGTAATTTCCTCTAGTTTTTTTCTCTCCTTTTATTTCCATTTTAGGAATAGGCATTCTCAAATCGGAAGATAATTAAGGAAAAGCATCTTGTATCCTAAACCATAAGGACAGGGGAAGTTACTCCAATAAACATCCATAGGTCACCCTTAACTTCTCATAATCCTTGCGATTATGTTAACGAAAGTGTAAAGGAAATGACTTTAGTTGATACCTTTAAGAGTGTTAAGATACTCTGTAAATATATACAATAACTTGTTGCAGATGAGAGTAAGGCTTATTTTATTTGCCTTCCTTTTCCATCGAGGATAAGCTTTTATGTCTTGAAACCTTGATATAGATCCTAGATAGATTTATGCATACAAGGCATTTTTCAACACACTTTCATCTTCCATTCACAAAAACTTTTAGTGCTATTTTCTCATTCAACTCAACATTTTACCTATGCAACTTCATCCAAGCAGTTGGGCCTTCCATAGATATGTCATTGAATTTTTTCCTAGCTAAGTGGGTTTGGGAAAAACAAAAAAAAGAGTTTCCTTGAGTTGTCATCCCTGTAAATGTCTCTTTGTGTCATACCAAAGTTCTATAAACTTCACATGAAAAAAAAAAGATCTTATAAACCTTTTAAAGAGAAATTCTTCAAGGTAATGCTGAGCTTGCATTCTATCTCAATGATTTTGAATTAGAGGCATTTCCTTTGTACTATTGCTTGAAGCCTATTCAAATACTCAGTATTGATTTAACTAGTCTAAGAAATGTCAATGATTAGTTGACTTTCTTGAAGGGCTTTGATAGCTCCCACACTATATCCAATTCCATTATCTAAACTTGGGACATTAACATTACTAGTGTGGTTAGACATATTCGTAAGCTTACTGACTATGAATTTATTATTCATTACACCTTTATTCTTGTTTAATTACTATTTCTCTTTGTTGTAGAAACTAACTCCATGGAAGCTATTAAAGTTTTTTGTTGAAAAGAAAAGGCATGCCATAGCCATAGTAGGTCTTGCAACTATTGATAAATCTAATCCTATTGAATCCTCAACACTCTTTAGTAAGCTAACTCAGAAGTGTTATAGTGCTCCTTCTGAGGTCACCTACACAATGGTTGAGCTAGCAAGCCCAAATCTGAAGTCTTTTAGTGGTCTAAGTGAAGTTTGGGAGCCTCATCTTTCAAGTTTCAATTTGCTTCATGCCTTGCTTGCCTTGTCTGGCTTTATAAGCTTAGTTGATGCCTTTTTGCTTTAGAGCTATCAAATTTCTTTTTAGGGCACCGTTGACCATTACTTATCTTGTGTTTAATGGATATCAACAATTTCAAGAATGATAGGCCAAATAACTATGCTGATGGGTGGAAATCTAGACTCTTTAGATTGTAAGCATTACTCGAGAACTAGAGAACGAGATGGCATTTATGAAAAAGGAATTAAACTTGACTGTGTACACCTATCACACAAAGCTTGGTAGTTTAATATTAAGGCTCATGCTAAGCATATGGAGGCTAAAGACTTTGAGACTTGAATAGGTTAGGTAGTGAAGGAGGATTTCGAGAAAAAGATCAAGGTTGAGAAGAAGTTCATGAAGAAGGTTTCCAAGTTAGAGAAATATATGAGATTAGAGCAAGTAGAGGACCGATAAGTCACCTCTTGAGGAATATATGAAACCTTGCAACTAATACTTCTATTACAAATGTTTAGTTTCGATTTCCTTTTTTATTTTTTTTCCTAAATTTCAGTTTTGTAACTCTCTAACTTTAACGTTATATTTGTATGTAATTTTGCAGATTGTTTTGTTTATCTTCTATCTACATTACTATGCTTTTTGCCAAATAGCTCAGATATCTCCAAGAGTAACTAGGAAAAGTTGACCATGAATACTTGCAAGAGTAACTCATTTAAAATAGGATATGACCATTTTGAATACTTCATTTCTAGGCCAGTCAAGTTACTAAGGCAAATAAATATTATCTACCTTTAATGTTTTGTAATTATTGTTGCCTTTTCCTAGGCTTATCTTTTGAAATTAGTTTCCACATTCCTTTTTTTTTTATCGAGCTTATCTTCCAAAAGATAATCCTTCTAATTTTCTGTCTTATTTTTTTAAGCATAATTTCTTTCAATTTCTAAGCTTATCTTCAAAAGCTAGGTTCTTTCCAATTTCTAGTCTTACATTCTAAATTTGGATTTTTCCTATTTCCAAGTCTATCTTCCAAATATGAATTCTTTTCAATTTATGTGCTTGTCTTCCAAAGTCAAGTTCTTGAGAGAACTCTTGGAGTTTTATTAATTCTCTCCAAAATTTGGTAAATTAATATGGAAAGTATTGAATGTAATAATTTTATTGATAAGAATGCCATAGATATATCATCCGATTTCCACTTTTACCAAGTATATTCCTTGCTTAGCATAACTAGTTTATGACTTATTAAAACCTACATTGAAAAATATTAGTGAAAGAAAATGTAGGTGCAATAAAAAGAGTACATTAGTCCTAATATATTTAAGGATTCTTATAGCTATAATATTTCCTAAGATTTGCAACATTCCATATTGAGCTTTGTAATCTTGTATGCTCTTTTGTTGAATGTCCTTTGTGATTTGGTGTGACCTTTGTTAATTTATTGTTAGTTTTCCTTTTACCAATAGTTTTGTCGAGAGCTCCACTGTCCCAATGACCAAATATCCTTCTTTGAATGCTCTAGATGATACCTTTAGATTATATCTCTGTCCACTTTCTCAACTTGGAGATTCTTACCTAAATCTTGTTTTACTTTTCATTGACTTTTTGTCTTCGTAAATTTGGTTCTTCTACCTTTATTAGGGCCATGGCTTTTTCTTGAGCGCTAATAGAAATAAGGTCTCTTGAGTTGATATTCGATAGTAGTATGGTGGGCCCATAAGACTATAGGTAACTCATTGGCCAATAGCATTCTCATAGTGTCTAATCTTCTTTAAAGTCTATCTATGATGATTTTATTTCTTGTTGCTACCTTCTCTTTAGTCTATGACTATTTAATGTGAAAAGCTAAGTGATGTCAGTATCTTACAAAACTCCCCAAACCTCCTATGTATGGAATAGGTGTTCCTATTATCACTTACTATTTGGAAAAGGAGATTGTATTTGCATATTATCTTTTTCAAAACAAACTTTACTTTTTTAGCATGTATGCTTGCCAATGGCTTTGCTTTAATCCACTTGGTGAAGTAATTAATGGCAACCACCAAGTACTTCCACCGTCCAGTGCTATAATGAATAGGCCTAATAGATCGATGCCCTAAATAAGCAAAGGCTAGTTGCCCTCCTAGTTATGTAACTATTTTTGATGCCATGGTTGTATTTCTACAAATTGCTAGCACTTGTCTTATCGTTCAACATTGAGTGTAGCTAGTAAAAATTTTTTTGCTCTTGGCATTTTGGCCTATCACGACCCAAATTCGAGTTGTGACCGGTGCATAGGAATAAGTCCCTACGCAAGCCTTCCACCACAGAATTTTTATAAAAATTTCGATAAAGTCCCCTTTGTAATTAGGATATTTCCTAATTACAAAAGATCATCTGCAACATTAATAAATACACTCTTCCATCGGGGATCCAGGCATTCTCAGAATGCACCCCTCAGCATACAACAAAATTATTTACAAGCACATCAATCTCATCATATATATATATATACAATACAGAAGCTTACAGAACATTTTCACATTCAATTCATAATCAAACATATAATAATCAATTTAGTCTAACATACATCATTAATACACTAGTAATGGTCAGACCCTGCCTGTAGTACCATGGAGCTACGACTATCTAAGAATATTTTAAAACATGAACATTTACTATATACCCTTGAATAGAAAAGGGCTCAACCACCAAAACTCGAAATCCTACTATAGGGGAATGAAGGATAGATTCTACTTGAACATCTATATCTGAAAAAGAGAAAGAAACAATAGGGTGAGTTTATGAAACTTAGTGAGAGATAGAGTATCCCTAACACATATGAGACAATGTACAAATCATAATTATTAAATAGATATTAAGGTAAGGTAATAATCTGTATAATAAAACTAAAGTAGAACTCTTAATCAAACATTTTCCAAATTTTCTTTTTCAAAAATATAGAGTCCATCTATTCCAGGATAAACAGGCAGGAATCACACTTAGGTGGCCCTTCCTTCGTGTGATTCCCATAATCAGGCACGCACCACACTATATGTATCGTTGTGAATATCAGGCACGCACCACTCCCTTGAGTGGCTGTGAAATACATCATCCTAGGTGCACCCAAGGCTAGTGCCTACTGCCGTTAGCCTACAGATCATGGCATAGACTTTCCCAAGTCCTTTCCTTTACCATCTCACATAACATTTTAACACCTAACAATCATCAAAGGTTTCACAAAATCCAATCGTTCCTTTTTCTTATAAAAACATTATTCAAAGTCTCGTAAGACCAATCGTCATTTAATATATAAAGCTTAAATCATATTGTTCAAGGAAGTCAAAAGCTTTGACAAAATCATGCTTTGAAAATTCATATAATTCCATAGGTATCTAATATATATATACGCACGTTCCAAAATTCACCTAAAATCCTTTCATTATCTCATGTGTCAATTTGAATAAAACATGTATAAGAGAAATAATTATCCACATAAAACTTGCTAATTCATTTGCATATATATAAATCAAATAGATATACTAGAAAACAAGTTAGGGACAACTATCCACTCACAGACTTAAATCTAATGGCGGAGTCCTAATCCCACGATATTCTAGAACCAATAACCGAGCCTCCAGTGAGATCTATCATCACAATTATGACAATCCAATTCAATATTGCTCATTGAGCCTAAGAATTAGCCTAAATTACAATTGGGAATCAAAATCCCTAATTCTTCTAGCTCAGGATTCTCTATGAACTCACTATAGAGTAAATAATCCATAATTTATAGGAAAGGAGTTGAAAGATTACCTTTTAGAAGGGGAAAGGAAGAAGAAAGGTTTGGGAACCTTGGTGTCACCTTCTCCAAGCTCCAAGACCACATTCTATTGATTTTTAGTTGAAGATGTGATTTGAGATTAAAGAAAAAAATTGAGATTTAGTGAGTGAGAATGGTGCAATTTGATGAAGTTTTGTGGGAAAAATTGAAGGATTTGAGTGAGGATTGAAGAGGAATGGGTTTTAGAGAGAAGGGAGAGAGTTTTGAGGGTAGAGAGAGAAAGAAAATCGTGAAATGAGGGGGAGGAATGGGTCCGAGCCTTATATAGACCCGTTGTAATCAATTACACTGCCTGGTAATTGATTACCACAGACCCAGTCATTGTAATCGATTACAACAAGCAAAAAACTCAACATACAGGCATACAGAGAGCACTGTAATCGATTACCAGCCCCACGGTGATCGATTACAACATGCAAAACTATATTCCTTCCTTCTGTAGTGCATTCCCAGGCTTAGGATATTGTGCATACTTATTTACATTTTAATGGCCTCTTTAACTTTACTCTCCATTAACTTTAAAACATAAATGTAAATAAGGGAATACCCCCTATTTGGATTCAATAAAAATATCTAAAAATTCAAAATCCTTAGGAATCAGAATCCAACTTTTGGGTTTTAGTACAATTCTCCAAACATTTGCATTTTTATGAACTTGAAGGTTGAAAATGAAGGGGTTATCCATTCCCTAAAATTCGTTAAAAATTCCTCTTTAACTCATTGATGCCCAGGGAACCATTACTGGGACTTTTGATCTTAAGAAAATGTCTCAAACCTATAGCCCTCTGTAACATCTTCCTTTGTATAGTACTATGCTTAAGTCATAGTACCACACTCTACAGTTGTTACTGTTACTTGAGTGGATCTTATCTGACAGCAACTTTAGCCATCTTTGAACCTTCTCGAACTATCTGGAGATAACACGGAAACAGGAGTGAGAATTTTAAATTCTCAGTAGGATTCACTAAGAAATTTCATACTGTGTGATCATTATTATCTCCAGCTGCTTCGATTTATTATGAAAAAGATGGACATGTTATATAAAATGTTTAATTTTATAGTTCGAAAACATATTGTTCGAAGTAGAGTCCATTTTATTCATACACTTGGCACTTGGGTGAGCCAATACAAAATAAAGTCATGAATCATACTATGAACAATAACTACAACATATTAAAATATAATAGCACCAATATACTGGAAACTTAAAATCTGCATATGCCTTTACTTGTACTTAAATTTATGCAGATACACATAATTTTCTTTTCTTTCTTTGTCTTCCTTTACTTGTCATACATATTCCAGAGTACGATCACCATGTCATACTTCGTAGGAGTGTGATCACCATGTTGCACTCCTTAGGAATATGTTCATCTTGCGACGTCCTAGAGTATGATCGCCATGTCATACTCTATCAGGGTGTAATCGCCATGTCACATTCCTTAGGGTATGGGATCATTATGCCATATTCCAGAGTATGATCGCCTTGTCATACTCCATCAAGGCGTGATCACCATGTCACACATTCTTTTGGAATCATCATATCTTTCATCATAGAATCTTTATTATAGCTTTCATCATAATCATGAATGCATATGTATCAAAGTCTATTTCATAACCTAGGCATAGGCTTTGCCGAAATTTCAGCAGCATGACGGATTGAGCCCGCTTCCCCATGAATAGTGCCAGGTTACTGGTACAATCAATCAAGTATTCAAAGTAATATGGGACAGCAAGTATATAATCACAATATCAATTATCAAAATCAATACAAGCATTAACAGATTTTTCTGCTTACTCTACCCTCTTTTGCCCGAATTTTTACAAAATTCACCTTTATTCCTATTCAACTCATTTAAACCTGAATTTTGCTATGTTATAGCTCTATGTGTCTAGTTTCCAACCTTTTTGGTCCCATCTCATTTTGATTTGTATAGCTTAAGTTATTTGTATTTTACCTCAGACTGCCCTACACTTAGCCAGAATTGCACCCTTATAAGTGAAAATTCACTATAAATAGGAATCTAGGTGAAATCATACAAAATTTATACCAAATTAAAGCTAACAGAACAAGCTTTTAGATGAAATAATTTTCATATCATTTACAGTATATCTTGAGATATAAGCCCCGTAAATTGACCCTACTGGCCTACCCTGTTCCAACCCAGTTTGAACTTAAGGCAACTTCATTGATGTGCTGGGAACAAATGGCAACGAGTCTGACTCTGAAATTTTTATGGGACGTTTCCTTACATGTTAGCTTTCAAACAGCATTAGTTGCACTCAATTTAGAGTTGTGTAGGGTGAGTTACACCTTTCTCAACTCATACTGCCCAGATGAGAATCTAGATTTCTAGGTCAAACTTCAAAAATTCATACCTAATTCTATATTGATCCAATGGCATCATATTTTATATGGTTGGAAAGCCCTAGATGTCTAGTTTCATATAAAAATATATTCATCAAGTTTTGATGGCTAGATTTTTGTTTGTACAAGACGGACATACGGACACTGTATGGTTTTCACCCAACAACTCCTAGCTTTTTCAAATTCAAGTTCTTTCATTCCAATTGCTATTCTAATCATAACATACATGAAAAATCAACCCTAACTCATCATCATCACTCAAGATAACTTTAGAATCATGCAAGAAAGTGGGAAAAAAGTGGAGTCCCAATCAGCCCAATTAAAAGAAAATAAGAAGCTAGATTGAATTCCTACCTTTCTAAGGTGAGATCTTTTTGGATTGGTGTCTTAGATTGAAGAAACTCTTGATGAAACTTGAAGGGTTGATGAAGATGGAGTGAAGATGAGTGTGAATAGAAGAAAAAGAATGAGTATTCTGTTGCTTTTGATGGCCGAAAATGCAAAAGGGTAGGAAAGGAAAAATTTAAAAACTTTGGAGAGAAGCTATCATATGATTGGTGGATTTTATCTTTCCTTCAAATTTGGATTGGCTGCCCTTCTTCATGGCTAATTGAGGCGCCACTTGTAGGGATGTTTTGGCTAAATCTTGGCCATCCATCCCAGGGTTCTCACAATATAATTTCTATTGATCCGGTTCCGACAGTTTAAAATACCGAAATCTTACCGATTTCTTTTTAAATCGGTAAACCGGTTTTTAGAAAAATCCTATGAGGTTTCCTATGTTCCTAATCTAATTCCATCAAAGTTAATCCTTCTAAATGTTACTTAATTGGCTTTGGGTAAATGCTTAATCGAATTCCAATTAATCTTAATTATTCGCTAAAAATCGAACAACTCGGTTAAAAACGATAAAATTTTCGGATGTTACACCCTCCAAGGAGGCATAAGGTTCAGACTCAGAATTTTTCAGGTTCCGATTTTGATGGGTAACTGCAACTCAGGCTGGGGTGTTACATGGCCATTAATGACTTGCCCCTAATGTGCATTTTGGTCGCTAATGTCTTGTACTCAATGTGGCTTTCAGAGGCTCCATTATATATTGTCTCCATCAAATATTTGGCTTGACATTAGTCCACATGTTTTCGAAAGGACAAAGAATAGCCCCACGTATACAACTGGCTTCTTATTGTATAATAGGTTGTTTCCAGTTGTGAACAAGTATCGAGCTAAATATCTCCTTCACATCCATGCTTGGACTTTCAATCACTTTGATGACAAATTTGTTATTCTATGAGCTTTGGGTATCGCCAAGTTTGGACAAAAAGTTAGCTCTAAATTTTGCTCCTTAGATATATGAATTTTGCTCTGAATTTTTCAGCATTGAATATAGCGAATACGGTGCTCCATTAGCCAAGAAATGAATAAATGTGGATGTTTTTGCCCATTGCTAGAGAAATTTGAAGACAAGCAATTCTTTTTTTAAGATGGAGGTCCTATATAAGAGTGGGCAATCGAAAACACTCAATGGGATTAGGGTTCTATGAGAAAGGGATATGATTTGATATTTTTAGAGTCACTACAAAAAACAAGGGATTCAACCATTGTTGTTTGTCATTCTTAGCCTCCAATTGTTCTTCCTTGTTCTTTGACTTTGTTGGGGTGACCTTGGCTGGTGTTGAATACTCTGACTATGAGAATAGAATCAAGAAGTGTATGAGGGTAGCAACAACTACCATACCACAAGTAAAAAAAACAACACCCTTCTACAATGATAGTAGTGAAGACCATTAAAGGAACTTCATAAACCCCACAACAACTAGACAAGCCTAAGATATAACAACTTGCTCCCAACATAAGATTGATGATTCTTTAGGCAAATATACATTTGCAAAGAGACTACAAGACTAAAGGATAAATGATAAATAAGGATATTGAAGGGCTAGAAATATAATTAAAGCACCTTACTAGAAAAGATTTGATTGGCTGATGACTAGTTTCTTGCAGCTTACAATCATTAAAAGTATCCTCATCTATGTTTGTTTAACAACATATCCTAGTGTGCCCCATGGTAAAAAACGAAAGAAGTAGTTGTATTAATAAATAAAAAACCAATGCACAAGAATATGCAAAGAACAAAACATGCTCGTAAAAGGACATTGTACATAGTTTCTAAAAATTTAATATTCCTAACAAGTATACTAGAATTACATATATGCGGATCTTGTGGGGGGAAATAACTAGAGACAACCAAAAAGTTCAATTAGTACTAATCTTGGTTGCAAATACATCTCAATACCATTGAATAATAGCTTTATCTATTTCTAGCAATTCATTCATCAAATTGCACAACTTGCACCTGTGGTGGTAAAAATTGTGTAAATTTTTAAGTAAACAAGATATATTTTATAAACAAAATATATAATGTTATTCAACCAGAGAAACTCAAGTCAAAAGCTTTACTAATTCATTGTGGGGTTCTAATTTCAAAAACATTTGGACATTGACTTTGGATGCTAGGTGATATTGACATGAGATGTTAGGTAATACTTTTAATGAGTCCTCCCCCCCCCCCCCGCCCAAAATTCTGTTTTCTTTTAGTTTTAGTTTGTTTTAACTACATAGAATAAAAGCTAGAGAGTTTAGCCATTGCTTCATCTAAATAACACTAAAACAAAGCCAAAATTTCCTTTTTTATTATTATTAGAAATATAAAGCCATAATTTCAAACAACAAACAACAAACATGGATATATTGTAACATCTGCGATTTTCGACCTCCGACATCATCAATAAAATGTGAAAATTCCCGACCTCCGACTTCATCTCTCAAATGGACTGGCTATGATTTTCTGATTTCCAACCTTGGGCTTGAAATACGTAATACACGATTTTCGACCTTAGGCTTGGTTTAGAATGGATGTGAAATCCAACATCCGAGTTTATCTCTGAGTTAGTCTCCAAGTCGACCAAAATTTACACGAGTTCCGATCTCTGAGTTTATTCCCAAAAGTTTTTCATTTCTATTGATGTTCCCGAGTTTGCCTAGACTTCCGAGATTAAATTTGGAGTTCCGAGATTCTATAAGTTCCGATTTCCTGGTACATAAGATTAATGGTTTGATTCCCGATCTCTGGTATTATGCCGAGAATCGATCCAAGTTAACGTAACGTCCCCGACTTCTGGGTTTAAGTATTTTGGTTTCACATCTTGTCCTTGACTTTCGATTTTAAGGTGATTGGGTGCTGTATGATTTCTGACATCCGACTTTGCTTTCAAGTTTCGAATAAACCAGACAATATTTCTGAGTTCCGATTTCATCTCCAAGTTTTGAATAAATGTGCACGAGTTCCGACTTTAAGTAGAGTACGAGTTCTGATGCCATTTTCAGATACAATGGAGGTGAGTTCCACTTTTTAGGCGACGTGGAGAGTAATTTTGTCACAGAAGAGGGAGACATGACTGAACTTTACCCACAAAATTTTAGCCAATCAAAACTCACAAAGCCAACTACCACCTCAAGTTTATATGACTCATTTTTTTCTCTCCTTCAGCCCCATTGGATTAATATTGAGAGAGATATGAATTTTTGAAGTTTGACCTAGGAATCAGGACTCTCATCTGGGTAGTGTGACTTGAAAAAGGTGTAACTCACCCTATACAACTCCAAATTGAGTGAAACCAACTTTGTTAGAAAGCTTATACATAGGAGAACATCCTACAAAGAAATTCCGAGTTTGTTACTATCCCAGTTTTTCTCAGTAATTTGAAGAAGTTGCCCTATGTCCAAACCGGGCCAAAATAGGGCAGTTTAGGAAGGTCAAATTTCGAGACTTATAACTCGAGCCTTACTAAGTCAAATGGAATGGAACTTTTTGTAAATGAAAAGTGTCCTGTTAGCTTTAATATGAGACCAATTTCATATGATTTGAGCCAATTTTTGATTTTTAGTAGATTTTTACTTTTAGGTATGCAATTCTGGCCAGCCCCAGGGCAGGCTGAGATAAAACCTAAATAACTTGAGTTATACTTATCAAAATTAGATGGGACTAAAGAGGTTAGAAAATAGACACAACACTTTAAGATATCCAAAATTCAGGTCCAGATAAGTTAAATAGAAATTTTGGCTTGAGTTACAATAATCGGGCTGAGTGATTGGGCTGAGACAGTACCCTTGTCTTAATATAACTAATGTTTCTATGAAGTTAATGTTGAATTTTAAATGGAATGATATGATTTCTTTGATAAGTTGATATGCTAAGTACTGGCACTATTCATAGGGAAGCGGACACGTTCCGTTATGCCACCGAAATTTCGGTAAGACCTATGCAGGAGTTATGAGATGCATGTGCACTTTCAAGAAATTCATAAAGATTATGATATGATAAGTATAAAAGTTATGTCATGATGAACATGAAAAGTATGTTATGATGAAAGTTCCATGATACTTGGGCTAGCCCCGGATTAAAGTTAAGGGGAATAGATCGGTAGGGAGGTTGGGGAAAGTAAACCCGGCATTCCTGTATAGGAACAAGCTCGATCTTGAAAAGCAGACTATTACCCAGGAGTCTAAAATGGCCAAGAACTCCCAGGGGACCAAGTAATGGAAAAGTTTATGAAGGAAAGTTCAAGAATAAGTTTTGCATGATTACATTAAATGCATGGTTACATTGAACAGTCATTACATGTTATTTACAGTTTGTCTATTATATTTATTTATTGTCGTATATGCATTTATTCTGCTCATTATCCTATGTATTACTGTTAGTAGTTTATTCTATTCCTTATGCTATCTCAAGTAAAACTGAACCTTGCCTCGGACCAGATATTTTCTTAAACTTGTTGAATATGGATAGTTCAGTTTGATCCCATGTTTTTATAATTAAACAAAAATCGAGGTAACTAAGAATGAACGCGATATCAGTTAAACATCATACGCGAAACCTACTGAGAATTTCTTCAAATTCTCACCTTGTTTTGCATTTTCGTATCATTCTCAGACGTGGACGATGGACTCGACGGCTACTATCTTCATTGAGATTCCAGACTTGCAGCTCCACCACGACCCTGTAGTGGGCTCACTGTATATAGCCGGCTCTTGCCATTTCCAACTTTACCTTTTTAGTGATCGAAATTTTGTCGTCCCTTTATTCCATCCTGTTTTTGATCCTGCTGCCCCTTACTTCGCAGTCCCATTGCACGTGGCACATGTAACACCTTACCAGATAAAGTACTATGCTTAAGTCATAATAAATGATCTGATAAGTGATTACGTGTAATACTGGTTTAATTCTATTTTCTGTATTAGTATTAATTACTCGCATAAGAATACTTAATCGCATAACAAATATTCCTACGTGACAGCAGAATAAATACTAGTTAATCGGTATACTATAAATAACATAACATAAATAAAAATACAATAAGGACAGAACTACTGCAAAAGACATCATAAATATATACATAGCTATCTGATTTTAAAGTTTGTCAAAATGATACAAGGTGACAAAATGAGGCCGCTAATATAAAACAAAATAGCCAGTTCCTATGAACAGCACCCTAAGTGGTCCCCATGGGACATTGCATGTACATTCCTAATATCTACCCATCCAACCATGACCTAGGCTGCCAAAAGAGGGTCATTTTGTATATCTAACCTCACTACAGCATGCACGCTATCTAAATAGAGTCTGATGAAAGGAACCCGTTCGCCATGGCGGCGTCCGCTGGAGGGTGTCCGGCACTGGAAGTAAAGGATGATAAAGAACTAGCTGCCTCGGATGGATTCTCCTCCGAGGTCGAGGCCGACGACATCGACTGCAGCGGTGAAGCAGGAGGGACCATGGGAGGCTGGGTCAGTCTTTCTGCTTTATTCTTTGGAGGAGGTGGGAATAGATGGGCCATGTGAAGGGGAATGGCAATATATGGGACCGAGGGGTCAAACAGTGGATGCATAAGTGGTACGGCGAAGTCCCTCTGGACGAAGAAATACAAACGAAACTGGCACCTACCAGATATATATACAGAATCTAGAAACAGGTCGATGTGGATGTGAAGCTCGGGAAACTTAATGAATAAGACCCTGGTTGCTGCGTGCTCCATGGTCTGAGAATTACGCGGAACATACAATAGGGTGAGAAATGAATATTTCTCAATAGAAATTCCTAGCTTCTATACATTTGTCATCGTAGTCATTCCTAGTTGTTTCGGTCGTGTAATATTTTTCAAATAGTGGGGTAAAATAGTAATATTTAACTTAAATATTTGTTTGTAAAACATGCACCGAAACAAATTCAATTTTAATTAACAGATATACTAATGTACTCAAACAGTAATCACGGTGGAATAATAGGATATTAAGAATAATGAACAGGGATCCAAAACAATCAATAAAGGAGCATTACACTATACATATACATGTGCAATAAAAAAAATATGCATCTTATTCTTGGAGGCTTTTGCCTATTATAACTTATTTCCATCCTTGGTCCCCTGGGAGTCATTGGCCATATACTCCTGGGTAATAGTCTGCTTTTCAGGATCGAGCTCGTTCCTATACCGGATGGCCGGGTTTACTTTCCCTGACCTTCCCACTGATCTATTCCCTTTACTTTATTCCAAGGTTGGCCCAAGTGATATGGAATTTTTTATAATATCATGAAATGAATGCACATCTAGTTTGTCTCTTGAATATAATGCATTCAAGTTATCATAAAGTTTCACAACATATGAACTTCTTACCGAATTTTCGGCAGCATCACGGATCGAGTCGGCTTCCCCATGAATAGTGCCAGACAACCAATACATTTGTATAACTTGTAATTTCAGAATAGACTAGCAATTACATATACACATTCATAGCATCATTCAACAATTCCAAATCAAGCATCAATAAGGTTTCAGTTTGTTCCTCCCTATTCTGCCCGAATTTGGCATGCCCCAATTTTTATTCAATTCAACTCATTTAAATCTAATTTTTGGATATGTCACAGCCTCATGTGTCTAGTTTATAATCCTTTTGATCCCATCTCATTTTGATGTGTATAACTCTAGATATAAACATTTTATCTTAGTATGTCCTGTCCTTAGCCAGAATTGGGTTCCTATAGAAGAAAATTCACTAAAAATCGAAAACTAGATGAAATCATGCGAATTTTATATCAAAATGAAGCTAACACAACAATCTTTAAAATGAGTTAAGTTTCATATCATTTAACTAAGTAGATTTTGAATTAACTAAGTAGATTTTAAATTATGAGTCTCGAAACATTACCCTACTGGGCTGTCTTGTTCTAGGCCAGTTTAAACCTAAGCCAACTTCATTGATGTGCTGGGAACAAATGACAACGAATTAAATTCTGAAATTTTTATGAGATGTTCCCTCATGTGTTAGATTTCAGAAAACTATAGTTTCACTCAATTTGAGGTTGTATAGGGTGAGTTACACCCTTCTCAACCCATGCTGCTCGGGTGAGAACCCAGATTTCTAGGTCAAACTTCAAAAATTCATAACTAATCCAATGGCCTATTATGATATATTTATGGAAAGATCTAGATGTCTAGTTTCATATAAAAATGGTTTTATCTAATTTAAATGGCGGTAGGCGGAGCCGTACACTCCGCCGTATGGACCGCCGAGGGAAAACTCTAACAGCCTCTAGATTTGTCTTCCTCCTTCAAGCTATTTGCCCTCAAATCCAATTTTAATCACAACATACATGCAAAATCAGTCATAAAACATCATCATCACTCTATAAAACACCAACATCTCAGATTATGCATGCCCAACATATAGCCCCAAATCAGAGAAACAAGAGGAGAAGTAGGATTTCCTACCTTGTCTTGTGTAATTTATGCTAATTTTGTGTCTTTGATGGTGGTGGCTTGGGATGGGACTTGAAGATGGATGAGAATGGAGTAGAAATGAGAGCAAGGAGGAGAGAAAGAGGAGAGCTTCAGCTGATGGAGGTGGTCGAATTTTCTGATGAGGAAAAAGGAGAAAAAGTGAAAATATTTGAAGGTTGGCTTGATTTTGATTGGTGGACCTAAAGTGGTTATAAAATCTGATTTGGCTTCCACCATCAAGGGCTATCTTGGTGCCACTTGGGTGGGTTGTTTGGCTAAATCTTAGCCGTTGATTCTAGGGCACTCATAGAAAAATTCTACTGGTCCGGTTCCGTCAGTTTGAAATACCAAAATTTTACCGATTTCCTTTAAATCGGTAAATTGGCTTGAAAATTTTCTATGGGGTTTTCTATGCTCCTAATTTAATTCCATCAAGCCTAATCTTCCCAAATCACCCTTAATTGGCTTTAAGTAAATGGTTAATCAAGTTCTGATTAAATCCACTTATCCGATAAAACCGAACAACTCAGTTGTTAACGATAAAATTTTTGGACGTTACAACACACCCTTCGCCAAAGACTCTCCTGCAGACTCCAGCGACTGCAGCCTCCGACCAGGCACCAGAGTCACCCCCGTAGGTGGTTCCAAACGTGCTGCTTAGCTCTGAGAGTGACCCTTCTGAGGCCATCGGCTCATCACCCTCTTCCTCCTCGGGACCCAGTTCAGACTACTCTCCAGCCGAGCCTAGAATGGCCAACAGCTATCTGACTGAGTAGGTCAGCCGTGGATGACATTGTACAGCATGACCCTCTTTTGGCAGCACGCAGCTTTAGGTCATAGACTTAGCAGCAGGTTTAGCAGTAGGTCTGAAATGTCCTCTGAGGACCCCATAGGATTGTTTTGACTGACACGAGCCTTATGTCTTTTTGATACACCGGCCCCACTTTTGTATCCTGTTTTGAAATTTGTACATAAACTGAAACGTTGGCTTTTGACCTATATATGCACGTATACAGTTGAGGTTATACTATTTATTCTTGTCTTTTATGGTATTTTGTTAAATTTCGTTATGCTCATACAGCACTCCGTTTCTTCTGCTACAAAAAAAAAATGTGACATGATAAATGAAACGCAAATAGAGTATTAACACGGTAACACATTTTACTTAATTTCATGCTATGACTTAAGCATAACATTAAATTGGTAGGGTGTTACATTTTTGGTATCAGAGTAGTTCATCCTAGCTAAGGCCTGAGGATTGGACTGACTATGCTTCGCGCATATTCTGTATTTTTAGCTGATAACATGCACTAGGTCCTCCCTGTATGGTTGAGATATAGATGTGCATGTGTAAGAAGTGCCTGACCGTGTGAGCTGTTACTTACTAGCACATTTGACTTAGTGTTGAGCCTGATTAACTCAATAACTTTTGTTTTGTGCGCTCAGAATTTAATGGCTTCCGGAAGGCGAGGTAGACCATGTGCAGAACCTGCTCAAGAGCACCCCGCTAACCTTATGGACACAGTACGAGAAATGGCTCATGTGATGTGGGAATAGGCCACAGCAGCTCACCAGATGATGGATCAAGTAGGCAGGCGACCTAAGGCAAGCTGTGAAGGAAACCCACATGGCCGAGGAGTTGATCTGGACTACCTTAAGTTTGCTGAGTTTAGGAAAGCAAATCCGCCCAGTTTTCGAGGGGTGTATGATCCTGATAAAGCCGACAAATGGATCAAAGCCGTGGAGAAGATTTTCTCTGTTCTGGATTGCTCAGATCATCAAAAGGTGACCTTCCCCACTTACATGCTCGAAGCAAACGCCGAGTTTTGGTGGAACGGCATACGAAGACTATTCGAAGAGTCTCAGACGACAGTCACCTGGATGGTGTTTAGAGATGTATTCTACCAAAAGTACTTTCCTGCTTCAGTTCGAAATACCAAGGAACTTGAGTTTATGCAGCTTCGTCAAAGAAACCGGACGATATCTGAATATATTGCCAGATTTGAAGAATTGTGCAAATTTTCTACAATTTATCAGAGGAACCCAGATGAAGCCTGGAAGTGCATCAAATTCGAAGGAGGGTTACGGGAAGATATTCGCGCCGTGATCGGGCTAATGGAGATTAGAGATTTCCCTACGTTGGTAAATAAATGCCGACTTGTGGAAGATTGCAACTTGAAACTAATGGCGGCCAGGGTATCTGGAGGTAGCTTCAAGAAGGGATTAACACCGCAGGGCCCTAGATTCAAGCCCAACTTTCAACAACAAAGGAGATTTCAATCGGTGGGCAACAAAGGCAAGCAGCTCCAAAGGCCCTTTCCGAACCCAACTTGCACGAAATGCGGTAAGAATCATGGCGATCGGCCATATTTGGCAGGCCAAAATGTCTGCTATGGGTGTGGCAAGCCAAGCCACAAAATTTATAAGTGTCCAACCAGGATTCCACCATAGCCATCTTGACCACAGCGTCAAGGATGGGTTTTTACGATGGATGCAAAAGAAGCTGATAAGTCCGAGAGACTAATCCAAGGTACCTGTGAAGTGGATGGTGAGACTCTAACTGTACTTTATGATTCAGGTGCCTCCCACTCATTTATTTCTCATGGCTGTGTGGCTGTTTTGCGATTACCAATCTCTGAATTGTCTTATGATCTACTAGTTTCTATTCCTACCAATGAATCTGTTAAAACTAGTCAAATTTGCATCAATGTTCCTCTTCGAATTGAGGGTAGGACCTTTGCAGCCAATTTGATTTGTCTCCTTCTCTTTAGACTTGATATAATTCTGGGCATGGATTGGCTTTCTGTCAATCGAGTCATGCTCAATTGCTCCGATAATACGGTGGTATTTCCCTCTGTCTCATCTTCTGAATCCCAAGCCTCAACATTCCTCTATTAAAACTCTTTATTAGTAAACTATAGTGGGTCGAAGAGTCAAGGATACATCCTCTTGTCAGCTAATGTGACAGAAGTTGAGCAGAAACTAAAGGAGATCTCGGTTGTTAAGGAATATTCTGATATTTTTCCAGAAGATATTTCTAAATTGCCTCCTGAGAGAGAAATAGAGTTCACCATCGAGTTAGTTCCAGGTACCGGACCAATATCTATAGCTTCGTATCGAATGTCACCTTTGGAGCTGACAGAACTAAAAAGGCAAATCGAAGAGCTTTTGGAAAAAATATTCATACGACCAAGTGCATCACCCTGGGGAGCTCCAGCCTTGTTGGTCAAAAAGAAGGAAGGGAGCATGTGCCTATGCGTAGATTATAGGCAGCTAAATAAAGTGACAATTAAGAATAAATATCCACTGCCAAGGATTAATGATCTCATGGACCAGCTACAAGGTGCAACAGTATTCTCCAAGATCGACTTTCATTCCAGATATCATCAAATTCGAGTTTGGGAACAAGATATCCCTAAGACAGCCTTTCGAACTCGTTACAGACACTATGAGTACACCGTAATGTCGTTCGGACTGACCAATGCGCTAGCAGTATTCATGGATTACATGAATCGAATATTCCGCCCATATTTGGGCAAGTTTGTAGTAGTGTTCATCGACGATATACTTGTCTACTCGAAGATAGAGCAAGAGCATACGGAACACTTGAGGTTGGTCCTGCAGATTTTAAAAGAAAAGAAACTCTATGCTAAGTTATCCAAATATGAATTTTGGATGAAAGAAGTAAAATTTCTCAGCCATGTAGTATCCTATGGAGGAATCTTCGTAGACCCCAGCAAAATAGAAGCAGTTCTAAATTGGGAAAGGCCGACTACAGTCACTGAAGTCAGGAGTTTTCTGGGCTTAGTTGGATATTACAGGCGATTCGTTAAGGATTTCTTTCATATAGCCTTGCCCCTGACCAAGCTAACCAGGAAGAATGTTCCATTTGAATGGATGCCGGAGTGCGAACAGAGTTTCCAAGACTTGAAGAGAAGGTTAACTACGACACCAGTGTTAGCCTTGCCAGACCCTCGTGGACTATTTGAGGTCTATTGCGATGCTTCCAAACAAGGATTAGGATGCGTGTTGATGCAAACCGAAAACGTGGTTGCATATGCCTCCAGGCAATTAAAGCCACATGAAAGGAATTATCCCACGCACGATCTCAAATTAGCTGCAGTAGTATTTGCTTTGAAGATATGGAGACATTACCACTTTGATCAGAAGGAATTAAACGTGAGACAACGGAGGTGGATGGAACTTCTTAAGGACTACGAATTTGAATTGAAGTACCACCTAGGCAAGGCAAATGTTGTGGCAGATGCTTTGAGCAAAAAATCGTTGACTATAGCCCGGATGATGATTAAGGAGACAGAGCTTATGGAGAGCTTCCGAAATCTTAATTTGGGAATCCTTATAACTCCCAAGACCCTTCAGCTACATCAAATTAAGATAGCCAGTAGCTTTAAGGAATAGATTCAGCAAGTACAGTAGCAGAATGCTAATTTCTAACATACGATCAATCTCGTACAATCAGGGAAATTGACGGATTTTGCTCAAGATAAAGAAGGCATATGGCGGTGTCGTAACAGGGTGTGTGTACCCGAGGGAAATGATCTCCGGAGGAGAATCTTGGACAAAGCACATAAGGGTGAATTTACTGTACATCCCGGCATTACCAAAATGTATCAAGACCTTAAGAAAATGTTTTGGTGGCTAGGCATGAAGTCAGACGTGGCAAGCTTCATGAGCAAGTGCTTGACCTGTCAGAAGGTGAAAGCGGAATATCAAAAACCCTCCGGTATATTACAGCCCTTGGAAATCCGTGAGTGGAAGTGGGAGAGAATCTCCATGGATTTTGTAATGGGATTACCAAGAACGCCAATAGGATATAATGCCATATGGGTTATTATGGATAGATTGACCGAATCTGCTCACTTTTTACCTATTCGAGCAAATTATCCGTTGGAAAAATTAGCTCAACTGTATATTCAAGAGATTATCAGGCTGCATGGAACCCCTTCAACCATCATCTCTGATCGAGACCCAAGATTTATCTCATGATTTTGGGGAGTCTTACAAAAGGCATTTGGTGCTAAGTTGTGCCTGAGCACTGCATATCATCCGCAAACGGATGGTCAAATAGAAAGGACAATTCAAACCTTAGAAGATATGTTACGAGCTTATATAATGGAGCAACGCGGGAATTGGGATCGATACTTACCGCTAGTCAAATTCGCATACAACAATAGCTATCACGCCAGCATCGGCATGGCTCCTTACGAAGCGTTGTACGGACAAAAGTGCCAATCTCCCCTATGTTGGTATGAAACAGGAGAATCAACTCTATTGGGGCCTGATTTAGTTGAGCAGACCACTGAGTAGATCAGAAGAATTTGAAGTAAGATGCTTGCCGCTCAAAGCCGTCAAAAGAGTTACGCGGATACCAGGAGGAAACCTCTGGAATTTCATGAAGGAGACCATGTATTTCTAAAGGTTACAGCCATGACCAGGATAGGTAGAGCCATTAAGGTCAAGAAGCTAAATCCTCACTTTATTGGTCCCTTCCAAATCTTGTAGCGAATCGTATCAGTTGCATACCGAATTGCTTTACCTCTACATTTGTCAAACCTTCACGATGTTTTTCATGTCTCCCAACTCAGAAGATATCAACCTGACCCTACACACTTGCTAGAACCCGAATCAATACAGTTAAAGGAGAACTTGACTTTCCATGTACAGCTAGCACGGATTGTAGACAGAAGTAGCAAACAACTTCGAAACAAAACCGTGCAGCTAGTAAAGGTAGTATGGGGAAAGGAAGATGCTGAAGACCACACTTGGGAACTAGAATCAAACATGAGAAAAGAGTATTCTGAACTATTCTCAGGTGCTAAATTTTGAGGACAAAATTTTTTTTAAGGAAGGTGGTAATGTAACGTTCACGATTTCTAACCTCTGACCTCATCAGTAAAATGTGAAAATTCCCGACCTCCGACTTCATCTCTCAAATGGACTGGCTATGATTTTCCAATTTCTGACCTTGGGCTTGAAATATGTAATACACGATTTTCGACCTTAGGCTTGATTTAGAATGGACGTGAAATCCGACATCCAAGTTTATCTCTGAGTTGGTCTCCAAGTCGACCAAAATTTACACGAGTTCCGATTTCCGAGTTTATTCCCAAGAGCTTTTTATTTCAATTGATGTTCCCGAGTTTGCCTAGACTTCCGAGATTAAATTTGGAGTTCCAAGATTCTATAAGTTCCGATTTCCTGGTACATAAGATTAATGTTTTGATTCCCGATCTCTGGTGTTATGCCGAGAATCGATTCAAGTTAACGTAACGTCCCCGACTTCCGGGTTTAAGTATTTTGGTTCCACATCTTGTCCTTGACTTTCGATTTTGAGGTGATTGGGTGCTGTATAATTTCCGACATCCGACTTTGCTTTCAAGTTTCGAATAAACCAGACAATATTTCCGAGTTCCGATTTCATCTCCAAAGTTTCGAATAAATGTGCACGAGTTTCGACTTTAAGTAGAGTACGAGTTCTGATGTCATTTTCAGATACAATGGAGGCAAGTTCCACTTTTTAGGTGACGTGGAGAGCAATTTTGTCACAAAAGAGGGAGACATGGCTGAACTTTACCCATAAAATTTCAGTCAATCAAAACTCACAAAGCCAACTACCACCTCAAGTTTATATGACTCATTTCTTTCTCTCCTTCAGCCTCATTTCAGCACTGCCTTCTCCTCTCTTTCAGCTCTCTTCTTCTCTTCTTCACTCACCCAACTCCATCCAACCTTCAAGCTCAACCAAGTTCTATTGATTCAAACTCCAAACTCAAGCTTAATCACATAACAAGAGATAGAGGTTCAATTTAGTTATTGTTATTCTGATTGTAGATGGTTGCTTTTGAATTTATTTCCTTACTTCTTGATGTAATTAGTGAATGAAAATGATAATCTTTGGCTGTTTTGTGTTTAAATTTGATTAAGGAATAGGAAAGGGTGAGGAGAGGAAAACCAATTTCCTTCGGTAGTCCATATAGCGGAGTGTATGGCTCTGCTTACAGCTGGTTAAATCTAATGAAACTATTTTTCTATGAAACTAGACATTCAAGGCTTTCCATAAATATATCATATAAGGCCATTGGATTAATATTGAGAGAGATATGAATTTTTGAAGTTTGACCTAGGAATCAAGACTCTCATCCGGATAGTGTGACTTGAAAAGGGTGTAACTCACCCTATACAACTCCAAATTGAGTGAAACCAATTTTGTCAGAAAGCTTATACATAGGAGAACATCCTACAAGAAATTCCAAGTTTGTTACTATCCCAGTTGTTCCCAGTAATTCAAAGAAGTTGCCCTATGTCCAAACCGGGCCAAAACAGGACAATTCAGGAAGGTTAAATTTCGAGGCTTATAACTTGAGCCCTACTAAGTCAAATGGAATGGAACTTTTTGTAAATGAAAGGTTGTCCTGTTAGCTTTAATATGAGACCAATTTCGTATGATTTGAGCCAGTTTTCGATTTTTAATAGATTTTTACTTTTAGGTGTGCAATTCTGGCCAGCCCCAAGGCAGGCCAAGATAAAATCTAAATAACTTGAGTTATACTTATCAAAATTAGATGGGATGAAAGAGGTTAGAAAATAGACACATAACACTTTAACATATCCAAAATTTAGGTCCAGATAAGTTAAATAGAAATTTTGGCTTGAGTTACAAAAATCGGGCTAAGTGATTGGGCTAAGACAGTACCCTTGTCTTAATATAACTAATATTTCTATGAAGTTAATGTTGAATTATGAATGGAATGATATGATTTCTTTGATAAGTTGATATGCTGAGTACTGGCACTATTCATGGGGAAATGGACACGTTCCGTTATGCCGCCGAAATTTCAGTAAGACCTATGCATGAGTTATGAGATGCATGTGCATTTTCAAGAAATTCATAAAGATTATAATATGATAAGTATGAAAGTTATGTCATGATGAACATGAAAAGTATGTTATGATGAAAGTTCCATGATACTTGGTCCAGCCCCGGATTAAAGTTAAGGGGAATAGATCGATGGGGAGGTCGGGGAAAGTAAACCCGGCATTCCTATATAGAAACGAGTTCGATCCTAAAAAACAGACTATTACCCAGGAGTCTAAAATGGCCAAGAACTCCCAGGGGACTAAGTAATGGAAAAGTTTTTGAAGGAAGTTCAAGAATAAGTTTTGCATGATTACATTAAATGCATGGTTACATTGAACAGTCATTACAAGTTATTTACAGTTTGTCTATTATATTTATTTACTGCCGTATGTGCATTTATTCTGCTCATTGTCCTATGTATTACTGTTGTAGTTTATTCTATTCCTTATGCTGTCTCAAGTAAAACTGAACCTTGCCTCGGACCAGACGTTTTCTTAAACTTGTTGAATATGGATAGTTCAGTTTGATCCCATGTTTTTATAATTAAACAAAAACTGAGGCAACTGAGAATGAACACGATGTCAGTTAAACATCATACGAGAACCCTACTGAGAATTTCTTCAAATTCTCACCTCGTTTTGCATTTCTGCATCATTCTCAGAAGTGGACGATGGACTCGACGGCTACTCTCTTCATTGAGATTCCAGACTTGCAGCTCCACCACGACCCTGCAGTGGGCTCACTGTATATAGCCGGCTCTTGTCATTTCTGACTTTACCTTTTTAGTGATAGGAATTTTGCCATCCCTTTATTCCATCCTGCTGCCCCTTACTTCATGGTCCCACTGCACGTGGCATACCCTCCGCCAGCACCTCCCACACCCGCAGCACCTGTAGCTCTTGCTGACCAGGCACTAGAGTCACCCCCGCAGGTGGTTCCAGACGTGCCGCTTGGCTCTGAGAGTGACCCTTCTGAGGCCATCGGCTCATAACCCTCTTCCTCCTCGGGACCCAATGCAGACTATTCTCCAGCCGGGCCTGGCATGACCAACAGCTATCTGACTGAGTAGGTCAGCCGCGGATGACATTGTACAGCATGACCCTCTTTTGGCAGCATGCAGCTTTGGGTCATAGACTTAGCAGCAAGTTTAGCAGTAGGTCTGAAATGTCTTCTGAGGACCCCATAGGATTGTTTTGACTGACACGGGCCTTATGTCTTTTTGGTACAATGGCCCCACTTTTGTATCATGTTTTGAAATCTGTACATAAACTGAAACTTTGGCTTCTGACCTATATATGCACGTATACAGTTGATGTTATATTACTTATTCTTGTCTTTTATGGTATTTTGTTAAATTTTGTTATGCTCATACAGTGCTCTATTTCTTCTGCTACAAAAAAAAAAAAATGTGACATGTAAATGAAACGCAAGCAGAGTATTGACACGGTAACACATTCTACTTAATTTCATGCTATGACTTAAGCATAACATTAAATTGGTAGGGTGTTACATATATCACAACAAAGTTTAAAGGAGATATCACCATTTTGCATTCCTGCTCCTAGGAAAAAAAAAAAAGGAACTTTGAGTTATAGAAAGTGAATACCAACCAAATCTAAAGTAAATACCAGCCTTTTGCATTTCCTTTTTCAAGCTAGTGCAAACAATAGGTAACAAGATCAACAGCTAAACCCTGCATAAATAAAAGCTTGTTAGTATATGGGGCTAAAAGTTGAAACCCAATTATAAAAAATAAATTTGTAGCTAAAATATTAATTATAAACCTAAAAGCTTGATGGTATAAGAAACTGAAACCCAATTTTTCCAAGAAATCAATTTCTGAACTTGATTTTTGGAACATTATGCAATTACCTATCTAGATTTGTTTGGAACAAAATTCACAGAACAAGCAGACCCATCAAAATCAAAGAATTAGGAATCATAATCAATGAGAATCCCAGCATAAACATCATCATTGATAAAAAAAAAAATTATACAAAAAAAATTTTTTTTAACCCCATCTAAAGAACACGAAAATCCATCTCAATCAAAACTAAAAAATGATTAAAAACAAAGAATTGAAACAGTAAAATGGCAAGAAAAAGGGTAAAGAAACCCAAGTAGGTGCCAAATATAGTAAGGAAGATGGCTAGAGCACTAAGGCCCTTATTCAAGATGCAGCAGGCGAACTCGACCAAAGGTGGACTAGCTCTTATGCTTGTGGATGTCAGTGCTTTGCGTGGAGAAGCACCACCAATGGCAAAGGGTGGGTTAGGTCAGTTCTAAAGGTCTGGACCAAACGATGGATGATATGTGTTGAGGTAGTGTTGGGGAAAAGGAGAAATGAATAGGTGAAAAAAGGATTCAATTTGGTTAAAAGGGAGAAAAAAAAAAGCAAAGGAAAAAATGGAGAAAGATGGAAAAAGAAAAAGAGAGGGAAAAAAAAAAAAGAAGAGTCACGCGAAATTTTGCATCAAGCGCTAACATAGTGGCAAATTTGGGCCTATTTGGATTTGCCACGGTTACAAAATCTATGGCTAAATCACCGTGACTAATCTCCACTTTTTTTTGTAGTGAGTTTTTAATTTGGGGGTAATCAATCTCTTTAGGTATTTGAATATCAAAGTATTATAGTTTCTTGGATGTTTGGGAATAAGTTTTAAGTAAAATTGTAATAAAAAGAATCAAGTGAGTCCAAGTATAAATTTAAAAACGGTGACAAATGGGTGCTAAGGTGGACTAAAATTAAATACCTGGCTCAATTTTATTGGGCCAACTAAAAAAGTTTTGGATCCCCTTATTTTATAGTGGATACCATAGAAATTGCCATGTTCTATTGTGCATTACTGAAACTTTTCCATAAGAGCTTGTACTTTCTATAAGCATTTGGTGAATTAGGGATTTAAGGCCTAAAATCCATTTTTCACCTAGTCAATTAGTAGTTGGCACTTTCTTTTATTGACAAGCTCTGACCTCCAACCTTTTTAGCAAGCTTGGTTCCAATGATCAATGCTTCATACTCTACTTGGTTGCTGTTAGTATTGATATTGAAGTATAAGGGCTGCTCCACCACAATTTCATTTTCTCCAAAATTATGCCTGCACCACTTACTCAGTATTAAAAGCTCTATTGACAAAAAAGGTCTACATTTTATATTTTGATTCATAGTTAGGTATTAACTCAATGACAAAGTTAGATAATACCTATAATGTAATTCGTTGTTCAAGTCAATACTCAACACCTAACTCAAAGAATTCTACTAACAATATATGCAATCATCCTTCTTGCTAGTTCTAGTTTCTATGAACTTTATTTAATAGTCTGCTCTATTTGTACCATAATGTAGTCACTTTAACAATAAGGCCAAAGCTTTCATTTTATGATTACTATTGTGGAAATGATAGTAAAATCTCGCCTTAGGTGGTTTCGACATATGTGAAGAAGGCCTGTAGAAACTCCAATAAGAAGAGTAGATTGATGGAAGATAGTCCAATAGCTAGATACGGACACTATGGCATCGTTTGATATATGTAGTCGACCCTATCAAGTGGGATAAAGGCATAAAGCTATATTAGTTGTTGTTGTATCCAATACTATATTAGTTATTGTTGTATCCAATAAAAATCATAGGAATTGCCATGTCATCTCTGTAGTTACATAGAATTGGACCATGTTGATAATTTCTTTTATTTCTATTAGATAATAGTATAAAATAAATTTACACTGTCAATGCTTTTTGAAATTATTTTAGTTTTGACTTGTATACTATTTTATTCCATAGACAGTTGCCTTGGCTCAATGTATCATTGATTAGTTGAAGTCTAGTACACTTCAAATATTGGTAGTCTAGTGAAAAGAAAAATGGCTTCATTAATATTGATTCCTTACTCTATCTTAGGTAGACATAAGTTATAGTGTACCATTCACATCCACTATGAGTAATTTTTCCCTCATTTGAAAAATAATAAAATATTTCTTCCCATTAAAAATTAGAACCAACCAAATTTAAAGTGCATTATAAAAAATGAAAAACATATATTTTTGAACTTTTGAAAATATTATCATTTTTAAGAAATATTTACTGGAATACATTCTATTTTTTCCTTTTTCAAGATATTAAAATACAAATTAATACCTTTTAACATGCTATATGAATTTTAAATATAAATATTATCTACTAATTATATTTTCATATAAATTAAATTCTTTTATAGTTTAAAATATTTATAAATAATTTTTAATGTCATTAAAGTCTGTAAAGTTTAAAGACTTTTACATATTTTCTGTTTTGTATCTTCAATTGTACTTTTATTGTGACAAAAATAATTAGGGTGTTTTGTACAATCTATAAAAATGCATGTATCAAGTTTTTGTCATAATTTATCGTAAGAACTGTTGTATTTCATTGAAAATTTTATACTGTGCTGTTAATTTTTTATTTTAAACATAAAGAGTATACTCAAATTTTCTTTCTTCATTAATCACTAAATTTAATGATTCTCACTCATATTGAAAATATGTTCTATTGTTCTCTCTCTCTGTTAAATTGTATATCATTTTAAATTGAAATTAATTTTAATATACTATTAAAGTAAAATATTTTACACTGTTAATCAATCATATATCACAATTTCTGTGATTTTTGAGGTAGTTATCATAAAAGTCAACAATTTTGATGATACTAGATATCTGTATAAAAAATTTACATGCTGAGAGTTGTAACATCCGAAAAATTTTAACATTGTTAAATCGATTTATTCAGTTTTATCATATAATAAAGATTAATTAAAAATCGAATAAGCATTTATTTAGAGCTAATTAGGTATTAAATAGAGAGATTTGGATTAGACACAATTAGAATAGCAACATAGAAATTCTCACAAGATTTTCCAAACCGTTTTGCCAATTTGAAGGAAATCGATAGAGATTCGATATTTTAAACTGTCAGAATCATATCAATATAATTATACACTCAAAATCCTAAATCCAATGGCTGAAAACTCAGCCACTTGGTTGGGTTAACATGAAACTTTGAGTTAGAATTGAAGTTAGAATGAGAAAACTAGAAAAAATGGAGAATCATAATATTGTTTGGGTGGAAACCCTACATTATCAGTATATTTGAAGTGTATGGCATCATATCTAGCCATTAAAACTTGATGAACATATTTCTAGATGAAACTAGACATTTAGGGCTTTCCAACCATATAAAGTATAAGGCCATTGGATTAGTGTTGAGTGAGATATGAATTTTTGAAATTAACCCTAGAATTCTATCCCTGATTCCAAGCAGACTGGATTTCGAGGGACATAACTCACCCTAAATACCTTCAAATTGAGTATAACCAATTTTTTTAGAAATTTAAGACATAGGGTAATATGCCATAAAAATTTCAGGACTAAATTCAATCCATATTGTTCTCAGTAATTCATGGAATTTGCCCCAAGTCCTAATCTGGCTAGAACAGGGTAGTTCAAATTAGCCAACTTCAAGAGCTCATAACTTGAGTTCTACTTATTCAAAAGGGATGCATTGGTAATGAAAATTGGTTCAGTTAGCTTTAAAACCATATAGGTTTCGTATAGTTTCACTTAGTTTTTCATTTTTAGTGAATTTTTAATTTTTTGAGCTTAAATCTGCCTAGTATAGATAGGTCTAGGTTAATCTTCAATAACTTGAGTTATATATAAACTTAATGGGACCAAAAAGGTTAGAAACTAGAGACATAACACTTCAACATATCCAAAATTCAGGTCTAAATAAGTTAAAATGAAGTTATGGCTTAATTTACAAAAATTAGGCAGGATCAAAAGGATGTGACAGAAAACTAATTCAAGACCAAGGTTATGAAAATTTGTTTGATTATTGAAATATATATATCTTGCATTGATTTTCTATATGAATGATTGTCTGGTTGACTAATACTATTCACAAAGAAGCAGATTTGATCTGTTATACTATAAAAATTCTGACAGAACTTATGTACATAATATGTCATATATGCAAATACACGTGTTATTTAAGTTGATTTGATCATAATATAAAGGCTATGTGAAATCCATTTGCCTGAAAGAATGCATGCAAGAATGTTTGATGGTAAGTGTACAAGAATGCATAGAGTATATTATGATGATATAATCATGATTATTCTTATGAGAGAATGCATAATTGCATATAAATGAAGAAAGTATATATGTAAGATCCCTTCACATTGGAGGCAGTTGTTTGGATCCCTCCAAGTGAAGGCAGTTAAAAAAATAAGATGTGGGTCCTTTCACTTGGAGGCAGTTGCACATTGGGTCCCTCATTGTGAAAACAGCTAAAACTATTGGGTCCTTCTATGTTGGAAGTAGTTAGCCAGCTGAGTCCTTCCAATTTAGAGGCATGTGGGTCCCATTGTAGGTTAGTACTATGTGACTACGGTCACGAGTTGAGCTCACTCATAGATCATTCTACCCAAGGGCAATAAAGATTAAAGAAAAAGAAGTAAAGGATGCACCCTAGGGACGGTGATATGTAATGTCAAGATATGCCAAGAAGAGAAAGCGAAGAAAGCTAAAGAAAAACAAGTGCATCAGCATAAGCTTAAGTATAAGCATTTGCATATATTCCAGATATTCTTAGTATGTTGAAATTATTATTATATTTGAGCATGCCATGACTGCTATTCTAGTTATAAATTTTGAGTTATTCATGTTATTTCCGTTATGATCCAAGTCGGTGAATAAAATGAACTATGTTTCGAACAATATATTTCTAAAACTATAAAACTGAATATTTTATATAGCCTGATCACTTTTTCATAATAAACCGAAGCAGCTAGAGATAATAACGATGATACTATGTGTGATAATTTAGAGAATCCTACTGAGAATTTTAAATTCTAACTCCTATATTTATTTTCGTATTAGCTCCAGATAGTGCAATAAACCCTGAAGATGGTCATCCTAGGCAGAATCAAATAGAATGAGTAGAGACAACCAAAGGTTATTGTTAAACAAGGTCTGTTTAAGAAACAATAACAACTCCCGAATATGGTATTATGACTTAAGCATAGTACTATGCTTGGGAAAGTGTTACATTATGGTATCAGAGCAGTTAAATCCTCCCCAGACCAGAGGATTTGGACTGACTATGTTTCCAATGCACTGTGGAATCCTTAGAAAATGTTATGTGATAAATCTTATCTGCTCAGATAAGATATAGGAATTAGATGTGCATGACCGCTCAATTGTGAAAGTAATTAGTTGCTGTCACGCTTAACTTATTATTGAGCCTGATCAACTCAATATTTTGTTGTGTGCGATTAGGAACTAATGGCTTCTAGGGGCGTGGTAGGCTACGAACTGTACCCACTCCAGAAGACACTGTTGATTTCATGTACACTTTGCGGGAGATGGCATATGCCATGGGCAAAAAAACTACTGTAGTACACCAAATGATGGACCAGCTAGGAAGACAACTTGAAGCTAGTCACAGAGGAAACCTGAATGGCCTAGAAGTGGACTTGGAATGCCTCAAATTTGCTAAATTCAGAAAAGAGAATCCGCCTGGTTTTAAGGGAGCTTTTGACCCAGATAAGTCGAGAAGTGGGTCAACGCAATGTAGAAGGTCTTTTCTGTCTTAGCTTGCACTGATCAACAAAAAGTGGACTTTGCCACTTATATGTTAGAAGCGGACGCGAAGTTTTAGTGGAGTGGTGCGAAGAGGCTATTGGAAGGATCCTAAGCTGATATCACTTGGGAAATGTTCAAGGAGGCATTTATCATAAGTATGTCCCTACATCAGTGCAAAACGCTAAGGAATTGGAGTTCATGAAACTTTAATAAGGAAACATGAGTATTTCAGAGTATATTGCTAAGTTCGAAGAACTCTATAAATTTTCCACCATCTATCAGTGCAACCTTGACAGAAATTTGAAATGAATCAAATTTGAAGGATGACTGAAAACGGACATCTTGGCATCAATAGGGCCAATGGAGATAAAAGATTTTGCTGCATTGGTGAACAAAAGCCAATCAATTGAAGAATATAACAAGAAACTTGCCGATACTAGGTTGGAGAGTTGTGGAGATAGGCTGGCACTTGAAGGCCAGCAGTTTCAGCATATTCCACCACCAAAGAAGCTGTTTCAACCTAATGGAAATGAAGATAAATAGCCACAAAGCTCACCCACAAAGCAAGAATGCTCAAAATATGGAAAGTATCATGGACGAATGCCTTGTTTGGCTAGGCAGAATATATGTTTCAAGTGTGGAAAGCCAGGATATATGATTAGAGAATGCCCTGGGCATCAGCTACCTACTTCTAAGCGGCAACATCTAGGAAGGGTCTTTACCTTGAATGTTGAAGAGGCTACTTCCCCGAAGGAGTTGAAGTGAAATTAGGGATAATCCAGGACAAGAACTTATTTTTGCTGACTGTGTTATGTTGAATTATATAACTAGGTTTACTATATTTTCTCAAATATGCTTATCGAATTTACGTGTGCTTATATGTGAACTCTTTTATCAGACTCTTACGGTAATACATAGTTAGTTTTGGAACTAAATTTTGAGGACAAAAATTTTTTAAGAAGGGTAATAATATAACATCCGAAAAATTTTAACACTGTTAAATTGATTTATTCAGTTTTATCGCATAATAAAGATTAATTAAGAATCGATTAAGAATTTATTTAGAGCCAATTAGGTATTAATTAGAGAGATTTGGACTAGACAAAATTAGAATAGCAACATAGAAAGTCTCATAAGATTTTCCAAACCGTTTTGCCGATTTGAAGGAAATCGATAGAGATTCGATATTTTAAACTGTCAAAACTGAATCAATGGAATAATATACTCAAAACCCTAAATCTAATGGCTGAAAACTCAGCCACTTAACCCACTAAAAGTAGTGCAAGACAATCACAAAGAGTAAAGGGAATTGGCTAAAATTGAGCCACAAAACTCTCTACCAATGGTAAGCTTTTCTTCCAACTACCCCAAAAAATTTAGCTTGCCTTATTTCCTTTTCTGCCCAAGCAGAATTTGCCCTCTTCCAGCAGACTTCCTCTTTCTTCTCTTCATCTTCTTTATCTCCTTCTTCCATTTTCAGCCTCCATCAAGCCTCTTGCACACATATCCTTCACTAGAAATTCAAGACTAGCTAGTTTTACATCGACAGTTATTATAGTTAGTACTATTATAACACTATTCCCTTATTTGTTAAGGGTAGTTGTGTAAAATTAGGATAGCTTAGTTGTCGCTTGGTCCTTGAATCATGGCAACTGAATGAGTAATGGAATTCCTTATTAGTGTTGCTGATGTATCGAGTATTATTCAATAATGAAAATACAAACACTTCACTCTCTGTTCATACTCCTAGTCTTCACTACAATGCACTAATGAAATGATTTCTAAATTGTCATTCCCTAGTCATTAGCTGAGTTTGCTCAGATTTCACTAGCATTTCCTTGAAATTCTCCGATCCTTTATCAAATGGTATCAACAGGTTAGACCTCAACTTGTGATAGTGGACTCCACCCAAGCTCAGAGCTCCGTGCAAGAATTGGAGAAGAACTATCGCGAAAGATAATAAAAGGCGACGAATACGATGAGTCAAACATACTTAGATTTATTAGCTCAATTTCAAACTCTTACTTTAGCGGTATGGAGATATAGAAGGCCTCGAAAACTTAGAGAGAGGAACCATCTCATACTAGTACCAACAAACAACCCCTTGATGAGGATAATCCTAATACAGGTTTGAATTCTACTGGCCAACACTCTATTTATGCATCTACGATCTCAACAGTGGAGTTTTTTAAGTTTGGTGAAACTCACCTTAAAGTTTGGCTCCGTAAGTGTGACCAATTTTTTTGGCATTGGATAATACCAAGCTTGAATCTAAAGTTAGATTAGCATCCATGCATGTCTATGAATGGGCGTGCGATTCAATGGACTTTAACTATATGAAGAGGTAATTCCAAATTTATCCTAATTGGCCATAATACATAGTTGATGTTACTCTCAGATTTGGTGAAGTCTTTACTACCCCTTTGGGTGTACTCATTTCAATTAAGCACATGGGTAAGTGCATGATTATATAGATGCTTTTGAGTTGGCCTTTACGCAAGTGAATTTATGACAAGAACATGCTTTGAGTATCTTCTTGGAAAGATTAGAGAAACAAACCCAAATGAATGTGAGAATGTTTAATTCCACTTCCATGGTTCATGCAACTAAGCTAGCAAAGCTGTTTGAAGCTTCCTAACCTATGAAACACTCAAATTCCCAACAATACAAATGGAATCACTAAAAATTTAACTAACCAAACACTTTTTCCTAGACATAAACTCAAAATACAAACCATAGCCACTAGCCTTGGCCATAAACCAAACCTTTCTGATTGATCATGCTCCTCAAATTTTCTCTTCTAGTGAAATGGTAGAAAGAAGGGCTAGGGGCTTGTGCTTGTTTTATGATGAACCTTATACTCTCTTGCACCACTTGAAGCATAAGAAGGCCCAACTATTCATAAATGAGGGTGATGATGATGAGGATGTGGAGGAATCAATAGAAGCTATTCTAGAATAAGCTTTACTTACAAATGCTTCCACTAATTTGTAATTATTAATAAATGCTATGTCTGGTAGTGTAGCATATTAAACAATAAGGGTTTTAGGATTACACAATAAGAAGTTGCTACACATACTTATTGATAGGGGGAGCACTCATAATTTCTTAGACTTAGAACTGGCCAAGAAATTGGGATGCAAATTGGAAGCAATTACTCCACTACATGTAGCATTGGCTAAGATGCAGGCACAATATATTTGCAAGGGTTTCTCATGACAACTACAACATTTTTTTTTTTTTTTTACCTCTGACATTATGAACCTTCCTTTGGGTTATTGTGATCTTGCACTGGGAGTTCAATGGCTATCCACCCTCAGTCTTATCATTTAGTATTTCTAGAGGCTGTAGATGGAATTCACTTACCAAGGTGCAAGAAATGTTTTGAGAAGTGCATCTTACTAGGGTAACAATGATTGGCACTTTATCTTTTAGCCAAATGCTGCAGTAGGGGGTTCAATTAAGCCTCCTCCAACTAGTTCCTTCCACTTAATTGATGCATAATACTGTAAGTTTTTTTGGCTATAGCTTGGAACACACATTTAATATACCTACAAAAATTGAAGATCTTATTCAAGAGTATGATGATATATTTCAAGGGCCAAAGAATTTGCCACCTATAATGCCAAGTTTTGACCTATTGGCTTTGAACTAAGAAGAATGGAGAGGAAATCAATTTTGTTCCAAAAGAACTTAACTAGTTCTGTATTAGTTTGCTAATATATATACATACAACAAGTATTATGATTACACAAACTTCTCCTTTAAGTTTTTAGTCTTGTCTACTACAAGTTTAATCATTACAAGCTTCAAAATATCTTTCCTAAAAGAAGACTTAACACAAATTAGTAATATTAAATATAAAAAAATACTAATATGAGATATGACAGCAAAAGTGTCACAAGCTTCAACACTCCTCCTTGGCACTTTTGCTGGAAACACCAAGGATAGTCCTTAATGTTTCAAACCTTGCTTTGGGCAAGGCCTTGGTCAAGATGTCAGCAACTTGATCCTCTAAATTGCAATGAACCAGCTTCATTTCCTTTTTCTTTTCTACTTCTCTAACAAAATGGTATTTGATCTTGATATGCTTGGTTCTTCCATGGAATACAAGGTTCTTCACCATTGCCACTGCTGATTTGTTGTCACAGAAAATATCAATTGCTTCCTTTTGCTTTTGATTCAAATCTTCCAACACTTTTCTCAACCAAATTGCTTGGTTTACAGTAATTGCAGCAAATATGTATTCTGCTTCAGCTGATGATTGAGCAATAGTTTCTTGCTTCTTAGAATTCTAGCAAAAAGCACCTGAACTAATCGAAAACACATATACTAATGTGCTTTTCATGTCATCACAAGAACCAGCCCAATTACTATCAGTTTACCTAATCAACTTCATATCAGCAGATTTTCTAAACCAAATTCCCAGCTCCATTGCACTTTTAATATACCTCAGAACCCTTTTAGCAACTTGGTAATGCTTTGCACTAGGATTTTGCATGAACCTGGATAGCAAGCTTGCAGAAAACATGACATCTGGTCTTGTAGCTGTTAAATACAATAAACAACCAAATATGCTTCTATATACACCAGCATCTACCTTTCTAGCTCCATCTTCTTTGCTTAATTTCTCATTTTGCATCAATGGGGTGCTGACTAGTTTGCAATTTGCCATGATAAACTTCTTCAAAACTTCCATGGCATATTTTCTTTAGCATATGAAGATTCCTTATTGAGTTTGATGAATCTCCATTCCAAGAAAATAAGTCATTTCTCCCAACTCTGTCGTCTCAAATACATTGTTCATTTCATATTTAAATTTCTCTACAAGAGTAGAGTTGCTTCCATTCACCAACAAGTCATTAGCGTATAAGGATATGATAATCAAATCACAACCAACTTGCTTGACATACAATGTAGGCTTACTAATGCTTTTGTCAAACCCAAATTGCAACAAATAATTATCAATTCTACTGTACTAGGCTCTTGGAGCCTACTTCAACCCATATAAAGCCTTCTAGAGTAAATAAACTTTGTCTTTATCCAGCAACTACAAAGCCTTCTGGTTGTTCAATAAAAGTCTCTTCCTCCAAGTAACCATTAAGAAAGGCTGATTTAACATCTAGTTAGAAAATTTTCCAACCTAGTTAATCTGCCAAGGCTATTAGTAGCCTTATAGTATCATATCTTCCTAATGGAGCAAATGTGTCAGTGAAGTCAACTCCATATTGCTAGGAATAACCCTTAACTACCAATCTTGCTTTGAGTTTGTTGACAAAACCATATGAATTTAACTTGGTTCTATATACCCACTTGACACCTATTACTTTCTTATTCTTGGGCCTGTCTACTAGCTGCCAAGTTTCATTCTTTTCAGTCATGCTTAGCTCCTCCTTCATTGCAGCCAGCCAACCATATGAACTTGCCACTTTAATAAAACTGGCCGGTTCTAATATTGCAGCATTGCATCTTTCATAAATGTCAGATAGAAATTTGGTTCCTCTTATAGTAGCTTCAGTATCATTTTCAAATTCATAACTTCTATTTGCTTCTTCTTTGGATATGTTTCTTCTAACTGAGCCTTCACCAACTTGCTCAATCTCATTCCTATCCCAATTCCAAATAGCAACTTCATCAAATTTAATGTCTCTAGTGACCATAATTTTTTCTGTTTTCAAGTTAAATATCTTGTAACCTTTAGCATTGCAGCTATAACCCAAGAAAATTCCTACATTAGCTTTTTGATCAAGCTTTTCTCTTCTGGCCTCTTGAACATAGAAGTAACATATGCATCCAAAGACTCTAAGATGATCCACAGCTAGCTTGACCTCAAACCATGCTTCAAATGGAGCTTTATCCTTAAGAGCCTTTTTTGGTAGCCTGTTAATTAGGTAGACAACAGTATTAACTGTCTCTGCCCATAAATTCTTTGGAAGCTTCTTCTCAATCAACAAGCATGTTGCCATCTCCATGACAGTACGATTTTTCCTTTCACTCACTCTATTTTGTTAAGGAGTGTAAGGATTGTGAGCTGGTGTTGAATACCAACTTCCTAACAAAAGTTCCCAAATTTCTCTGATGTGTACTCAGTACCATTATCAGATTTGAACACGTTAATTATGCAATCAGCTTGGTTCTCAACGAGGCTCTTAAACCTCCTAAACACATCAGCAACTTCTGACCTTTTCTTCAAAAAATGGACCCAACACATGCGGCTAAAGTCATCTATAAATAAAGTGAAATATTTGCTTCCATTAAGTGATGGTGTTCTCATAGGTCCATACACATCAGTGTGAATCAACTGCAGCTTCTTTGAAGCTTTCCAAGCACCATTTTTAGGAAAAGGTAGCCTATGCAGCTTTCCAAGTGAACATACCTCTCAAATAGATTTAATGCATCAATAACAAGCATATTTTGAGTTAGGCCTTTGCAATACATGTGCTTTAAAGAAAAATAGTTAAAATGGCCAAATCTTTTATGCCATAATAAGGATTCATCAAGTGAGCTAATAAAAGCATGTATATTAGTTTGCTTCCAATTAATTGGAAGCTTCTATCAATCATTTTAACAACAAGAATTTTAGCTTGAACAGGATCAAGCACACTATATGAGTTATTCTCAAAATGTATTGCATAATTTTTTTTCAAGTAACCGACCAACACAAAGCAAGCTTTGGCTTATCTCAGGCACAAAAAGTATATCAGAAATTAATCTTGTACTTGAGGGGGTCTCTACTGCATTGACACCTTTGCCTTTGACTTGCACATGCTTTCCATTTTCCACTTTCACCTTTGAAGTGTAGCTTTTGTATATCTCTATAAATAAGCCAACATCATAAGTCATATGGTGAGTATAACCACTATCCACCAACCAAGCATCTAAACTATAATTTGCTGCATAACATGCTGCAACAAACAAATTCTCTTCTTGTTCCACTTCATTTTCTGCCACTTGAGCCTGCTATGTTTGCTGCTCAGGCTTATTTTTACATACATTCTCCACATGGCCAATTTTGTTTGCATGATCTGCATTAAACTCCTAGTCTATACCAGTAATAGTGAGTTGGATGACCCTTTTTCTTGCAGTGTGGGCAAAACTGAACCTTATTTTTCTTGGTACCACCTTTATTCTCTTGAGATTCTTTCTTCTCTTTATAATTTTTCTCTCCAAAATATTTCTTTCCACTGCTGGTTGATGGACTTTTTTTTCTTTATTGGTTACTAGAAAAGCCCCTTCATTAGCTTCTTGCCTAAGTTATCTCCTTTGCTCTTGTGCTTGCAAAGCACTTACTAGCTCTGAGAGGGTTAGGCTGTCTAAGTCTTTGGAGTCTTCCAAAGAGTAAATTTTTTACTCATATTTCTTAGGAAAGCTAACAAGTACCTTCTCTACAATCCTATTTTGTGTGAGTTCCTCTCCAACAAGCCTAATCTGGTTTATAACTTTCATGATCCTATCAGAATATTCTTTGACAGTCTCTGTCTCCTTCATCCTCAAAAGTGTTATCAAGTGCCCTCAAGAATTTAAGAAGGGGGTGAATTAAGTTCTAAAGTTTTTAGTAATCTTTTTCACAAAATCCCTTTCTTTTTTATCTTATTGAAAATAAATGACTAAATGATAGACTATTAAGGAATAAATGCAAGTTCTAAATTACTTTAACAATGTATAAGATGAATTTAACTTTCAACAAAGTAAATAGATAAGGGAAGAGAAAGTGCAAACTCAGATTTATCCTGGTTCGGTCACCCCTTGTGGCCTACGTCCAGTCTCGAAGCAACTGCCTAGGATTTTTCACTATGCTCCAACTTTTCAAGGTGTTTGGAAACCTTTACAATTCTTTGAGCACTCATACTTTTGAGAATTCTCACTCTAGTGCTTCAGTCACTCTTAGAACAAAAGGATATGTCACCCTTTAATCCTCGTGAGGGATGCCTCACCCTCTTACAAGTTTTTAGAATAAAAGAACAGACAATTCACTTTCTGCTTAGAGTAGATGTTTTAAACTGAAGCACTAGAAAGTTTTCAAGAGATAAAGTTTTTTGGGCACAAAACTTGATTGACAAATCAAGGGATATGAAAGATGATTAAGAGCAAATGATACTTGATTTTTCTTCTACTCAGAATCTGTCATATAATAAGTATTTATAGGCCATAATAACTTGCTAGCCATTTGGAAGTTTTATCCCAAAAAGACATGACTCTTTAAAACTAGTCGTTTTGTACATTTAACCATAATGTAATCGATGACACTGTGTAATGACACAATTCTGGAAAAAAAATAACAACATTGTAATCGATTACAATCCATAGTAATCGATTACCAAAATGACAATTTGCAAATTTCGTTAAGAAAAGCAATTGTAATCGATTACAAAACCATTGTAATCGATTACCAGAATGACCATTCATAAATTTGCTGTGAAAATTAATTGTAATCGATTAAAAAACAAAAAGTAATCGATTACATGTGTAGAAACTACTTGTTATCATTAACTTAATTATTTTCCCTTCAAATGAAATCTATTGTGATTAATTTTCAACTCAATTTCTTCAAGAAACACCATTTTAGTAAAGTTTCTTTTCAAATTAAAGTTTATGGTTAAGATTCAAAGAAAAACTTGTCTAAAACTGATTTTAAGGATAGTGGCCAATAAGTTTACCAAAAGAAAACATTTTAACAAAAAGAATTTAGGTACTAAGACTTTAACCATGTTAACCGTGGACTCGTTCTTCTTCAAGTAGATTTGCGCCATTTTTATTGCAACCAGTTGCATTCTCTTGACATCATCAAAACCTACAATATAATCAATCACAAAAAGTTAAAACTCCCTTCTGAGATTCAAGACCTGCATCTGTTTTGTCTTCTCACTGCCTTCAAACTCTTGCTTGAGAGTGTCCCAAGCTTGCTTTGCAGTTTCATAAGCCATAATCCTTGTGAATATTGCATATGAAATGCATTTTGGATGTAGGACAGTGCTTTGAATCTCTTAGCATGCTCCTCACTATGTTGCTTCATCAAGGCTATAGTAGGATTGGCAGGCAACGAAGGTAGATTTGCTCCTATTTCCATAACTTCCCAAAGATCATAAGAACTCAAATAGGTTCTCATTTTGACAGCCCATATTGGGTAATTTTCCATCAAGAAAATAGGAGGTGAAGGTGCTGAAAAACTTGATGAGGCCATTGATGAAGGTTTTTTGGTTTTTTTTTTTTTTTTTTGTGAAGGGAACTTTGTTTTCTCTCAAACTTACACTCACAGCCACTCAAAGACCTGAGAAGGCTCTGATACCAAATGTTGGTTTTGAACTAAGAAGAATGGAGAGGAAAGTCAATTTTGTTCCAAAAGAACTGAACTAGTTCTGTATTAGTTTTCTGATATATATACATACAACAAGTATTCTGATTACACAAACTTCTCCTTTAAGTTTTTAGTCTTGTCTACTACAAGTTCAATCATTACAAGCTTCAAAGTATCTCTGCTAAGACAAGACTTAACACAAATTAGCAATATTAAATATAAAAAAATACTAATATGAGATATGACAGCAAAAGCGTCACAAGCTTCAACATGACCACATAATACCTTTAAAATAAGGTTCAAATCCTATTAACCAAAGGCCCTATCATTGCTCAACCGCACAAAAGACCATCATTGATAGGCTAAATGATGAGATGCTAGCCCAAGGTTTTATACAACAAGTAATAGCCATTATGCTTCTCTGGTGGTGTTGGTGGGCAAGAAGGATGGAAGTTGGCGCTTTTGTGTTGATTGTAGGCAACTTAATGAGCAAAGAATGTGTTGGGTCAAATTCTAAAGTTTAGTTGAAAGCCATAAGCATGTCTAATATGGAAATTTTTTTTACTAGAGTTGAGGGTTCGATTTGGCAAAGGTGAATAAGCCTCAAGACACATGATTAAAAGATGGTAGAAATTATAAGAATTTGGTTGAAGTCAAAAAATATCTCGCAATCAGCTTTTAGAGATTGTTGACAAATCTCATAACTTAGCATAAATCACTGATGATTAATTGAATATAAGAAGATTGACATCACAAGTATGATACTAATGTCAAAAGACAATTTGGCAATGTCAAGTAGTGGTAGAAAAACACCAAAGGTGATAGTTTGGCAAGGCAAATTATAGAGTCATGAGGCGAAGAAAGTTGAGGAAATACATAGTTGTTGAAGTAGTTTTTATCAACAAATCACTGACAATTATTTCTTCTAAAAGCACAAGAGCACATAAAGTGGAGAATATGAGTAGTTGCCAGTATTTGAAGCATATGCATATTAAGGCATGTCCAAAAGCAGTTACTAGAGTCTCAAAGCTGAATGTGGGTAGTTTTTGGCGTCCCACTAACATCATGGTTGTAACATCCTCTCGAAATGCAGTACTATGCTTAAGTCAGAGTACCATACTTAGGAATTGTTATGGTTACCTGAGTGAGCCTTAACTGATAGCAACTTCAGCCGTCTTTGCAACTTCTCGAACTATCTGGAGATAACATGAAAATAGGAGTGAGAATTTAAAATTCTCAATAGGATTCTTTAACTATTATACATAACGTCATCGTTGTCATCTCCAGTTGCTTCGGTTTATTATGAAAAAGGTGAACATGTTATACAAACTGTTTAATTTTATAGTTCAAAAATATATTATCCGAAGCAAGGTTCATTTTATTCATGCACTTGTCCTTTGGGCAGGCCAACACAAAGTCAATTCCTGAATTATACTATGAATAATAACTGAAGCGTATTAAAATGCACATGCCTTTACTTGTACATGAATTTGTGCAAATACATTGGTGCTTTCCTTTAACTTTCTTTCCTTGTTACACATATCCCAGAGTACGATCGCCATGTCATACTCCATCGGGGTGTGATCACCATGTCACACTCCTTAGGAATACGTTTTTCCTGCCACGTCCCAGAGTATGATCGCCCTGTCATACTCCATCAGGTGTGATCGCCATGTCATATCCCTTAGGGTGTGGAATCATTATGCCACATTCCAGAGTATGATCGCCATGTCATACCCCATCAGAGCGTGATCGTCATGTCACGTCTTTCGAAATATGGACTCATCATCATACCTTTCATCATAGAATCTTTATATGCCACACTCCAGAGTATAATAGCCGTGTCATACCCCATCAGAACGTGATTATCATGTCACGTTCCTTAGGAATATGGGACCTTCATCATATCCTTTATCGTGAATATTTATATGCCACCATAAGTTTTTGGTACTTACACTAGCTGAGTCATGCCATGCCTCATGTGAGTGGGATACTTGCATATGCTTCAATCTTTATTCTTTACTGCCCTTGGGTAGTTTGATCTAGTAGTGAACTCAACTCGTGATCATCATCACACCGAAAACTCGGCAGCATAACAGATCATGTCCACTTTCCCATGAATAGCGGTAGGCAACCAGGAACTTTAATCAAACAACAAACTTGAGATAGAACGTTAAAATCATACCAAGAATATAACAATATCCACAGCTGCAAATTTTAAAATCCTACGTCTTAATCTATCTTGCAAGCTTTTAATTTCTAATGATGTTCCCAAACTCGAACTTATGACCAATTTCCGAGTTCCGAGATAATATTAGTCTCATATGTAAAGTCAATGTCTTGATTCTCGACTTCCGGGGTTGTATTGAAGACCCTAGACTTCCAGATTCAAGTATCTTAGGTTCTATATTCTCGTCCTTTACTCTAGATTTCAAGTGATTTCCGACATCTGACCTTAAGCTACAATCAATCTTTCAATGCCTTTATGAATGTTTCCTAAATTTCGAGTTCCGACATTAACCATTCCTAATCGGGTTTGCTATTTACCAAGTCCCGAGTTCAACGTGAGTTCAACCTTAAGTACACTCTTCCGAGTTCAACCTTAAGTATATCATTTCGAGTTCAACCTTAAGTACACAATATCTAGCTCTTCGTTTGCTAAGTCTCGAGTTCCGATATTAGCGAAGCTTAATCTAGTATTCATACATGTCTTCAGCCAGAATTGCACTCTTATAAGAGAAAATTCACCAAAAATAGGAATTTGGGTTAAATCATGCGAAATTTATATCAACTTAAAGCTAACAGAACAAGATTTCAAATGAATCAAGTTGCATCTCATTTACATGATTATAATTTAATATATAAGCTTCAAAACTTGACCCTACTGGACTACCCTGTTCTAGCCTGGATTGGATATAGGGCAATTTTCTTGACTCACTGGGAACAAATGGGACCTTAACTAACTCGAAAATTTTGATGAGATATTCTTTTATGTGTAAGCTTTCTAACAAAATTGGTTTCACTTAATTCCAAGTCATATAGGGTGAGTTCTTCCCTGAACAACCTAGTCTGCCCAGAATCAAACTCAAAAACCTAGGTCAAACTTCAAAAATTCATATCTCTCTTAATACTAATCCAATGGCCTTATATTATATATGTATGGAAAGCCCTGAATGTATACTTTCATATAAACATAGTTTCATCGGATTTAACTGGCTGTAGGTGGAGCCGTACACTCCGCCATACGGACTGCCATGGACTTTTCACCTAGACAACATCTTAATTCTCCACTCCTTCTAGTTTTCTCCTTCTAACTTTATTTCCAACTCAAGATTTCATGTTAATCTAGCCATAAACCATCAAATATATTCAATATTCATGCAGCCATTGTTCAGAGAATTTAAGAACAGAAATGGAATCCTACCTTGCCTAGTTGAAATCTTGTTGATTTGGTGTCCTAGATGGAAGCAACTCTTGATGAAACTTGAAGAGAGAATGAAGATGGAGTGGGATGAGTGTGTATGGAAGAGAAATGGAGAGTGGTCAACTCCTTATGCTGGCCGAGATTACCAAGGGAGAAGGAATGAAAAAGGTGAAGATTTTTGAAGCAAGCTTCATATTGATTGGTGGACTCCATCTTGCCTTCCAATTTGGCTTGGCTTCCCACTCTTCATGGCTGAAAGTAGCACCACATGTGGGGGAATCTTGGCTAAATCTTGGCCATCCATTCTAGGGCTCTCACAGTATAACCTTTATTGATCCGGTTCCAACAGTCTTAAATACCGAAATCTTACCGATTTCTTTTAAATTGGTAAACCGGTTTTTAGAAAATTCTGTAAGGCTTCATATCTTCCTAATCAAATTCCATTATGCCTAATCATTTTAAATCACACTTAATTAGATTTAAGTGAATGTTAAATCGAATCCTAATTAATCACAGTTATTTGCTAAAAATCGAACACTTCGATTAAAAACGATTAAAATTTTTCGGGCGTTACAATGGTAACCATCGAGAATAGATGGCAACAGTTTAAGCTAGGATTTTCGTCTATAAATAAAAGTTCTTAGGATTAGTTTAGGGCTGAAAATTTTTACTAGAAGACACTCAAAGCTATCTCATCATGTTGACATTTAAGAATGAAGAGGAAATCTTGTAAAATCTCCACACTTATCTTTGATCTTCAGTTTCTTAGGATTAATCGTTCATTTAATTTTGTTTCTTTACATTTCCTTTACATTTTTATGTTCATTTTCTGTTCTTTACATTTTCAAGTTCTTAATTACAAAATCCATTTCAAAATACTTGTTCTCGTATTTAACTTCGAGTTAAATTGTGCCATTTATGTCAAGGCTTACTAGTAAAACATTGTCAATATTTGGCCTCGACAAATGTCGAGAATTGAACTTTTTGACAAAACTCTTATCTTGAGAACTCGCAAGAAGAGTTACTTCTGCTCCCCGAATCGAGATCTATAAAGTAAGTTTGTTGATTTTATTTGTTTCCTCAACCAAAATCCAAGCAAAACAAAATGAAGGATTGCTTTCCCATTCCTTTAATTGATGATCTATTAGATGAGTTAGGAGGATCTATGGCTTACTCCGAATTAGACCTCAGATTGGGCTATCATTAGTTAAGATTGCATAATGGTGAAGAATTTAAGACTGCTTAATTTCAAGACATACTCGAGTAATTTCAAGTACTTAATCATGCCTTTTGATTTGACCAATCATTGATGAATTCAGTCTTTCATGTTTCCCTCAGGGAGTTTGTCATTATTTTCTTTGATGGTATTCTTGCATGGAGTTATTCTCTAGAAGCACATGTGGAACATTTAAGAGCTGTTTTTAACGTTTTAAGGCAGCATTCCTTTTTCTTGAAAAGAACCAAGTGTACATTTGCAGCAGGGAGAGTGGAATACCTTGATCACATAATTTGTAGAGGTGGTGTTGCAACGGATCCTTCAAAGCATCAGCAGTTGTAGATTGGCCAATTCCCTCTAATTTCAAGCAATTATGAGGCTCTCTTGGGTTAGCTGGCTACTACCGATTTGTTAGAGAGTTTGGGAAGATTGCTCACCCTCTTAGCTGAATTATTGATGAAAGACAACTTTGCGTAGACAGAGTCTGCTGTACTAATGCATTCAAAAAATTGAAACAGGCCCTCATTTCTTCTCCTGTGCTTGTTTTACCCGATTTTAACAAAACTTTGGTGGTAGAGACTAATGCCTCTGGTTCAGGCATTGGGACCAAAACACCAAGTTCTGCCGGTTTATGGGAGAAAGTTCTTGATTGTTATACATGCTGTGCTAAAATGGGGAAGCTATCTTAGTGGAAAGCCATTAATACACCTTATTTTGTATTATATACACTTACTATCATCATTATGTTAACTATTTGTATTTCACTTTTTTATTTCGGTTCGGAAAAACAAGTTGCATGCATCGATAATATGGTTCAAATCTATTACATAAACTCTAGCACTCTAGTTATAACCAAAGGCGTATTTTGGCATATGTTTTATTTTAGTTTCATATAATTTTTGATACAATATTACTTAGTTAATCTTACAGCAGCAATACAAAAGCCCCATGCTTTCCTTGCAAAACCCCCCTTTCTGAAACCCAAAATCAGCGCAAAGTTGGTTGCAATCTGCATCATTTTTGCATAGCTCTTTGCAAACTAAATTTTGATCATCCCAACTTGTTGCTGGCCCTGCATTATTGAGAACAAAATTCATAATTTTATGCACATGATAACTTGCTTTCCACTTGTGAATTTCATCATATCATTGATATGGAATTATGGGCTTATATACTAACTACCCAAGACATGACTGCAAGATACTTTTGTGATCTAGACATAAACAGGCATAGAGCTTCAGCAGTTTATACAAACTCAGTTAAAATTCATAAAATATAAATGTTATTAGTATTACTCACCTAGCACAACGTAAAGATCATACGATTTATTTTTCACAATGTATTTATTAGTCATTTATTGGAAATACAATTGAAGATATGAAATTTCTTCTTTCTTACCTGAAGCTAGAAGCAAAGCAGTGCATAAAACTCCTAAAAGAAAAGCTTGACGGTCGTGAAAAGCCATTTTGTGAGGATTTCACCTTGAAATTCTGGTATCTGTATTTTGTAAGACGGGGATGGTATGGATACCATTATCTTAATTGTATATATACTTTTTATATTAAAAATAGTAAGAGACTTTGCTCTTACAATTCCATAGGATGGAATATTCATGATTACTCGCCCTTCCAATAAGTTCACTTCCCAAGAAGCAAACTTGTGTTCGGATTCTTATAAGGATCAAGTTATTTACTATCCATCCAATAACTTGTTGGTCATTATATTAAGTATATGGTGATATATATTTGGCAAAATTTGATGAAAAAAATAGAATAATGAAAGAAATTAATTTGTATATATTAACATTGTAAAAAAAATTTACATTGTCAACCAATAAAATTATAAAAAAAGTGCTAGATTATAATGGGTGGTTATCTAGTATAATTTGATATTTTCTTGCATTTTTATTAGTTGACAGTATAAAATTTTTTTATACTATCAGTATATATAAATTAATCTCATAATAAAATGTATTTTAAATGAACAGAGAGAGTAAGTAAACTTGTATTTAATGAAAAAAAGAAATTTTGACACAACTTTTAAAATTAAAAACATGAAAATAAAATAAACAGTTTTTTTCTAGTAAAGTAAAAAATTGCACATGAATACTTCCTTCATCTTTGTGCATCTTTAAAAATATTAATATTAATAAATTCAAATGAATTTTATCTACAGCAAACGCAATCTATTATTTAGTAGTTTCAAAAATCCCCAAACGAATGATAAAAAATACACAATATTATAAAATCTACGCAAGGAAACAACAAAAAGTTAACGTACATATCAAAAGTTGGTAAGAAAGCTCTCTTCTCATTATTTACATAACTTTTTTTCTCGTTTCAAAAGTTCACGTGCGGATAAATTGTTCGTGATATTTATCACAAAAAAAAAAAAGAAAAGAAAATTGTTGTACCAAAAAATTATTATGAAAATTTAATAATTCAATATTTATTTAAAATTTACAGAAACGTATGAATAATTATGTTCAAATTATAATATATCAATTCTATAAAGAAAATATATTAGTTTTTATAGGTTAACTTTTTTTTCTCAATTTAATAAATAATATTATGCAAGTTTTCATTTTCTAAATAAATCATTTGATTCTCTATCGGTTTTCATCTTTAAATATGAAAACTAAAGTTAAATTCTCTTTCTTCATTAAATACAAGTTTAACCATGGTCTCTCATCATTAAAAGTATGTTTCATTATTTTATTTTTTTAATTAAATTGTGTCATTATGGATCATTAGATCAAACGAAAATCCGCGAGTTGGGTAGATGATAAATATTATATTAAAAAAATATACAAATCAATAATAAAATATTCATTGCTTTGGTTAGTTTATTGTATGTTGAAAATACAATGTAAGAGATGAAACCAACATTTTTTTTTCCTGATTCAGGACTAAAGCAATGAATCAATTTTCGGAAATACGAAAATTCATTTTATGAGAATTTCACATTTAAATTCTATCTCTGTGTCTTGTAAGATAGATGAATTTTTACTATTGTATATACAGTCTATATCAACTTATATCTGTATAATTTTAGGTAATTCTTATATTATTGAATAATTTTTTATTGGTATAATTTTTTATGAAACCTATCATTGAATTAAAAATTTATATTTTATAGATCATATCTATAAATTTTATATTAATATAAAATTTATAGGTAATATAAAATTTATAAATATGATAATATAAAATTGTTTAACATATTTTTTCTATATGTTAAAATTAATATATATATATATATATATATATATATATATATATATATATATATATATATATATATATATATATATATATATATATATATTTAAAATATATAAAAATATATAAGAGCTATTTGATATATTCTTATTGATATTCAATTTTTATAAATAACTATTGGATTATGTCCTCCTAATTCTCATAAAAATCCTCCCACTGCGCTTAATAAATAAATTATTAAAAAATGTATATAATTTAATACTTTAGGAAGATAAAAAGGCATTTAATGTATTGATTTAGTAATGAACTGGTTTAGGAGAATTCGTTATTGTTTTTATTAAATTGTGCTGACTGTTCATTATCGAAAAAAAATTATGCTGATTGTTAAATAAAAAGTACGTAATGTTTTTTTCGTTTTTTCAAAGTAATACGCTCTTTTATATTTTTATTTAATTTCTTCTTTTGAATAAGCAGAATTACTATGAGGATATTTTAAGAAAATAAATAAATATAAAGCATGATATCTTCAATTTCAAAATTAAGTTTCCGAAAGATACATTATTTTATAGACTTTAATTTTGATGTAATGACAATATAAAATATTTTTATATAATCAACTAATCATATTTTTTTATTTGTATAATCATTTAAATAGTAGATGTGAGACTTAACTATATTTGTAAATATATCAACATATGATTGGATAATAGTATAAATTTTTTTTTCAACTGATAGTGTATACAAATTAAATCCTATTTTATATTTATATATATATTTTTAATGGGTGGAAATTTATTTACACTAAATATAAGTCTAAAGACTTACTCGTAATCATCATTGCTCAATTTATTAAAATCTTATGGTTCAAAATGATTCAATTTAATAAAGAAAGAGAATAATAGATTATAATTAAATGAAGAAAGAAACAATAAATCCAATAATTAATTAAGAAAGAGAGAGATTTTTTTTTTGGTAAGAAAGACAATAAATCCAATTTGATTATATAAGATAAACATTATAAAATAATATAAAAAGAATTAGTGAAATAAAAATTAAAAAATTCTATAAAATTATTATGTTTTAATAAATAATTAAAAAATGAATATTTTGACATTGAAAATTTTAATAAATAATTATAAAAAAAATGTAAGTGACATGTATTTTACATTATTATATAATTATCATATATATATTTGACTTTTGAAGTAATGATGACGTAAGTAAAATACTTTTACTAATATAACAATATTTGATTTTTTTTTTGTGAACATAACAATATATGATTAGATTACTTTATCAAAAACTTTTATAATGATAATACATCAAATTAATTTCATAAGTAAAAAATATTTTATTTTTTTATTACTTTTCCTTTTTCAGTACAAGAAATAGCATTTAAATCTCTTTTTTCATTAAATACAAATTCAACTACTCTCTCTTTTTATTAAAATGTTTGGCCAAAAGGAATTGGAAAATAATGCACACATTAGTACATTTCTATATGTCAATTCCTCTTAATTTTATTTTTCAAAGTTCTAATGAAATAGATATTATATAATGAACTTGATGTTAGTCATCCATCTCACAAGAAATACAGAGGCTAGAATTTCAGGTTAAATCCTCACAACATGACATTTCGCATCTATCAACCTTTATTTCTAGGAGTTTTATGCATCGCTTTGCTTCTTGCTTCAGGTAAGAAAAGTAGAAATTGGTTTCATCTCTTCAACTGTATTTCTAAACAACTAACAAACACAAATTGTCAAAAGAAAAAGGAAAAATGGTATGTTCATTTAATATTAATTGTTACTTCTTAGTCTATTTAAAAAAACCTTGGGCGTTAGGCGAGTAAGACTCAATAGCATTTTTTTTTTTTTTTGAAATGAATTTTGAATGCGAATTTGTATAAATTTCTATGTCTATATGTATATCTATGTAAGATAATAAAAGTTTCTTGTAGTCATGTTCTGGGTACGTAGAGCGTAGTTATTAATTTATAAATCCATAATTCTATATCAATGATATGCTGAAATCCACAAGAGGAAAGCAAGGAACCATGCGCATAAAATTATGAGCTTTATTTTCATTGCAGGACGACCGGCAACAGGTTTGGGGGTTCCTCCGGGCTCAGTCTGTAACGAGCCATGCCCGAATGCTGCAAATTGCAACCAAAATTGTATTGATCGAGGCTTTCAGAAAGGGGGAGTTTGTATGGGATTTGGTGGGTCTGATTTGGTTTGTTGCTGTGCTAAGTAATATTGTACCCTTGACATGAAATTAAAATAAAGTAAAATATATGCCTGGACTTAGATTTGGTTATAACTGGAGTTGAGTTTATGTAATAGACTAGAACCAGATTATCAATGCATGCAATTTGAAATTAAATGGTAGCTCGTGTGCTTTTAGTTCGGAAATATAAAAGCTGAAATGCAAATAATTAACTTAATGATGACAGTTAGTGTATGCAATACGAAATAAGGTGTATTAACATGCATTCAAACTAGATCTATCTGTATTAACTGAGATTTGGTCTAGCTGTAAAGAAACTAATCCACTACAATGTGTTGAACTATGATTCGAATATCAGCTAGAAGAGTTCCTCACATTTTAGTGTCCCGTAGTACTTGAATAGAATTGCCTCCAATCAAAAGATAATTGTGGGAACCCAAAAAAAAAAAAAAAAAAACAAAGATCTACCTGTCCTGATAGATTTTTCCTTGATGTCAAGTAAACCACGTGGACAACGTTGTATTGCTAACTGGATTGTGAAAATAATTTCTCGGTAAACTAGTTTTATAGCGTACCCAAGTTTTGTGATGTTAGTCCTATTTTCATTTTCATTTCCTCAATCCCATTGTTTAAATTTCTGGATAAGGTCCCCTTTCTTTTTTTCTTTTTTGGCAGACAAGGTCCCCTTTCTTTTAATTCTATATAAGTTGTTACGAAAAGATTAAAAAAAAGAAAAAAAATCATACCAATTAGGAGCACTTCAAACTTAAGTCTTGGGACTGAAAATGAAATTATCGAGCAATGAGTGTGTATGGCTTCGTTTTATGTTGCTCAAGCTTCAATTTTAGTATCCAAATCGAAGTTTAATGAAAGTAAATTCAACCTTACTTTTCATTTTCGGTTCTCCAACTTGAGATGCATTTTTACATAGATACCTTTCTATTACTCTCTTTCACCTACCTCATTTCAAAATATATTAATTTTTTTAATTATATATCTAAAATTTTTTTTGTTCGGGATTTTGGGGGCGGGGGGAATGGGTCACAAATCCCAGGAATCGAACACAGTTCCCTTAAGTTGCTTGGATGTAGCCTACAAGAGACAGAGACATTAACCAATTGAGCTCACCTCGAATTATAAAAGTGATTTTACTTTATCTTATTTAAATAAAAATAATTCTTTTAAATTTATTTTTAAAATACTATATACAAACACAAATCAATTCCTTTGGTTTCAATTTCTCTAAAAATAATTTTTTTAACTTAACTCTTTTAAAAATAATTTTTGTGAAAATTAAACCAAATGGAATATAATATATCTCATTTGCAATGTTATAGAAACAACGGTTTAGAGCACGCCCAACACATAATAAGAGGGTTAATACTGTGTCATAATTTGTAACATTTCAAGTAATATTGTAATCATTTGACTAGAAAGAAAATTAATAATTATATTCTCATCGAAAAAATTGATACTAATATATGTCAAGATGTAATATAATATATATTTTTTGGTCGTGAGATGTATATATATATATATATATATATATATATATATATATATGGGTAAAATATGGGTTTTTTTACTGATTTAAAATAAAAAAATTATTATTTTCGGATATACACCATTTCAACCTTTTTTTATGAAAATATCTTATTTTTTGGAATACTAGTAAATTCGATTGAGGTTGGATCAAATTCATCATTGTTCAATTTTTTCTCAAATGAATAGAAATTGATCCAGAGTGGATAGAATTCAATATTATTCACTTAAATAGTATTGAATTCGATTTTAATTTGATTGAATTCAAGAAGTTTGCAAACTTTTAGGTGGAATTTATGGTGGATTCTAAATCTTGAGGTGCATGATGGATTTAATATGATTAAATAACAAAAAAATATGATTAATTATCATACAAATATAGTTAATTGCCACATAAAATATAGCAAAATATCTTATCTATGATGGATTAGGGTTCATCCTAAAATATGACAACTATTAGACCTTACTCTTTATTAAAACTGTAAAGAAATAGATGAGGATAACGTCCGGATTGGTCGTTAGAGGCTTAAGAGCCACAATATTTAATATTTAATATTTAAAAAATCTATACTTATTGTTCATATATATACAACTGTGGGTGTATATATATTCTCTCATTATATTTAAAGGCAATATTTTTTTTTTTTATACTTATATTGCACTAGTGAATCAAATTCATCATTATTTACTCAAAGAAAAAAATATAAACACATGATATTTCTTAATTAATTATCATTAAGTTTGGTTAATTTATTATAATGATAATTAATTAAGAAATATTATAGGTTTATATTTTTTCGTTAGGGTAAATAGTGATGAATTTGATTCATTAGTGCAATATAAGTATTGTTTTTAGATATAACGAGAGAATATATATATAGTCGCATAGATAGGAATAATAAGTATAGATTTTTTAAATATTAAATATTGTAGCTCTTAAGCCTTTAACGACTTATCCGAACGTCATCCTCATCTGTTTCTTTGCAGTTTTAATAGAGAGTAAGGTCTAATAACTGTTATATTTTAGGATAGACCTTAATCCATCATATATTCGATATTTTGCCATATCTTGTATGGCAATTAACTATAGTTATATGATAATTAATCATAATTTTTTTTTTGTTATTTAACTACATTAAGTCTATCATACACCTCAAAATTTAGAATCCACCATAAATTCCATCTAAAAGTTGCAAATACCTTGAATTCGATCGAGGTTAAATCGAATTCAACGTTATTCAAGTGAATAGTATTGAATTCTATTCACCCTGGATCAATTTCTATACATTCGAGAAAAAAATTGAACAATAATAAATTCGATTTGGCTTTAATCAAATTCACTACTATTTCGAAAAAAAAAAGGATATTTTCGTAAAAAAAGATTGAAATAGTGTATATCCAAAAATTATAATTTTTTTATTTTAAATCAGTAAAAAAACCTGATAAAATATGTATATATTTTATCAAGTAGACTACGACAGGGCACTTTGTTTTCTTGGCCAGCAAGTGTGATAGGTTTAGACTTTTTTTTTTTTTTTTTGGGTCATGGGTTAGACTTACTTTTCATTTTTCGTCCTTGTTTAGACTTATCATTTTCACATGACTTACTTTTTTTTTTGTCAACATGAATTACTATTTTTTATTTTTTACTTTTTGGTCATTTGCGCACCCAACTCACACACACTACCGCTGGGGTCTCTGCCCCTCGGGGATCAAACACACGGCCTCTGATATGCATTTTCTCCAAAGCCAACAACTTGACCACACATCAAAGCTTTGCATGCCACATGACTTACTGTTTATACCTTTAGAGTTGGTCTCCTTTTTTAATTGGGTTTGGGCCCAACGTTGCTAATAAATTAATGACATTGCATAAGTATATGTAATGAGTCCAAGAGATAAGATTTTTGTACCACTTTAAAATAGTGAATATCCAACACCTTAGAAAGAAATATAAGGAGATATATAGAGAGAAAAAAAGTGGAGAAAAAAGTATATAGGTGGATTCCATGTGAGAGAGTGTCTAGGATGTTTGGAATCTTGAGCGGTTCAAATATCACTCCTCTCGACTTAATGCCTAAACATATCAACTACTATTTTTGGTATATGATGACAATGGAATTTAAATCTAAAACCTCATGCAATCTATACAAACCTTTCACGATTAGACCAATCCTAGTGTTTTCTAAACATGTCAAATATGAAACATGTAGGAATGACGAATTTTAATTATCCAACAATTTAATTGGCATAATTATGTTTTTAATTCTTTAAAATATCATAATTTTTTCATTTAATTTCATTTTTTAAAATGTTTTCATCAGTCCCTTAAAAAATTTTTCATTTTTGTTTGATCCATCGGTTAGTCTCTCACTATTTTTGCCCATATACCATCTTACATGAAGGTTGACATGGATTGAAGAGTAAAATTGAGAAACCAAACGAAAAAAAAAAAAAGAAAGAAAGTGATATTATATATAAGGAGTTAAAAGAGAAAATCATTATATTTTGGTGAACAAAACTGAAAATTCATAATATTTTACAATAAAATTTATTTATTTTTACGTACATAAAAATAATTATTCTAGTTAAAAATTTAATAAAATTAATTTTTAAATAATTATTTCTATAAAATATATGTTTTAGTCTATAATATTTAAAATTTTAATATTATATTTTACAGAATTGAAAACTTTATATAAAAAAAGATTAATTTTGATGTATTATCAGTGCAAAAAAAATTTTACACTGTCATTTAATCACATATTTTTATTTGTAAGACTTTAGTAGATGATTGAGTCAAATATTTTTTACTGATATAATAATTTATGATTGATCATTTATGTATAAAAATTTTTTCCACTCTCGATATATCAAAATTATATTCTATGTAAAATATAATTAGAATAAAATGCACATGATATGAGAGAAAAAAGATATCAAATTGTTTATTTTGTTGTGGGAGGAGGTTTAAATCTGTATCAAAGAATTTATTTTAAATGACATGAATAAACTTTTAGATAATACAAATTTTCGTCCACCCCAAAGGATGTATAATTAAAAATTCTTTGGTATAGATTCAAACCCTTTCCCATGGTAGAACACTAAAACATATATTTTTTTTTATAGAATAACTTTTTAAATTAAACATATTAAACTTTTCATGCAAAATATTATAACCTTTTCATTCTGTTTCCCTCTTTTTGCCCTTTGTTTCATGTCAACCTCTATGTAAGGTTTTACATTGACCCTTAACAAAGACAATTAACCTGAGACTAATAGATGGACCAAATAGAAACGGAAAAATTTCTGAGACAAAAATGTAATTTTCTTTTGTCCTTTTAAAGAAAGAGGATTAAGGGAATAAATAGAAAAATTGTGATGTTTTGGGCACAAAGACATAATTAAGCCAATTCAATTCCATATCATACTGTTGTTCTTACTATGGTCAATTAGGAGATAATCGCACACAATTTCTCACTGTGGTAAGGTTTACAAGCGCTGCCCTTATGCATCAATGGAGAGTTACATCTCACTTTTGGTGCGAGTGTTTTGTCTTCCCTTTTTGTGGGAGGATCATCATTTCTTTCTCATAGTGTATGCTGGGAAGGTTGTGAGGGTCACATGGCAGAAAAATTAATAAACAGATGCAAGAACCTAGGTCTCTCAAGGGAGGAAGAGATAGTGATCGCAGTGGGAGGGGAAGAAAAAGAACCGATTGATCTCGTCCTAAATTCCTATTGATAAGCTCTCTTATATCAATAAGGCCATACAATAGCGTAGCATTAGCAAGAAGCATGCAAAAGATTTGGCACCCTGCAACGGGCATGGAATTCAAGAAACTCAATGATAATTTGCTCCTATTTGAATTGCTCACAAAAGGTGATTACTAGAGGGTCTTGGAAGGGAGGCTGTGGTCTTTTGACAAGTAGTTGTTAATCGTGAAGGAGTATGATGGAGTGGAGTGTCCATCAAATATTAACTTGACATCATCAAACCTTTGGGTGAAGGTCAGCGACCTCCTAGTGAGAGCGATGATAGTGGTGACAGGAACGACGATTAGTGGGGTGACGGGAGTACAGATTATGAAGGAGCCATTGAGGCGAGGCTGTTGAAAACTGACATAGCTTACTGCAACAAAAATATTTTGATGCAAAGAATTATAGTTGCTATCATAGTATAGTCTAATAGCAGAAAATGTTAGGTATGTTTAGTCTTTTGAGATGTATGGACAATGCTTGTTTAAGGGGTTAAATTAAGTGAGTGGTTGATGACTTGTAGAAGTAAACAATACTTTTTGTATGTATAAATATGTATGAAAATATGAATGAAGGTTGGTTGTCTCCTTTCGTAGATGCTCTGCTGCTCAAAAATCTGCACATAAACTTACTCATAAACCAACAATTGGTATCTAGAGCCTAAATGTTCTTGAGGGATCTGTGAGAGAAAACAAAAAAAAAAAAAAAAAAGAGTGTGATAGAAAGCAAGAAAACCCACCAAAAACACTTGATGGCTTCAGCAAATATATCCCTACCACCACCCCCTGTTTTTTCAGGAGAAAATTATGCAATGTGTTCAAGAAAAATATTGGCTTACTTCAAAGCATATGGGCTTGAAGAAGTGGTGGAGTCAGGTTTTGAGCCACCACCTCTACCAAACAATCCAACTATGGCTCAAATAAGGCATCATAATGAAGAAGTTGCTAAGGAGGAAAAAGCTTTGATTATTATTCACTCTGCTGTGAATGATGAAGTATTTACAAGAATCATGGCTTGCATGACAGCAAAGGAAGCTTGGGACAAGCTTAAGGAGGAGTTTCATGGAAGTTCAAGAATAAGACAGATGCAAGTTCTCAATCTAAGGAGAGAGTTTGAGGGCTTGAAGATGAATGATGCTGAAACTGTTAGAGAATATTCAGACAAGTTGGTGAAAGTTGTAAACCAGATTCGTTTGCTTGAAGAAGAGCTATCTGATCAAAGAGTTGTAGAGAAGGTGGTAGTGAGTCTTCTAGAGAAGTTTGAGTCAAAAATTTCATCTCTTGAAGACTCCAAAGACCTGTCACAAATATCCCTGTCAGAGCTTGTGAATGCATTGCAAGCTACTGAGCAAAGAAGACAATTCAGAGAACAAACCTAACTTGAAGGAGCCTTTGTAGCAACCAACAAAGGCAAAGCAGGTTATGAGGTTGATATAAGGGAGAAAAACATAAATGGAGAAGAGAGAAGCAGAGAATGGGAAAATAAATATGGAAAATTTCCACCATGTCCAAATTGTAAAAAGACAAATCATTTGGAGAAAAATTGCTGGTTTAAGCCAAATATACAATGTAGGCATTGTAAACAGCTTGGTCACATTGAGAAAGTATGCAAAGTTAGAAGAAATCAAGAGGAACAACAAGCAAAAGTAGCTGAAGAAACTCAACATGAGGAAGAGTTGTTTGCAGCCACTTGTTATTCAGCAAATAGCAATGATGCTTGGTTGATTGATAGTGGTTGCAAACATCACATGACAGCCGATTTGAGCATATTCCAGCACATAAAAAAATCAAGCAACTCAAGGGTTAAGCTAGGGATTGGAGACTATGTTGATGTCAAAGGCAAAGGAATCATTGCTATTAACACTTCAAAGGGTACAAAACTTATTTCAGATGTTTTGTTTGTACCAGAAATTAATCAAAACTTGTTAAGCGTAGGTCAAATGCTTGATAGAAATTATGTTTTGTTTTTCAAAGAAAAATACTGCACTATTATGGATCCTTGTGGTTCTGAGTTCATGACTGTTGAGATGAAAAATAGAAGTTTTCATTGGAAGCCCACCAATGTAGAAGCTCTTTCATGTTCTGTGGATGAATCTAAGAGGGATAGGATCAATGATTTGAAGAATGAAAAAGTTGTTATCTCAAGAGATGTAAAGTTTGATGAAAGTCCTCAAAAGAATTGGAACAAGATGAAGGCAAAAGTTGTTAGCAATGACAGCAGAGTTGTAAGACAAGATGCTTGGAAATTTGAAGATCATGGAGTTGTTTTTGATTATGATCTTGCTGTTAAAGGCACTAAGTCATTTGATCATGTTTATAGCAGATGCAATGCAGGATTGGTTGAAAGAGAAAATGATGAAAAAGATGCTGAATGGCAAGCTACAATGAAGGAGAAGATGTTTAACAAGCACCAAGTTACAGATGTTCTTGCAAAGGCTTCACCTAAGATCAAATTTTCAAAACCAAGAACAGAACTTGGAGATTGGAGCAAGCTTGTCAAGGAAGAGTGTTGAAAACTGACATAGCTTACTGCAACAAAAATATTTTGATGCAAAGAATTATAGTTGCTGTCATAGTATAGTCTAATAGCAGAAAATGTTAGGTATGTTTAGTCTTTTGAGATGTATGGACAATGCTTGTTTAAGGGGTTAAATTAAGTGAGTGGTTGATGACTTGTAGGAGTAAACAATACTTTTTGTATGTATAAATATGTATGAAAATATGAATGAAGGTTGGTTGTCTCCTCCCGTAGATGCTCTGCTGTTCAAAAATCTGCACATAAACTTACTCATAAACCAACAGAGGCACAAAGTTGAGCCTAAACCTTATAAGTGCACCATAGTGGTACAGCATTCAATATGAAAGGCTCCCCAACTTTTGTTATCGTTGTGGTGTACTACATCATTCGGTTGATAATTGTGAAAAAAGAAAGCCAGGCCGATGAAGAAGGCACATAAATCCTACAATATGGGGAGCGGTTGCAAGTGCAAGGAGATATGACAAGGATGAATATGGGGGTGCTTAAGAAGGGTGAGTCTCCTACAAGCAGTGGCAAAAAATTATTAACGTCGAAGGGGTCACAGAACCCATCCAAAGAAGCCCAAGAGGCGTCAAGCCCTACAAGGGGGAGTGCCGCTTTGGGCTCGAAGGAGAATAGGAGGGAAGAGGTGAGGGATATGGGTAGTTCAGCAAGAACCAATGAGACTAGTCTAAGGCAACTCCTAAAGACATTGACCAAGAAAGGGAAGCCTTGAAAGAAAGGTGCTGCAATAGGTGTCAGCAATACACCAAAGCAAAAAGTTGCCACAAAGAGAAGGGTAAAGGTAATAGGGGAGGGGGTTGACAATATGGAGGTTGATGGTGAGCATGTTTCACAGGCGGAGGATAGTAGCGGACCTATTTATTATATCGATGGTGGTTGTAGAGCAACCTCATCGGGAGCCATTGAAAATTTTTTCTTGGAACTGCCGTGGTCTGGGGACTCTACGTGCAGTTCCAGCATTATGCCTCCTCGTGAGGCTTCATAGTCCTGATGTTATCTTCCTCTCCAAAACGAAATTATCATCTCAAGAGTTTGATGAGGTAGTTAAGAGGAAGGTTGGTTTCAATTATGGTTATGGCATGAGTAGCGAGGGAAGAAGGTGTGGTCTCGCAATCATATGGAAGGAGGGGGTTTTGAAGATAGAGAAGTACTGCAGTTTTTTCATTGACACATTAGTGAAGAAGGATTACACGGAGGATTGGGGGCATTTTATGGGTCTTTATGGTGCACCATGTGTATCTAAGAGGGAAGGTGTTTGGACTATGCTGAGAAACTTAAAGGGTGAATCAAATCTACTGTGGGTGATTAGAGGGGATAAGAACGAAATTCTGGAACCCCATGAGAAGTTTCGTGGTCTGCAGCGATCACCAAGACAGATGCAAGTATTCCGTGATGCAGTAGATTTTTGTTCTCTTAGTGATATGGGTTTCTCTGGGTATAGGTATAAATGGAATAATGGCAGAAGGCGTGCTGACAGTATTCAAGAAAGGCTTAATCAATTTTTAGCAAACAATGAATGGATGGAGAGATAGAATTTTGCATGTGTCAATCACCTTATTTCATCTCACTCTGACCATTTGCCAATTCTCCTTGATATTGAGCTACAAGTTGAGTTAGATGAAGACCGGACGAAGGCAAGGCCTTTCTGCTTCAAGAAAATGTGGATGAGGGATCCCGACTGTGAGAAGATAGTAGCTACAGCCTGGACCAGTTTTAATAGTAGCAATGGTATTATGGAGATTGTGGAAAGAGTTGCAGATATGAATGCTAAGTTCAAAATCTAGAACAAGAATACATTCAGGCATGTGGGGAGAAAAATAAAGCTTTTATAGGAAATTATGTCAGCTTTACAAGCAGAACCTATGACAGACATTGTTATCTAGGAGTTGAAAAAGCTTAAGGAAGATCTTGCCGAAGTACTCCACAGGGAAGAGATAATGTGGCGACAAAGGTCAAGAGTGAATTGAGTAAAAGAGGATGATATGAATTCAAAGTTTTTCCACGAGAGAGCATCACAAAGACGAAGGAAGAATGTAATTAAAAGGCTAAAGGATAACATTGGTGTATGACAAAACAAAGTGAAGCAGGTTAAAAGGATCATAAATGAATATTTCCAAAACCTATTTACAAGTATGGGACCCAAGAATATCATTGAGATAGCGAACTACATAGACAATTTTGTTTCAGATGACTACTAGAAATTTCAGATTTAGAGACGGAAAAAATTCGTCGCTAAATTGTGCAAATTCCATCACTAAACGAATTAGAGACGGAATTTGAGATGGAAATGCATCCATTGCTAAAAATGGCTTCACTAATTTTTAGCAATGGATTTTTGTTATACATCTCTAATTAGAGATGGAATATTTCTGTCTCTAATTTGAACCTTCCGTCTCTAAAATTGTGACTAAGTTGGTCACTTTTTTTGGGAAAAAAAGTCATCAGAGATAGAACAATTCCGTCGCTAAATGGAAAGATTCCATCTCTAATTAGCGATGGAAACAATTCTGTCTCTAATTTAGAGACGGAGCTGTTTCCGTCTCTAATTTAGAGACGGAATTATTTCCATCTCTAAATCTTAAATTAGAGACAAAAATTCCATCTCTAAATCTAAATTAGAAATAGAATTTTTCCATCTAGATTTGGAGATAGAAAAGAAATCTACCAACCAAATTTTTGAAGGAAACCTGGGACTTCAGCATCAACACCATACATTTTAAGATGAACCAAAATACTTTTTAAGAACCTAATAATTTATCAAATAGCATTAATCACAAAAATGAGAAATCAGCAAGCTCTAAGCTTCCACTTCTAGCAAGAACTAGCCAAGCAAAGAGTCGAGGCATGTTTCATTTCCAAGCAACTTGTGTTAAGATAGAAGACAAAGTTAACAATGGAAACCAAGCAAAGTCAGGCACAGAACAATATTAATAGACACATTATTTTTCTCCTAATCAGAGCCATGAAAATCCATAGGTAACTAGAAACAAGCAATTCAAACAGCTGCTGAATATTCCTTCCACGCAAAGGGGAAAAAACTAAATATTTGGTGTGAAAAGCCCAACCTGCATGAACCTCAAACTATGAAGGGCCAACCTGCACAATGTCTAAAAATTGTAAGTGTTATTTTGCACAACTAATGGATTCCTGGACTGTGCCCTCAAACATATAAGAGAAGAATAAGCATAACCCTCAAACATATATATAAGAGAAGAGTATGCAGAAATACCTCAGTGTTGCAGCATTCACAAAATTCCAGCGCAAATTTTGATGACCTCAAGGAATTTCTATTGATCAAAACATAACAATCAACAGAGTAATAGATATACAATAACTCCTACATGAATTTCATACACAAATCACCTGTCCACGTGCAAAAATATAAAGGAAAGAAAGCTAAACGAAGGGAAGAAAGACTTGGATCATTTGGCAAGTTTTTCACATGTAAGGGTTATGAGAGAGAAAAATACACAGTTTATGGCCGAGTGCAACCAACATCAATGGATCAAAAACAATAAAGAAACCAGCTTGAGAAGAACCATTGATAAATTTAAGATCAATAGTAAGAAAAGATAGTAGTTAAAAAATAATAACAAGAATGATCAAGCACCAATTCTTAGAGAGCTTATAAAAAATAAAGCCTTAATATAATGGAAGCAACATAATTAGAGATTCTCAAAAAAAGAAAAAAAAAATCATGCTTTCCCCATACTTTCAATATACATAAGAGATTCTCAAAAATAAAATTAAAAAATAAAGAAAAAGAGCAAAAGTACATAGAACAAAGGCTATCCTACTGGTTATCTATAGGCTAACCTTAAACCTCATTCAAAACTCACTCCTATAAAACTCAAAGGCAACAAAAATAATTTAAATAATCATACTACTTAAAAAAATATTTCTTGATAATAAATTATTTCGTGCCTAGAAAAAAAAATTGATTGTAAGGGATAATCCCAGAAGACTAAAATTGACGAAATGAACATAATTCTTTCTTGGCAGACCCATGTAGATTTGGGGTTAGAACATAGCCAACTAACTATATACAAGTTAAAGCAGTAATAAGCAATGATTTATTAAAATATTAATAAAAATTATATATCAATCTAACTATTTCATTATTCCATTATATTTAATCTACTTTATAAATTTCTATATGAGTCATAATTTCAAAGTTGATACAATTGTCAAAGATATGATGCCCGTGAACCTCTAGTTAAACCCCATAGATTTTTATTTTTATTTATTAAAAAACTTGATTAGATCTAAAACATTCTAGTGTCTGACTTCTAAGGTTTATTCTTGACCAAACTAAGCAAACTCAAAATATCTCCATCACTTATACATTTCCAGGTTGTTGTGTTAGAAATTTCAAGTTTAGTTCAGCATCCCAAAAGAGAAGGTCACTCCCATTCAAAACAACTAACTCTTTATTGACAAAGAATAGAGGAAAAAGAGGGTTAAACCATAGACATAACTCACTATTTTGTGTTCAATTCTACTTCTTAATTATGGTTTCATTGTTTCTCACTTTCGCTTCAAAATTTCAATTCAGAGGCAGCCACTTTTAACCAAGAAAAACAAAAAAGAAACTACAAAATGAATTGAATGAATAGTGCAGATATAACGTAATACCTCCAAATTGAAAATCCCCTTTGTTAGTCCACATTCCACTTTTCAAAAATTTTTATACCCCTTTATGAAAAACCAGGCACCAATCAATTAATGCACGTGTACAATGTACAATATCCTATGACAAATTGTCATAACTAACTAAACTTATCATCTATTAGCGATGCAGTCTCTGTTTCATCATATTGCTTCATATGCTGTGATAGTATGTAAGTAATAACATTAGTTCAACACACTAATAACTCGCATTTTATAACTAGTTTCATGTATGTCTGTTATGGATCAAGAATCCCAAACAAAACTATAAAACAAAGTAAATATTAATCGAGTCCTCCACTAATTATTTTCCTTTCAAATAACTATTGCTCAACATAGAACACTACACTGATCTTCAGTCACGAAACAAAAACTAGGCACAACACAACACAATCTCAAAGGCAAATATATATATACATATGTACATAAATAAAAGTAAGAATAACACATTATAGAAAATTTCACGAGATTCATAGTGACTCACTTACAACAACAACAACGAAGCTCAAAGCTTATCCTCCATCCTCAATAACTCTCCGACATCAGCTTGGGCATAGCGAACATGGGAATTGGGAAGATCTCCTCGGGTGTCAAGATCTCCTCGCATCAGGTTCACGCGTGTTGCCGCTGGGAAGAGCCGCTGCTGCGTCAGGTTTCTGCGGGAGGCGACATTGAGAAAACGCTTGACAACAAACAATCCAAACGCTCCAGAGAACGCTCCAAACGGTGTCGTTGCAGCCGAGGATGCCCCCCCAAATGGCATCATCACACCGAAAATGGAATTTGTCGTCAAGCTCCGATGGAAGAACCGGAACCGGAACTGTAAGGTGGCGTGGAGGACGCAGTGGCATGGGGTGGCGGCTGGCCAAGGTGCAGTTTCCAGAGAAGAGAAATTTGGCGACCTGGGGTTTGTTTATGGCTTTGGGGAGAAGTTAGCACTTAGCACTAGAAAATGAAAAAACGTATTGGGATTATTATCGGGTGGAAAACTTTCCAACGTCAGGCGGGAAGCGAAATTTTATAATAATAATAATAATAATAAATCACAAAAAATGATAGAGCACAAAAGTGTTCCTCCTATTATAAAAAAAAAAAAGAAAAGAAAAATCATAGATTATAAAACTACAATTATATTAACGATTTCTTTAAAATTTTAAACTAATTTTAATTAAATTAAAAATAAGTTTAAATAAAATTATAATTCATATAAGTAATTAATATTACACTATTATTTTAACTAACAAATAAAAATTAAGGTATTTTAAAGAAATTTAAAAATCATCTTTTTTTTTTTAATTTAAAGATGGAACAAGCCCATCTCTAAAACACATTGACCTTCTAAAAATATATGTTTAACTAAATAAAGGTGGATTTTAGAGATGAAATATTTAGAGACAAAATTTGAATCTATCTCTAAAATAATTGACTATACAAAAGTAATTGTTAGAGTAATTAGAGACGAATTTAGAGACGAAATATTTAGAGGCGGATCTTGAATCCGTCTCTAAAATCTATTGACTTGATCTTTGACTGATTAGTAACGGATTTAGAGATGGAATATTTAGAAACGGATCATATATCCGTCTCTAAAATACATTGGCTTCACATTTGATTAATTAGAGACGGAATATTTATAGACGGGTCTTCAATCCATCTCTAAAATCTATTGGCTTGATTTTTGACTAATTAGAGACATATTTAGAGATGGAATATTTAGAGATCCGTCTCTAAAATATATTAACTTGATTTTTGACAAATTAGAGACGGATTTAGAGACGGAATATTTAGAGATGGATACTATATCTGTCTCTAAAATCCATTGACTTCACATTTAACTAATTAGAGACGAATTTAGAGACTGAATATTTAGAGAAGGATAAATTCCGTCTCAAATCCATCGCTAAAATAAATTGACTTTTTGAGAATGAATATTTGACTTATTAGTGACGGATTTAGAGACGAAATGTTTTAGAGACGGAAATTGGCTGTCTCTAATTCCGTCGCTAAATCACCAACATACAATTTGGTCTCTAATTTGCGTTTTCCATCACAAATTCCGTCGCTAATTAACGATGAATTGTTTCTGTCTCTAAATTTCGTCATTAAATCAGATTTTCTTGGTAGCATGATTTCAATGCTTTCTTATCTTTTCCTTTCACAAGGATTGAGATTAAAGAGGCCTTTTCTAAATGGAGGCAACCAAGGCTCCAGGCCCGGACGGATAACCAACTCTATTCTCCTAGAAATACTAGAACTAGATAGGAGATGAGATTTCTACTGCACTGTTGGATTTTTTAAATGGTGATGCTAACCTGGGGGAATTTAACAAAACTTTTATTATACTTATTCCCAAGGTACGGCCTCCTGAGACTATTATGCAATATAGGCCAATTTCACTTTGCAATGTCCTTTATAAAATCATTAGCAAAGCCTTGGCGAATCGGTTTAAAGCAGGGTCAAAGTGTTTTTGTGCATAATCACTTTATTTCGGACAATGTCCTTATTTCCTATGACCTAACACATGCTCTAAAGCACAAGAGAACAATAAAAGAGGAGCTATAAAGCCCAATATGAGCAAAGCATATGCTCGAATTGAATAGGACAAATGTCTTTTTCAGCTGAAACGTCCTTAGGGGGATAAAAGAGAGCATAGCCCATGCATGGAACACACATAATATTGTCTACTCAAAGAAGTATTTGGGAATGCCAAGTTTGGTGGGAAGATCGAAAAAGACATCCTTTCAATCCATCAAAGATCTGGTATGGAAGCGAGTTAAAGGTTGGGAGGAGAATTTGTTATCACATGGGGAGAAGGAGATTTTAACTAAAGTAGTTGCCTAAGCTATCCCAACATATTCCATGAGTTGTTTTAAGATTCCCCAATCCCTATGCTATGACGAAGGAAATATGATGCCAAAATTTTCCTGGGGGAACAGTACAAATGATAGGAAATATCCTACTAACAATTAGCAAGAATTATCCTACTAACAATTGAAAGACTGAATAGCAAAAGGTGCAATGCAATATTCAAGATCAATGTTATTTGTATGAGGAACATGGAGAGGATGTCATGCATCTTTTCTTCAAATGCCCATTTTCTCTCAATGCCATTCATTCTTTAGCAGGGCACAGCATGATGACACAAGGGGATGAGGAGATTAGGTTGACTAATATAGAAGCAATCCTAAAATCATACATAGTGGAATATAGGGAGCGAGTTATGTGCTACTGGTATGAGATTTGAAACTGCAGGAACTTGAAGTGGCTTGGGAAGCCATCCAATTCAGCTGACCAGGCCATAGAAACAGCAAGAACTTGTTTGGAAACGTTCAAAAGAGAAAGGACGAGTTAAATGATCATCATGAAGGTGGAAGACAAGAGAGGTGGAAGAAACCACATGCTTCACTTATCAAAATCAACGTGGATGCTGCCATATTTGATGACATGGGTAGCGCGGGAATTGGTATCATAATTCGAGACCACAATGGAACTTTCAGTGCTGCGAAGAGTATGATAATTCAAGGAGTTTCAAACCCCTTCCGAGCTGAGATGCTTACAATGTAAGAAGGTTTCCTCTTTGCATCGGACAACGGGTGCAGGAATGTCTATCTTGACGGAGATGCTAAGCAAGTCCATGATGCTATTCAGAGCCTAATTGAGGATCCAAACAATTTTACAGGACATTTTTTTTGTTTTCTAGTTGGTTCTTCAGACTTGAAAGTAACGATGTTCCAAGGAATTCAACAAGGCGGCTGACTTTCTTGCCAGTATGCTCGTTAGGCTGATAATAGCATTTGGGTAGGAAGTCCACCAACTCCTATTTTGAATTTGTTATCCACTGATTTGATTGCTTAATAAGAGAGGTATTCCCATTAAAAAAAAAAAAGAAGGAGATAATCGCAGTGGAAATCAAGCTTTCTAGTTAGTGCTTTCATTCTTATTATTTTCAACATTCACTTATCCATATCATTTTTTTCGCCTCTTTTAAAATTTAAAAGATTATGTTTGATTTGGATTTTTAAACAAATTTTGATCAAGAGTCAAGGAATTTACTTATAAACTAAAATTTTGCTACATCTTTCTCCCTTTTAGGTAGAGTATTTTATGAAATTTGAATGAATATAGGTTCAACTTTCACAAGGTGATTCCTTGATAGTTGTGTTTAGCATTTAGGGTTTAAAAATGATAAAGCATTTAAAAATGGTGGTGACTTATAAAGACAATTCAACACTCAAATCAAAAGTGGAAATCTTGGGTTGATTTTAAACTAATTAGAGTTGATTATATGCTCTAAGATGACTTTTTACTTATAAAGCGAAATTCTCTTATTTTTCTTGATAGATAAAAGACATTGCCACCTTTCTCTCCCTAGAAAATAGTTATGTATTTGGTTGATTTTATTTGTGACAAATTTTTTTAAAAAATTTCACTTTTGCACAAGATTCAAGATGATAATAAGTTATACAATAAATTTATACAACATTACTTGACGATGATGAACCATATATCAATATGATAAGTTATTGTTTGGATTAAAAAATAAGCAAAAAGATTTTTTCTCATTTGAAAGAAAAAAGTTCATCTAAAAATGAATATAAATTGCAAATTCAATCTTTAAAAGCAATTCAAACATTTTTATTTTCTGTATTTTTATTTGTCTTTTATGTATTTTTTATTTATTTCATAATTGCACACACAACCACTCTTTTTTATACATTGAACTCCCAAGTACTCTAATAGGCCAACAAATGATGCACATAAAAATAAAAATAAATTGTTTTGGTAAAAAGCTTAAACTTGATAGAATTCAGAACATACGGAAAAAAATATATATGAACAAACAAGATAAAAAAATATGGATGCAGCCCCAAAAAAATTAGCCCAAACACATCCGAAAATAAAAGCCCTAATGGTATGGTTGGATTGGTGGGATAGGATGGGTGGGAGTGGAATGAAATATTTTAATATTTCATTGTTTAAATTTGAAAATTGTAGATGAAATAGAATGGAATTCCATCTCATTCCATTATTTGTTCTCATTTTTCTTTTCTCTTAATTTGGGAGAGTGGGATGAAATCATTAAAATTTTAGTTATTTATTTATTAAATCATTGTTTTATCCTTGAACTTGTTAACATCAAATCTAATACCCAGTTGCCCATCGAGTTGCTCGCCTCTCTTCGTGCTCCTTTGCTCGTTACTCATAAACAAACTTCTACCATTCTACATTAGCTACTGTTTTGTTTCAGTATGTCATTCGTGCTATTGAAGTTTTTTTTTTTTTTTTCAATGAGTAAACATAACTTACATTTCCATCAGGAAGGAGCAAATACAATGACAAAAGCTAAAGACAGAATGGATCTAAGCATAGACAACATCAGATGATCAAACAAAACAAGCAAACAATCAACATATCAGAAAATACATTCGAAGACAGCAAATAATGCTTGCTACAAGCTCTGCACAATCTTTCTCTAAACACAGCATAACCAGCATCTATGTATCTGGTCTTATCCTCCCTTTCTTGCGCTTCCATTTCTTTGCAACTGTGAGATTCTGATGTACAATGTCCTAATCCTAATCTGAGTCTTGTCTGTTGAACCTCCTTGTCCTATATGGGTTTGAAGTTTTCAAACACAATCCGGTTCTTGATCCACCATGGCATCCATGTAACCACATGCAACATAAAGATCCATAGTTTGTTATCAAATCCACGAAAGGGTGCCACCATCCAAGATTCAAAGAACACACATGAATTGTTTGGGACGCACCATTGCAAATGCCACCACTGAAAACATGCTGTCCAGAATTTCCAAGCAAAAAGAGCATGAAGAAAACAAATGCTCAATTGTTTCAGTCTCCAACAAATAGAAAGGGGCACCTTGTATCTCCTTGAGGGAGGCTGTTTAGCTTTCTCAATCTCTCCTTTGTATTCAGTCACTGCATAATCACAAACCACATTAGTAGCTCAGCTCTAGGAGCAGCTAATCGCTTCCATACTTTGCCGCAAATTGTTCTTTCACCTGAAAAAGAAGAGATTAGTTCACAGCCTGCATTGAAAATGACTTAACATTAAAGGAACCGGATAGATCAAATCTCCATAGCAAATTGTCGTCTAGCCCCTCCACAAATTACACTGGCTTATGAGCTGTATCAACTCATTTAGCTATGCTTCTTCCCATGCAAAAAAGCTGTCTCCTCCATCTAAAATTCTAATGCCATAGACCACCATGCCACTGTCCTATTGCTGCAATTTTGCATTCTTGTTGCAGCGACATAGAAATTAATCTAGGGAATTTGTCTTTTAAAACTTGATCAACAACCCATGCTTTCGGCCCAAATGAAGTATAATTATCACCCCTACTTTCTTCCACATGCCTTTTCTTGCAATCTCTAAGATTTTTCTCCCATAGCCATTAAAATTAACAATCTAATCCCTAATATTGCCGGGGTCCCCATTTTGTTGTGCTGAAATGATTTTCCTTGGGGGTATGCCATGATTAAACCATACAACTTTCTTTCATAGTGGGTAGTCGCTATTGGAGTACTGCCACCACCACTTGAATAATAGTGGTGCATATTTAATAACAAGATCTCGTACACCTAAATCTCCAAGTTCCTTGCGTCTTTGTATATATAATTTCCCAAGAAACAAGAAGGATTCCTCTGTTGCTTCCATTTGAAGACCAGAAAAAGGCTCTTTGCATCTTTACAATCTTCTAAGACAACTTTTTTGGCATCTTAAAACTACTCAAGTAGTACATTGGCAAGATGTTGAGTATCGAATTAATTAAAACAAGCCTTCCATCCCTCGAGAGTAATCTGGCTTTCTTTTTCAATTCTATCAAGTATAGGTTTCCAAGCTATCAATTTCGAGGGTTAGCCCCAAGTGGGATTCCCAGATACATAATCGGTTAAGTTCACCACAGAACATTTCAGCTCCCTACCAATCTCCTCTTTCCAAACCTCCTCAACACCAAAAGGTTGAAGCCGATTTGCTTTAATTTATACACAAACCAGACAAGAAAGCAAAATAGTTCATCATCGTTCTGAAATTTAACAGGATTTCCTTGTCAGCTGGGAGAAAATAATGGTGTCATCCGCGAATTGTAGATGAGAGAGCTTAACACAACCCTTCCCAACGCACATAACTTCAACCAACCGTATTTCCTTCGCCCTTCCCACCATTTTATTGAAGAGTTCCGTAGCTAGGACAAATAGAAACATGGAAAGTGAATCTCTTTGTCTTAATCCTCTTCTTGAGCCATTGATAAGGATTGACATTGAGGTAGTGGATACGCATTGATTAATCCGCCTTCTCCATCTTTCTGTGAATCCCATATTAGCAAGGACATCATCAAGAAAGCTCCATTGTGCCATAAGCCTTGTGGAAATCCAATTTCAGCAGTACACCTTTGGATTTTGACTTCTTCAGCCACCAAACAGCTTCATTGGCAATAAGCACACCATCAAGAATCTACCTTCCTGCCATAAATGCCGATTGAGATTCCCGAACAAGGCTTGGCATTACCACTTTCAGTCTGTTCGCCAAAAATTTTGCTATAATCTTGTACAAACAACCCACCATGCTAATGGGTCTGTAGTCCTTGACTTCAATTAGATCATCATATTTGGGTATAAGAGTCATCAAGCCAATGTTAATCTTTGGTGGAAAGTAGCTGCTGTCAAAAAATTCAAAGATCAGATCTACAATTTCAGCTTCAAGATCATTCCACATTCGTTTAATAAAATTCATGTTAAACCCGTCATAGCTAGCTGCCTTTGAAGAATCACATCCACGGAGTGCCTCCTTGATTTCCTCAAGGGTGGGACGCATCTCTAATAATGTAGCCTGTGCTACACTGATTTGAGGGAGAATGCTAGATAGAAGCCACTCTCATTAAATTAGAAAACAGAGACTAAATGGATTAGAACAAGTGACTAAAGATGCAAACAATATTGTATTAGAAGGTCATGTTCGAGAAGCCTGTGTGAAGTCAATGAGGTATATGAAGAAGGTTATATTGGTTTGTAACATAAAGCAGGAAAGCTCGTGTGAGATGAATCAATTATGGAACCTTATTCATTGCTAAAAGTTGTGATCTTATACTACCTAAAAAGTAACAGCCTGAAAAATGTCCAGCACCAGTGTCAATTATTTTCTTATTAGAGTTTTTGGACTCGTGTAACGCACAGGATAAAAAACTTTTTGCAAATATAAAATAAAAATTTTATAAAATATTTGACAAATATAAAAACTTTAGAATAAAAAGATTATATATAAAAATTGCATAATTTGATTTGAAACTAACAAAATTATTGATAAACATAAAATTTAATATACGATTTTATTACAACTATAATAGCTCAAAAAGTAAAGTTTAATACGAAAGATAATAAAAAATAAAAATAAGAAAAATGGTAAAATAAATTCTTTATATTAGACTTTTGTTAGAAATTCAAACTTCTTGTAAGATACTAAATTGTAATAAGAATAAAAATAATAAATTATATAATCATAAGTTAATAAATAAAATAATCTACTTGCAACTTTAAAACGATTATCAAACAACTCAGAAAAAAAAAAATTCCATTTTTTCTTCTTCCCTATTTTTCAACATTTTAGTAAATTAACTTTAAAGATAAAATTATATAAAATTATTCCATATAACAATTAATTATTTACATAAAACAAATAATTAATTATTAAAAATATAATTTATCTTATAAAAATATATATTTCTAATTCTTAAGATATATGATTTAAAATACTTAAAATCAATTTACTAAATTTATAATTTTTGTAAATTTTGTGTATTCTATTAAAAATAGAAAAGGTCGAGTTATATGTTTACTATAACTTAGTATTTTAATTTGTTTCAAAGTTAAAAATTTGAATAAACTCTATATTGATATTGATTAATTCTTTGAAAATTGATCGTATAAAAAAATGAAGGAATTATTTGAATATATAGTATAAGAACCATTTTTTCAAAACATGATTTCTAGAATTAAAAAAAATGCTTGATACCTCTAATAACCAACGAATGGCAAGTGCTTTTCCTTGTGTGGATTCTATTTCAATGGGAACTTGATAAGTCGATCTGCATATACGTCTTGCTTTTACTACTCTATTGGGAGTTACTCCATGTATTGCTTGACGTAAAATAGATAGTGGATTTGTTTCTGTCTTTTGTTGAATCTTTTTCATAGCTCGATAAATAATTTGATAAGCTAATGATTTTTTTTTTTCCGTGTTTTAGAATACGGTTAACCAACATGTTAACTAATCGATTAGGATTTTGTGGTTTTTACTTCTACAGTACCTCGCCGTGACATGAGCGTGAAAGGGAGAATTCTTTTTTTTTTTTTTTTTTTAACTTATAAGGGATAAAATCATTTATTTTGGCTTTTTGGCCCCATATTGTAGGGTGGATCTTGAAAGATATGAGAGATCTCCTCCCAAGCCATACATATCACTTTCATCAAATACGGCTTTCCACATAATTCTATATGTATCTATGAAATCGAGTATGGAATTCTATTTACTCACTTTGACATTGAGTATTCATTTCCCCTTTTTTCTTACTAGGATTGGAAATCCTGTATTTTACATATCCATACGATTGAGTCCTTGGGTTTTTGAAATAGTGTAAAGTGCTTTGAATAATTGCTATTTGACTCGAACCCATTCTAAAAAAGTCGAGGCATTTCAAATTGTTTGTTGACATGGATAAAGTCGAGGAAAAGCTCTAAAATTTTTTCAATATTGGACTTTCGACATATCATAGTTCTGAATCGAATCTCTCTAGAAAGAAGATCTTTTGTTTCATGGTAGCCTGCTCTAGTTCCCTTACGAAACTTTGGTTATTGGGTTAGCCATACACTTCACATGTTTCTAGCGATTCACATTGCATTATCAAATGATACAAGTCTTGGATAAGAACCTACAACGCAATAGAATGCCCTTGTTGATGATCCTTTATTTTGACAGCATCTAGGGTTCCTCGAATAGTGTGATATCTCACACTGGGTAAATCCTTAACCCTTCCCCCTCTTACTAAGACTATAGAATGTTCTTGTAAATTATGGCCAATATCGGGTACATAAGCAGTGATTTCAAGTCGAGAGGTTAACCATACTCTGGCAACTTTACATAAGGCAGAGTTTTATTTTTTGGTGGTGATAGTGGAAAAGATGACAGATAAGTCACCTTTACTGCCACTTTATAGAACTGTACATGAGATTTTCACCTCATATGGCTCCTCGTTCAATTCTTTCGAAGTCATTGGATCCTTTTCCTCGTTTGAGAATCTCCTGTCTTTTTTTACTCCATCCCGAAGAGTAACTAGGACCAATTCAGTCACGTTTTCATGTTCCAATTGATTCCTTTTTTTATTATTCTCAAAGGAGAAGATTGTTTTTTTTACCAAACATATGTGGATCCAATCACGATCGTTTAATAAGAATAAGAAATCTTTCTCAATCAATCCTTTTACCCCCATTCGTCGAGAATCAGAAAGATCCTTTTCAATCAAGTTTGAATTTGTTCATTTGAAATCTGGACTCTTCTACTGCATTTTTATTTACTTATTTTTTTTTTTAATTTTCTTCCATCATTCCTTAAGTCCCACAGGTTTGATCCTGTAGAATCTGACCTATTTTCTCATTGAGCGAAAGGTACGAAATAAATCAGATTGATTTTTTTATCAAAAGTACTATGCAAACTGAATGACCAAAGCATTGGTTACCTTAATTCCAGGTAAGGTGGAAGCACTTTTAGGGCTTAGGACGATAAAGACATCTTATACACTAGCTTTTGACCTAGAACCAGTTGACTTAATAGATGGCTTAGCCTTGCCTACTTCAATGCCAATTGATAGGGGGCCTGGACCAACATTGAAACAAAGTGCAACTTTTGGAACTGCTCCCTTAAAGAAGAAATCTCCATTCACTGCAACTAAAACTTTAGGAAAAGTTATCTAGTTAGACCTTTCTGGTAAAGATTACTAAGACATCGAAAGAAATCTAGCTATTAGTGCCTTATATGTAGCCCTTTACATATCCCCTTGGCTCAAAATATCACTTTACCTAGCCTCTCAAGTCTCGCCTCTGTCGCCTACTACCAATAAGGAAACTATTCATTACTCATATTGCTCTCGTAGAACAATTACTGAGACGAGTAGACTATCAGGTGAACAAGAACTAGGGAGGCATCCTACTCTTGGGAGAAATCCTACACACCTTAGACAAGGTAGGAAGAGTAATCTTAAAACTTCAAGCTCTAAAAAAAAAGGTATATATCCTTCTTAGCCTTATACACTCCCAGGATAATTTACTTACCCCCTATTTGCCCTTTGACCCTTAATAATGGAGGACTTATTTACACAAAAGCTAAACTAAAAAGAGAGAATAAATAGACACATATACCATTTGTAACACCCTCCTCAATACCGTACTATGCTTAAGTCATAGTACCATACCCTGGAGTTGTTACTGTTACCTGAGCGGACCTTGTCTGACAGCAACTTCAGCTATCTTCGAAAACTTCTGAAACTATCTGGAGACAACACGGAAATAGGTGTGAGAATTATAAGTTCCCAGTAGGATTCTCTAAGTATCACAAATAATGTCATCGTTGTTATCTCCAGTTTGCTTCGATTTATTAAGAAAAAGGTGAACATACTTTACAAACTATTTAACTTTATAGTTCAAAAATATAATATCCGAAGCAAAGGTTCAGTTTTACTCATAGACTTGTCATTTGGGAAGAACCCATAAAAATCAATTCCTGAATGATATCATGGATAATAATTGCAACATATTAAACTACACATAGCATTTGCACATAACTTTATCTGTACTTGAATTCATGCATATACATAAAATTTGCTTTTCCTTCTTTATCTCTCTTTTCATCATAAAATCTTTATGTGCCACATTCCAGAGTATGATCGCCATGTCATACCCCATCAGAGCGTGATCGCCATGTCACGTTCCTTAGAAATATGGGATCTTCCTTTGGTACTTACATTAGCTGGGTCATGCCATGCCTCGTGTAAGTTCTGTCCCCTGTACTCACACTAGCTGGGTCGATGCCATGCCTCATATGAGTGGGGTGCTTGCATGTGCCTTAATCTTTAGTCTTTAGTCTTTAATCTTTAGGTTTTACTTGGCACACCTAGGCGTTACGTATCGCCATCCCTAGGGTGCTATTTTTGCCCTTGGGTAGCCTGGCCTTGGAGTGAGCTCGTCAGCTTCACCCGTGACCATCATCACACCAACTCACCCGCAAGGGGACCCACTGCCTCTAGGTTGGAGGGACCCAATGTGCAACTGCCTCCAACATAAAGGGACCCAAGTTTTAGCTGCCTTCACAAGGAGGGACCTCATGTGCAACTGCCTCCAGGTGAAGGGACCCATGTCTTTATCATTTAACTGCCTTCACAGGAAGGGATTTCAAATAACTGCCTCCGAGTGAAGGGACCCACATTTTATCTTATTTAGCTGCCTTCACAAGGATGGACCTCAAATAACTGCCTCCAAGTGAAGGGACTCACATTCAATATATTCACATTTTTTCATTCTCATACATAATCCTCATACATATGCTTCATAACTTATACTCATGTGTCTCATGTTGTACTTATGTCACTCTTGCATATATGCTTCATAGTTTATTCTCATATATCTCATATCATACTTATGTCGTTCTTGCATATAGAATTTCCACATACATAATCATAATTGTGTGGCTCTTCATATCATAAATTCCTTGTAATCTAGACACTCATAGTCTCCTAGACTTCTGTTGTAAAGTCGACAGTATAACGGATCAGTTCCGTCTCCCCATGAATAGTGCCGGTTCTTATGGACAAATCAGTTATAGCAATATAATCCATTTAACATATATATCAAGGTAAAACTGGCAATTCTCGACTCAAACCTCATATGTTTCACTAACACTTGTGAAAATCATCAATTGGGTCACTTTCGTTAATTCTATTCAATCACGCCCGAATCTTATATAATCCACCTTTATTTCTATTCAACTCATTTAAACCTGAATTTTGGATATATCATAGTTCTATGTGTCTACTTTCTAATCTATTTGGTCCCATATCATTTTGATCTATATAACTCAAGATATTCAAATTTTGCCTCAGCCTATTTAGTCACTAGCTCGAATTACACTCCTGGAAGTATAAATTCACTAAAAATCGAAACTAAGCTCAAATCATACGAAATTGGTGCCATATCAAAGCTAACAGGACAACCTTTCATTTGCAATAAGTTTCACTTCATTTGCTTTGGTGTACCTCGAGTTATAAGTCCTGAAATTCGACTTTTCTGAACTACCCTGTTTTGGCTCGGTTTGGACATAGAGTAACTTCCTCAAACCACTGGGATCAATTGGTGCCATAATAAACTCGAAATTACATATTGGGATGTTCGCCTATGTGTAAGCTTTCTAACAAAATTGGTTTCACTTAATTTGGAGTTGTATAGGGTAAGATATTCCCTCCTCAAGTCACCCTGCCCGGATGAAAACCCTGATTCCTAGGTCAAACTTCAAAAATCCATATCTCTCTCAATACTAATCCAATAACCTTATATATACATGGATGGAAAGCCTTGGATGTCTACTTTCATCTAAAAATGGTTTCATCGGATTTAACCGGTTGTAGACAGCACCGTACACTCCGTCGCTCGGACTACCATGGAATTCCTCACCAAGACAGCATCCTGATTCTTATCCCCTTCTAATTTTCTCTTTTAACCATAATTTCAACTCAAGATTTCCTATTAATCCTATCATAATTCATCATATATATTCAGTATATCATTAAACACATGAAGAAAAGTAAAATTTCATACAATCATATTGCAAAGAATTCAAGAACAGAGTAGAATCCTACCTCTTTGGAGTATGATTTGAGCTAAGTGCTGAAACTTGGAGTGTTAGAACCTTGCTAAACCTGAAGGAGTAATGGAGTTGATTGAGAGAAGGGAAGAAAGAGGTTGCAGCAAGGGGGAAGGGGAGAACGTAAATCAGACCAAAATGGTAAGAAGAGTCTGATTTAAATACATGAGAGTTGTGGTGTTGATTGGTTAGAGTTTTGTGGTTGAAATTCGGCCATATCTCCCTCTTTTGTGGCCAAATTGCTCTCCACGTCGTCCCCAAAGTGAGACTCGCTTCCACTCTATCTGAACTCGGAACTCGTCTCTAAATTGCTTGAGGTCAGAAATCGTGCCATTTGACTTGAGCTCGGGCTGAAGCGTGATGTCGGAAATTGTCCCATCTCGTTGGTAACTTGAGGAAATCTTATCTGTTTATTCGAAACTTGGAAGTAAAGTCGGACATCGGAAGCCATACAGCTCGCAATCATATAATCTCAGAACTCCCTATTTGAACTCGGGAATGTCTCGGAGATCGAAACTCGTGTATGACTGGAAATCAACTCAAAGATTTGATCTCATGTCCATTGAGTTCAACTCTAAGGCCGGAACTCGTTACATTTAACTCGGAGGTCGGTACATGCATCATTGTGTTAACCTATAACTTCTGAGGTCGAAAATCGCGTAAACTATTTTGAAACATGAGGTCCGAGGTCGGAACTCGGGAACCTCTATCCGAAACTTGAAGCTACAGTATGAGACCGGAAATCGTGTAACATGAAGTTGGAAATCAGGAATCACTCCATATTGTTCAGACTTGAAGGTTAAACTCGGAAGTCGTAGAGACTAACTCGGAAATCGGAAATTGTACATATTATGTGAAATTTGAAGATGAAGTCGGGAATGTGATTTGATCAAACTTGAAGGTGAAGTCGGATGTCCGTTGTTGGAGTCACATAACGTCGGAAATCGGGAAAGTCAATGTCATGTCGGAAATCGGAAAACATGTGTAAGGAAGTCGGAAATCGGGTCGTTACATTACCACCCTCCTTAAAAAAAATTTTGTCCTCAAAATTTGATCACAAAACTAACTATTTATTACCATATGAGTTCGAAGAAGTTCACACATAAGCATACTTAAGTTGAACAAGCATAGTCAAAGAAAATACAATAAACCTGGTTATATAATTTGACATGACGTAGTTTTACAAAAAAAGGATTCTTGTCTTAGGTTATTCCTGATTTTCGCGATGGCTCCTTTGAGGAAGTAGTCCTTTCAGCTTTCAACCTTGGATATTACGGCTTAGAAATAGGTAGCTGATGGCCGGGGTATTTTCTAATCATGTGTCCTGGCTTTCCACACTTAAAGCATACCTTCTACCCAGCCAAACAAGGCCTTCCTCCATGATACCTTCCGCACTTCGAACATTCTTGATTAGTGGTTAACCCCTACGGCTGCTTACCTTCATTTCCGTTAGGTTGAAATGGCTTCTTTGGTGGGGGATTATACTGAAACTCCTGGTCTTCAGGTGCTAGCCTTTTTCCACAGCCATCCATCCTAGCATTAGCGAGCTTCTTGTTATATTCTTCAACTAATCGACTTTTGTTCGCTAATGCAGCAAAATTTCTTATCTCCATTGGCCCCACTGAGGCCAAAATGTCTGCATTTAGTCCTCCTTCAAATTTGACGCATTTCCAATTTTCGTCAGGGTTGCACTGATAGATGGTGGAAAATTTATAGAGTTCTTCGAACTTAGCAATATACTCTGAAACACTCATGCGTCCTTGTTGAAGCTTCATGAATTCCAACTCCTTAGCGTTTCGCACCGATGCCGGGAAATACTTTTGATAAAATGCCTCCTTGAATATGTCCCAAGTGATACTAACTTGGGGTTCCCCCAACAGTCTCTTCATGCCATTCCACCAAAACTCGGCGTCCACTTCCAACATATAAGGGGCAAAGGCCACTTTCTGTTGATCAGTGCAGGCCAAGACAGAAAAGATCTTCTCCATTGCTTTGACCCATTCTTCGGCTTTATCTGGGTCGAAAGCTCCTCGGAAACTAGGCGGATTTGCTTTTTTGAACTCAGCAAATTTAAGATAATCCAGGTCTACTCCTAGGCCATGTGGATTTCCTCCATGGCTGGTCTCGGCCTGCCTACCCAACTGGTCCATCATTCGATGAGATGCAGTGGCTTGCTCCCGCATCGCATGAACCATTTCACGCATTGTGTCCATAAAATTATCAGGATCTTCTGGAGTGAGTATGGTTCGTGGCCTACCACGCCCCCTGGAAGTCATTAGTTCCTAATCACACACAATCTGTTAAATCGTCTGCCACTTGTACATAAGATTAGAAATATTCAACTCATGAAGATATGCAATTGCAAGGATTAGCAGTTATTGTAGTAATTGACGTCAATATATAGTAATGGTAATGACTTTGTCAAGGAGGTCCATATATTCTTTCCCAAGATGCTTATTCGCTCAGCTACCCTTAATTCAATAACAAATTTGCCCCCAATACGGTTCTTTAGAAACATGGGCTTAGGCCTTTCCTCAATGATTAGTGCAATACTTGTCTCCTCAAGATATGATCAACCCCACGTAATGAAGGGTGGTAGGACAGCTAAAGTCCCTGCCACCCTTCTACTTTCTTCAATTGGTTAGCATGAAGATTCCTCGACTATCGTATTGATGTCCACTTCCCACTTTGCTGGGCACCAATGTTACCAATCTCATCAAGGGTGTGTCCTAATACTATGTATAGAGGTGTATTAGTTTCAGTGGCTAAATTTCATATTACCCTAACATACTATACCCTTGACCGGATTAAATACGATCATCACTAATGCACTAAGTTCCAGTAGAATTCAGTAGTCAAGCGTGCTCAAACAAAAGTAATATGGAGATGGATGACCATATGGGAAGTCCTCATATTGAAATTTCAATAGGATGGTAAGACCATCATTTCCATTTCTCGCAACGAATGGATTGCATCCTAGGGGCAAGATGTTACGAGGGATAGTCAGAAGGCTTAATTTTGCCCTCAAAATTCCTTCATCCCTAATAAGCCAGCTGAATGCCGTACATCTCCGTATACACCAAACTTCATATTGAGATGATCAGGCTCAATATGCAATCAAGTGCGATAGAGAAGCTACAACACACAATAGAGCTGCCATGCACAAACATCTATGTCCTTTTAATGTAAGGACCTAAAGCACGACCTTTCTAAACTTTCAGAGTATGCCTTCTTAGAAGCATAATCAGCCTATCCCAAGTCCGATTAGGACGAACTGCTCTGATACCATTAATGTAACACCCTCCTCAATACCGTACTATGCTTAAGTCATAGTACTATACCCTGGAGTTGTTACTGTTACCTGAGTGGACCTTGTCTGACAGTAACTTCAGCCATCTTCGGAAACTTCTGAAACTATCTGGAGACAACACGGAAATAGGTGTGAGAATTATAAATTCCTAGTAGGATTCTCTAAGTATCACAAATAATGTCATCATTGTTATCTCCAGTTTGCTTCGATTTATTAAGAAAAAGGTGAACATACTTTACAAACTATTTAACTTTATAGTTCGAAAATATAATGTCCGAAGCAAAGGTTCAGTTTTACTCATAGACTTGTCAATTGGGAAGAACCCATAAAAATCAATTCCTGAATGACATCATGGATAATAATTGCAATATATTAAACTACACATAGTATTTGCACATAACTTTATTTGTACTTGAATTCATGTATATATATAAAATTTGCTTTTCCTTCTTCATCTCTCTTTTCATCATAAAATCTTTACGTGCCACATTCCTGAGTATGATCGCCATGTCATACCCCATCAGTGCGTGATCGCCATGTCACGTTCCTTAGGAATATGGGATCTTCCTTTGGTACTTACACTAGCTGGGTCATGCCATGCGTCGTGTAAGTTCTGTCCCTTGTACTCACACTAGCTGGGTCGATGCTATGCCTCATATGAGTGGGGTGCTTGCATGTGCCTTAATATTTAGTTTTTAGTCTTTAATCTTTAGCTTTTACTTGGCATACCTAGGCGTTACGTATCGCCATCCCTAGGGTGCTATTTCTGCCCTTGGGTAGCCTGGCCTTGGAGTGAGCTCGTCAGCTTCACCCGTGACCGTCGTCACACCGACTCACCCGCAAGGGAACCCACTGCCTCTAGGTTGGAGGGACCCAATGTGCAACTGCCTCCAACATAGAAGGACCCAAGTTTTAGCTGCCTTCACAAGGAGGGACCTCATGTGCAACTGTCTCCAGGTGAAGGGACCCATGTCTTTATCAGACCAAAATGGTAAGAAGAGTCTGATTTAAATACATGAGAGTTGTGGTGTTGATTAGTTGGAGTTTTGTGGTTGAAATTCAGCCATGTCTCCCTCTTTTGTGGCCAAATTGCTCTCCACGTCGTCCCCAAAGTGAGACTCGCTTCCGCTCTATCTGAACTCGGAACTCGTCTCTAAATTACTTGAGGTCGGAAATCGTGCCATTTGACTTGAGCTCGGGCTGAAGCCTAATGTTGGAAGTCGTCCCATCTCGTTAGTGACTTAAGGAAATCTTATCTGTTTATTCGAAACTTGGAAGTAAAGTCGGACGTCGGAAGCCATACAGCTCACAATCATATAATCTCGGAACTCCCTATTTGAACTCGGGAATGTCTCAGAGATCGGAACTCGTGTATGACTGGAAATCAACTCAAAGATTTAAACTCATGTCCATTGAGTTCAACTCTAAGGCCGGAACTCGTTACATTTAACTTGGAGGTCGGTACATGCATCATTGTGTTAACCTATAACTTCTGAGGTCGAAAATCGCGTAAACTATTTTGAAACATGAGGCCCGAGGTCGGAACTCGGGAGCCTCTATCCGAAACTTGAAGCTACAATATGAGACCGAAATCATGTAACATGAAGTCGGAAATGAGGAATCACTCCATATTGTTCGAACTTGAAGGTTAAACTCAAAAGTCGTAGAGACTAACTCGGAAATTGGAAATTGTACATATTATGTGAAATTTGAAGATGAAGTCGGGAATGGGATTTGATCAAACTTGAAGGTGAAGTCGGATGTCCATTGTTGGAGTCGCCTAACGTCGAAAATCGGGAAAGTCAATGTCAAGTTGGAAATCGGAAAACATGTGTAAGGAAGTCGGAAATCGGATCGTTACACCATTCTATTACACTACAACCAAAAAACCTTATTTGTGGTGGACAAATCCGCCGCTAATTTTCTCAATCTACCGCTAATTGACCATTTGCGGTGGATTTGTGGTGGAAGTCAGGTTGTCACAAAAACATAGGCTACCAATTAGTTGCGGCGGATTTTTCCCCTCTAATGAGTGTGGCGGTTTTCCCCCTCTAATTTGCTGGGGATTTACCCCCTTAATTTTTTGCACCGGGTTTTCCTCTCTAATTTTGCGTCAGATTTTCCCCCTTTTAATTTGCTGCAAATTTTCCACTTCTAATTTTTACGATGGATTCTCCGCCACAAATGACTAACTCGAAGAAGAAAAATACAATCATCAAACTTAAATACATGCAGCACCAAAAAGATTCAAAATTATTTAACAATGTCAAATTCAATCCAAATATTTCAAGTTCATACAAATATAGAAGAGAAATGTCTTCATAAAATTTTGGAAGTAGTATTTTTAGCATACTTTTAACTACATCTAGTTTATCTCGTAGCCATTGTGGTTCATTTTCGTCCTCTAAGTCTTGAACAACTTTCCACTGAATCTTGAAGAACTTCAATTGAGTCTTCCACTAGCTCTGTTGTGTCTTCAAATTTGTCCATTGAGTCTTTCACAAGGAAATACTCAACAATCATTAATAATATCAGAAACAATAAATTAGTAATATATGTTATATTAAAATTAAAATCAATAAGATAATTTTTTTCAAAAAATTGCTCAGTGGTGGTGGTAGCAGCTGGTCGTAGCAATGGTGGTGGCTAGCATGGCAATGGCAGTGGCTATGGTAGTTGGTGGTGGCAGAGGTGGTTGGGGAAGTATGGAAAGAAAAAGAGAAAGGAAAGAAAAAAGAAAAAAGAGAACGAGGGGGAGGAGTGAAGAGGAGGAAGATTGGATATGATATAGAAGGAGCAGGGAGGAGAGAATAATGAGAAAGGAGAAGGAAAAGGTATAAAATGAATGTGTTTTAATACCTCTCTAATAAAAATTCATTTATGGCACCTTTTTAAATTTTGTGGTGGAAAGTTTGCCTCAAAATGTACGAATCCCTTTTTTAACATTCAGTAAACTTAGCGGCAGATTTTTTGTTGCAACAACAATTAAATTTGTCAAATTTTTTTAATCATTTGAATTAGTAGCAGATAATATGTCTTAATGCCATTTTTTTTATATGAGAACACCATTAGGGTTGGAAAGTCCCCCGCTAATGTTTATTACAATTAGCGAGGTATTTTCCGCCACTTATGTTGAAAAGAAGTGGACCTGGCTCGTTAGTTAGAGGCAGATATTTTGCCGCTTAATCAAACGAAATTAAAAAAAAAATTTAGAAGTGATTTCCCCTGCTAATATTGAAAAGAAGTGAATGCAAGCTCATTCTTTAGAAGCAGATATTCCATCGCAAAATAAAATGAAATTTTTTAAAAAAATTATGTCTTGTAAATTAGCAGGGGATACCATTAACGGGGGATTTTCTGTAACATCCCGTAAAAAATAGTGCGTATAACATATAAGTAGGCCATAATTGTAACATCCCCATATAACATTATAGGAAATAATAAAAACGTCCTTGGGCAAACGTTTATTATTTACAGTCTTGCCCCTAAACTTTTTAGAAAATGATATTTAGGTCCCTATATCAATAGGATGAGTAGAATAAGGTTTTAAACGAAATAGAATCATGTAGCGAAACCGTAGAAACCTAAACCTCGGCTGATTGAGCCACGGAGGTGTCCACATGTGAAATGATGTAGGGTGTCCCTAGACTTGCCCATAATTACGAAAATGCCATTAGCCATAGAAAACAGAAAACAGAAGGCCCTAAATTTGCAAAATGTTTAATGTGCACTGTTAATCGATTTACTCGATTTTATTGAGTTTGTAGAGTTAATTAAAAAGTTAATTAGAGGTTAACTAGGAGTTGATTAGAAATTAATTAGAGAAATTAGGATTAAGAAGGATAAAGATAGAAACATATAAAACCTCACAAAATTCTTCAAAACCATTTTACCGATTTGAAGGAGATCGGTAGAATTTCGGTATTTTCAACTATCAAAACCCAAACCAACCAAATTTAACTTACTAAACCCCACTTCAAGTGGCTAGAATTTAGCCACCTCCATCACCAAAGTGGCGCCACCCATGCCACAAAGAGTGAGCATGGTTGGCTCACTTATGAGCCACTTCTTCCAACCACCACCTCTATATCTTTTTCCATATAATCCTTTCTTACTTCTTCAAATTTTCAGCCTCCCTCTCTCCTTCACAGACCTCCGATCATTCCCTCTCATCTTCCTTCCTTTTCACTTCATTTCTCTTCCATTTCCAAGCTCCAAGCACCCCCAACATCAAAACTCTTCATCTAGTCAAGCTATCTTTCAATCTAGAGATAGAGATTCAACTTTGTTCTTGTTATTTTGGTTATGGGTGGCTGATTGTGGCTCTATTTCCTCAATTTTTTATGTGATGATTGAATGAATATGATGATCTTTGGCTGGTTTGTTGGCTGTTTTTGATGTTGAAATCGATTAGGAAGTAGAAAGGGGGAAAGTAGGAAGTTGTGAGGAGCTGGAGAACCAAAATTGCTCGGCAGTCCGTACGGCAGAGTGTACGGCTTCAGCTATAGCCATTTAAATTTGATGAAACATTTTTATATGAAACTAGACATTCAGGGCTTTCCATACATATATCATATAAGGCCATTGGATTAGTATTGAGAGAGATATGAATTTTGGAAGTTCAACCTAGGTTTTTGAGTTTGATTCTGGGTAGACTGGGTTTTTCAGGGCAAAACTCATCCTATACTACTTGAAATTGAATGAAACTAACTTTGTTAGAAAGCTTACAGATAGCGGAATATCCCATAAAAATTTTAGAGTTAGATAAGGTCCCGTTTACTCCCAATGGTTCTAGAAAATTGCCCTATATCCAAACCGGGCCTAAACAGGGCAATTCAGGAAGGTCAAATTTCGAGGCTTATAACTCGAGCCCTACTAAGTCAAATGGAATGAAACTTTTTGCAAATGAAATATTATCCTGTTATATTTAATATGAGACCAATTTTGTATGATTTAAACTAGTTTTCGATTTTTAGTGGATTTTTACTTTTAAGTGTGTAATTCTAGCCAGCTACAGGCAGGCCGGGATAAAGCTTAAATAACTTGAGCTGTATTTATCAAAATTAGATGGGACCAAAGAGGTTAGAAAATAGACACATAAAAATTCAACATATCCAAAATTTAGGTCTAAATGAATTAAAATGAATTTAAGGCTTAATTTCTAAAAATGGGCAGAGTTGAAGAATATGAGCAAGATTTCCAAAATTAAAGGATTTGGCACCTTAATATATATATGAGTTCAATTAAAGTCTAAGTGTTGCAATTCCATGTTGGTGCTTGAAAGATTAATGTATTATATTTGATCTCTTACTGTGACTAACTGTTTACAGAAACTAGCACTATTCTTGGGGAAACGGATCTGATTCGTTATACTGCCGAATTTTCAGTAGAATTATAAGGAGCTTATGAGCATTTATATGTTATGAATATTCATGATATGAATATGAAATTCTATATGCAAGGATATATGCAAGCAAATGATGAAGCATATGTATGAGTGTATTTAGCATGTCTATGCATGATTATGTATGAGAATGAAAGGATATGAATATATTAAATGTAGATCCCTTCACCTGGAGGCAGTTATGAGATCCCCCTTTGTGAAGGCAGTTAAATAAGATAAGATTAGGTCCCCTCACTTGGAGGCAATTAATTGGGTCCTTCTCTATGAAGGCATTATAAAATTATGAGATTCCTTTACCTTAAAGGCACGTGGTCAGATGAGATCCCTCTACATTGAAGGCAAGTGATCAGCTGAGATCCCTTTATTCTTGAGGCACGTGACCAAGAGAGATCCCTTCAATTTAGAGGCACGTGACTAAAATGAGATCCCTCCAAGACTAGAGGCACATGGATCCCCTTGTAGGTTAGTTCTGTGTGATGACGGTCACGAGTTGAGCTCACTCCTAAATCAGACTACCTAAGGGCAGTAAAGACTAAAAATTAAAATATATGCAAGCACCCCAAGAATAGCTGTAACACCCTCACAAGTACAGTACTATGCTTAAGTCATAGCACCATACCCTGGAGTTGTTACTGTTACCTGAGCGGACCTTGTCAGACAGCAACTTCAGCCGTCCTCGGAAACTTCTGAATTTATCTGGAGACAACACGGAAATAGGAGTGAGAATTATAGAATTCTCAGTAGGATTCTCATACATAGTGTCATCGTGGTCATCTCCAGTTTGCTTCGGTTTATTATGAAAAAGGTGAACATGCTACACAAACTGTTTAATTTTATAGTTCGAAAATATAATGTCCGAAGCAAAGCTCATTTTAATCATACATTTGGCATCCGAGAGAATCCATAAAAATCTAGACATGAATTATATTGGGACCAATAACTGTAATACAATAAGGTATGATAGCATCAATGTACTGAAGGCATAACTTCGACATATATTTTACTGGATCTACATCGTATTAAGACGCCCACACAACATCAATATGCTGAGAACATAACATCTGCACCTAACTTAACTTGTATTTACATTCATGCATAGACATAGAACTTGCTTTTCTTTCTTCATCTCTCTTTTCATCATAAAATTTTTCGTGCCATATTCCAGAGTATGATCGCCATATCACACCCCATCAGAGCGTGATCGCCATGTCACGTTCCTTAGGAATATGGGATCTTCACTTGGTACTTACACTAGCTGGGTCATGCCATGCCTCATGTAAGTTCTGGTGTCTGCATATACTTTAATCTTTAGCCTTTGGTCTTTAGTCTTTTACTTGGCACTCCTAGGCGTTACGTATCGCCGTCCCTAGGGTGCTTTTACTGCCCTTGGGTAGCCTGGCCTTGGAGTGAGCTCGTCAGCTTCACCCGTGACCGTCGTCCTGCAGGCTTCGACCCAAGGGGATCCACGTGCCTCTAGTCTTGGAGGGATCTCATTCTGGTCACGTGCCTCTAAGTGAAGGGATCTCTTCTGGTCATGTGCCTCAAAACTGAGGGATCTCATCTGACCACGTGCCTTCAACATAGAGGGATCTCATCTGACCACGTGCCTCCAAGGTAGAGGGATCTCATAGTTTTAGCTGCCTTCACAAGGAGGGATTCAAAGTGCAACTGCCTCCAGGTGAAGGAATTCATATCTTTATATTTAACTGCCTTCACAGGGAGGGATCTCAAGTAATCAAGCCCGAGTGAAGGGATTTACATTCATTATACTCATGTCTTTTCATTCTCATATAAGGTCATGCATAGTCACACTGAATGTACCTATACTTCATTTATTTTCATACGTCATTACATACATGATCTTCACGTACATAGTCATGACATATAAAGGCCCGTAGCCTCTTTGCCATTCTACTGGCACTGATACATATGCTTTGTCCTTTACTTTCATATACCTCATCTCACACTTATGTCATTCTTGAATATAGGGTTTCTATATACTCATTCTTACTCTAATTCATCCTTGATAACCCATATCATCTTTAAATTCACCCTTGCTTGTACACATTTCCTAGTTTCCTAGACTTCTGCCGTAAATTCGGCAGCATAATGGATTAGTTCCGTTTCCCCATGAATAGTGCCAGTCTTCACAGACAATTCAACCATAACCATATAATCAATATAACGCATATATATCAAGGTCAAACTGGCAATTCACAACTCATACCTTATATGTTTTACTAATACCCGTGAAGTCATCAATTGGGTCACTTTTGCCCATCTATTCAGTTCTGCCCGAATTTCATATGATCCACCTTTATTTCTATACAACTCATTTGAACCTGGATTTTGGTTATGTCATAGATCTATATGTCTACTTTCTAACCTCTTTAGTCCCATACCATTTTGAATTATATAACTCCTGATATTCAAATCTTACCTCAAACTGTTCAGTCACTAGCCCGAATTACACTCCTGGAAGTATAAATTCACTAAAAATCGAAACTAAGCTATCATACGAAATTGATCTCATATTGAAGCTAACAGGACAACCTTTCATTTGCCAGAAGTTTCATTCCATTTGCGTAAGTATACCTCGATTTATAAGTCCTAAAAGTCGACCTTCCTGAACTACTCTATTTTGGCATGGTTTGGACATAGGGTAACTTCCTCGAATCACTGGGGACAATTGGGACCATAGAAAACTCGGAATTTCATATTGAGATGTTCCCCTATGTGTAAGCTTTCTAACAAAATTGGTTTCACTCAATTTGGAGTTGTATAGGGTGAGTTATACCCTCCTCAAGTCACCCTGCCCAGATGAAAGTCCTGAACCTTAGGTCAATCTTCAAAAATTCGTATCTCCTTCAATACTAATCCAATAACCTTATATGATATATCTATGAAAAGCCCTGAATGTCTACTTTCATCTAAAAATGGTTTCATCTGATTTGACCGATTGTAGGTGGAGCCGTACACTCCGCCGTACGGACTGCCGTGGAATCTCCACCAAGACAACACCCTCACCCATCCATTTCTCTTAGTTTTCTTCTTCTAATTCTAATTCCCACTCAAGATTTCATATTAATCCCATATTAATCCAATCATACACATCCAATATATCATCAAATAATCATAAAAAGGAATCTTTCATGCATCCTTAGTCTAGAGAAATTAAGACTAGAGATTGAATCCTACCTCTTTGGAGTATGACTTTGCTGAATTTGAGTTTGGATTGATGGAACTTTGCCAAAGCTTGGAGATTTGATAGAGTTGGATTTGAGAGAGGAAGGGAAGACGAAGAAGGCTGGGGCAAGAGGAGAGGGAGACGTAAATCAGATCAGAAGGAGGAGGGAAGTCTGACTTAAATACATGAAAGTTATGGTGTTGATTGGCTGAAGTTTTGTGGTTGAGGTTCGGCCATGTCTCTCACTCTTGTGGCCAAAATGCTCTCCACGTCGCCTAAAGTGGAACTCGTTTCCACTGCATTCTCAAATCAGAACTTGTCTCCTTTCTGCCTAAAGTCGGAGCTGGTGCTATTTTACACTGCTTGAAGCCGAAGCCGGATGTCGGAACTCGTACCACGTTGTTTGTGACTTGAGGAAATCTTGTTTACTTTGAGTCTTGGAATCAAAGTCGGAAGTCGGAAGTCGGAAGTCATGCAGCTGACAATCATAAAATCTCGGAACTCCCTATTTGAACTCGGGAATGTCAATGCTAGATGTAAAATCGGAACTCGGGAATTCGATCACATGGCCAAACCCAAGCACTTAAACCCGGAAGTCGGGATTTATATACAGTGTGGTTGATGAGATCGGAAACCGGGTATATTTGTCCTTGAAACATGAAGTCGGAGCTTGCATGTATTTTACTTGAAACTTGGAGATAAGTTATGAGATCGGAAATGGGTCCGTTTTCCTCTGATGTGAAATCGGACATCGGAAATCACCTCACGTTGTTCGGCTCGAATGTTAAACTCGGAAGTTGTAGAAATAGTCCAGATTAAGTCGGAAGTCGTGGACATAGGTGAGACAAACTCGGAAATCGGAGAATATCATAAGATAAAGTCGGAAATCATGTACTTACGTAAGACGAACTTGGAACTCGGAATTTATCCCACTTTGTGTAGAATTCGAAGATGAAGTCGGGAATTGAAATTGATCATTCATAAGGGTGAAGTCGGATCTCGGAAATCGGGACGTTACAATAGCGATACGTAACGCCTAGGTGTAACAAGAAAAGAAAGCAAAGAAAGTTAAAGAAAAACACCAGTGCATATACATGAATTCAAGTATGAGTATTTGTATAATTATATCCCATGTTTTATTGATGCTGAGATTGTTCTATCTACTCATGCGGTGATTATTATTTTAAATATGAAATATTGCCAATGTGACTTAAGTGCATGAATAAAAAATGAACTCTGCTTTAGACAGTATGTTTTCAAAACTATAAAACTGAATAGTCTAGTTAACATGCTCATATTTTTCATAATAAATCGGAGCAGCTGGAGATAATAACGATGACACAGCATATGATAGTTTAATGAATCCTACTGAGAATTTATAATTTTTATTGCTATGTTTATTTCCTTATTATCTTCAGATAGTTCAGAAGTTCCAAAAAAGTTCCCCTGAGGCGAAGTTGACTAGTAAGATTGAAGGTGACCGAAGGTTGCTGCCAGACAAGGTTCGATTTAAATGACAGTAACAACTCCTAGGTGAGGTGCTATGACTTAAGCATAGTACCATACTTGGGAGGGTGTTACAATAATGAAATGCAAATGTTAGGGTTAAGTTTTCTTTGTAGAAAAAAAATTATAAATAGAGAGAAATATTTTACTAGTGGGGAAAAATTTTCTGGTTAACGGTGTCTTGTACAAGGACCGAATTGATAGGAGTCTATATTGTAGAACAACATAACTATCAGTTAAAAACCCTAGGACATGTGGCTAGAAACTAGCCATCCAAACACCCCTTGGTGGCCAAAGAATGGCCACACAAATAGCAAGCTTAAGGAAACTTCAATTTCCTTTTATGTCCACCAGTCAAACCACTTCATAGGTCATATTAACTTATTAAGTAAGAAACCATTCCTCTCAACCTCTATTTTTTTCTCCAACTTCTTCACTTTCACCTAAAGCTCTTGACCCTTGCTTCCTCTTATTCCAATCTTCCACCCTTTCCTTTGTATATCATCAAAGAAGCCTTAAGACAAGGTCAAAAAGCTTCTTCTCTTGATCATTTAACCTCAGCCCATCCAAGAGTAAGAAGGCAACTATCTTAAGGTTTTAGAGAAGTAGAGCCATAAAAGCTTCAAGTAGAATAGCTCCACATCTTGAATTTGAGGTAGGATTTCATAGATTTGTTATTTTTTAGGTTTTTAGTGCTATTAGGGTTTTCTTATATTATCCTTGATTTATTCTTGTATGGTGTTAACATAACTTCTTTCTAGTGATTTGAGGTAAGAAAACTTGGTTTATGTTGAAGAATAGGTTAAAAGAACAAGAAAGACAACAAAGAAAAATTGTGGAGGGAAACCCTAGGAGCTATCAGTACAGTGAAGCTTATATCTCAACCTAGAGAAGTCAAATTTAAGTAAAACTAATTTTATATGAAACTAGACTTAAAGATGAATTCAACCATATAAAGTATAGTTCATTAGACTTGAAATGAAATAGTCATGATGTTTAGAATTAGGCTATTGGATTTCGCTTTCTATCCTAACTAGTGTTTGATATGAGGGATATAACTTGTCTTATATAACTTCAAATTCATTGCAACCAATTTTTTTAGGGAGATAACATATACGAATCTTGCCTATAAAATTTCAAAATCATATCATGAGTAGATTGCTCCTAGTAATCCCTTGAATTTGACATATGCACCTTTCAGATTGAAATAGAGCAGGCCACTTGAGGAGCTCATAATTTGAGCTATATTTACCCAATTAGAGTAAAACTTCTTGTGATTGAAAGAGAGTCCAAAAATTTACATTTGGTCAATTTTTGGATCAAAATAATGAAAAATGGATTTTTAGTGATTTTCTAAGTTTAGGTGTGCAAGTTTGTCCTAAAATAGGGCAGTTTTGAATAAAACCTTAATAACTTAAGTTATACACCTCAAAATTTAGTTAAACTGAAGAGGCTCAATAGTAGACTAACAGAGATATAATCTATTAAATTTTTAGATTAAAATGAATTAAAATGAAATTTGGTGTAATTTAGAAATCAAGGTAGATTTAAGGAGAAGGTGACCACTTAAAAGTATTTATGACTTAGAAGTTCCATAGACCATGAAGAACCAATAAGCTAAATCATTTATGCAAATTTCTATCAAATTGATATGATATTGGTACATTGATATTAATGATTCTGATTACTCTGACTGGTTGGCTGTATGTATATTGTTTATATATTGGGAAACCTCATATTTCAGCTGTCATACTGCCAAATTTTTAGTAGGAATATATGAATTATGTATCATGATTATGAGTTCCTCATGCATATTCATTCAAGAATATATGATCCACAATATAATTATGATTCCATATTACTTGGGGTAACCCTAAAATGAATTAAGAGGAATAAGTCGGTATGAGCATTTGGGGAAAGTAAACCCAATGATCACATATAAGAACGAGCTCGATCTTGAAAAAAGGACTATTACCCAAGAGTTTATACGGCCAAATACTTCCAAGGGACCAAGTATGGAAAATTATAATATGAGTTAAGAAAAGAAAAAGTCAAGTGCACTTGCATCAAGATTCATTTGCATTCATCTATGCATATTATTTAATTGCTTATTGACCTGTTATGATACGATAGGATTCCTTTTCTATTTATTAAGTGTTTGGAAAAAATGAAATCTGCTTCAGACAATATGGTTTCAAACCTATAAAACTAGAATCTACACTTTACTCTTTATATTATTCACATTTATTGAAATAAACCGAAGCAGCTGAGAATGATTGCTACATTATATGATAATCTAAGAAATCCTACTGAGAACTTTCGAATTATCATCCTATTTGTATGTATCTGTCTCATTCTCAAACGATAGTGATGGCGACGATGGCATTCTTCATCGAGATACCTGAATGGTAGTGGCATTATGACCCTGCCCTAGATTCCATATACCTGACAGTGACCTCCCAGGTGCATTTGTACATACTCCTCTAGTGCATTTTTACTATTTCTATTTCGAGTCCATTTTCAGTCCTTAGACTCCATTTGACGGGATCCAATTGTACAAGGTTCATCCAGTTGCTATGCCTCAACCCTCTTCTCTAGCTCTTCTGGAGAGTGATCCCTCAGAGGCGAGCGCTTTAATCCCTTCCTCTTTTTATGCTCCTGGAGGCGATGATGATCCATCTAGTGGTTCTAGGTCTGCAAGCTTTATGGCAAGTGGATTCCTTTCTTCGGAGTCTGTTTAGAGGAGTTTGATGAACCTTGAAGACTGTAGTGCTAGTTGTGCAGAGTGGCCCTCTTTTGGGTATTGTTTTACATGACCTTGGGCCACAGACATAGTTTCTGCTTTCTTTTTGCTCTCATGTATTGTTGATGATTGCTTGTAACCCTATGAGGACTTATACTGAGATTGGGTTAAAGGCATGGGTCGAGTGTATGTCTTGACGGTCCTCCATGATATAATCAGAACCTATGATTGGATGCATGAGGTTAGGTATATTTTGATGTATGCACTGTAAATATTTAATGTACTCTTTATCTTCATGCTTTTATTTTCTCTACATCACGATGAACTATGCCCTATTTTACGAATTCACAGTGCACGGTTGTTACATTAACAAGTAAAATAGATAATTCACATTTTTATTCAATTGAACCTCATAAGAACTAATTGTCACAAAATACAACAAAGGTAAATTAGTGCCAGTAGCAAACTTCCAAATATAATATTATGACTTAAGCATAGTATTATATTTGCGAGGGTGTTATATTTTCCGTTGCCAATTTTGTTAAATTTTTTTTTTAACATTAGCCCCCACTAATTGTAATGTCCATTAGCGTGGGATTTTCCCCAGCTAATATTGTAAAGAAGTGATTGCAAGCTCATTCGTTAGAGGCAAATATTCTGCTGCAAAATTGAATGCAATTTTAAAAAAAATTGTGTTCTTCCAAATTAGCAAGGGATTTTCCCCTGCTAATTGAGATAACCATTAGCAGGAAATTTTTCGCTACTAATGTTATTAAAAAATGTTTTTTTTCAACATTAGCGTCAGAAAATCCCCTGCTAATGTCCACATTTTTTTGTTTCCGAAGTTGTGCATGTCATTAGTGGCGAAAAATCCGGTGCTAATTTCTATTCCCAATTTCATTCATTTAATTTGTCCATTGAGGCAGAAATCTGTCGCAAATCTATTGCAAATTTGTATGTGCTAGCGTCGACTGCAAAAAATTTGCCACAAAAATGCGTTTTTCTTGTAGTGTTACTAATTGAGAGAAAATAAACAAATGCATTCTTTTGGAGCAAAATATATTCTGTTAGAAATAAATTGAAGATAGACAATATACAGATGCATATATCATTCCACTATATATATATATATATATATATATGTGCTAACCTTTAGTGTAGAAGTTAGCAAACTCCACATTTTGTTTTAGACAATAAATCCACTCCTTTATTTATGGGTGTAAGTGGATCGAGCCAATATGATGAACCCGATGAATCCGAACTGAACTAATTAAATTGGTTTAGGATAGTTCGGGTCAATCAGGTACGATCTAATTAGAATTGATAGTGTTTTATTCAGTTATTAGATCTAGGGCTTTGCAACCTAATGCTTGCCCTTGAACCACTGATATTCATTTTTTTTTTTTAACAAAATAATGTATTAGAATGACAATTGTTTGATGTTTGTGTTTCCTTTTATTGTGTTAATGATAATATTAGAATGATTTAACTTTTGGATATTAGAATAGAATCTGAGGTTTGCTTATATAAAATTTTTGATGTTTTATGATTATTTTTTATTTTTTTAAAAAAGGGAAAAAAATTAAATGAATAATCCAATCACTAGAACCGAACCAATCTGAATTTAATTGGTTTAGTTTGGTTCGGATTTGATCAAAAAATTTCATGAATCCGAGCTAAACTAAATCAATTAAAATTGATAGATTTGAATTTATTTTTCTCTTAAACTCAATTCAAACTAACCATTTACACCGCTACCTTTGTTTTTTTGTTTTTTTTTTTAATCAAGTAATAATTCTAGATAAATTTGTAATTTTATCCTATCTATATTAATTACTTTTTTCATTTTTTCTCTCTCCTAATTAATATTCTCTTACCTTTATTTTCTTTATTTGAATATAATTATCCCTTTTTCTATTTTCTATTTTCTATATAAGTGATTAAAAATTGAAGCTAAGTAATATTAAAATATATTGGGTATTAAACAATTCACTTAATATGTTACCCGTTTAATATTACTTGAATTACGATTACTTTTTAGAGTGAATATATAATTTAATCCCTTAAAGATTCACATGACATCAATTCTATCCCTAAAAGATTAAATGTGATATCATATTAGTCATTAGAAGTTTTGTGTAACGCCCCAAAAATTTTAATCATTTTTAATTGAAGTGTTCGATTTTTAGCAAATAATTGTAATTAATTAGGATTCGATTTATCATTCACTTAAATCTAATTAAGTGTGATTTAGAAGTAATTAAGCTTGATAAAATTAGATTAGAACCATAGGAAACTTCGTAGGATTCTTCTAAAACTGATTTACCGATTTAAGAGAAATCGGTAAGATTTCGGTATTTAAGACTGTCGAAACTAGATCAATAAAAGTTATACTGTGTGAATCCTAGAATGGATGGCCAAGATTTAGCCAAGATACCCCCACATGTGACGCCACTTTCAGCCATGTAGAGTGGGAAGCGAAGCCAAATTGGAAGGCAAGATCGGATCCACCAATCAACATAAAGCTTGCTACAAAAATCTTCACCTTTTCTTTCCTTCTCTTTTTGTAACTTTCAGCCAGTATAAGGAGCTGACCACTCTCCATTTCTCTTCTCCTCACACTTATCCCACTCCATCTTCATTCCCTCTTCAAGTTTCATTAAGAGTTGCGTCCATCTAAGACACCAAATCAATAAGTTTTCAACTAGACAAGGTAGGAATCCTACTTCTCTTCTTATTTTCCTTGGTTTGGAGTTGTGTGTGAGTCTTGTATACTTTGTGCTACTGATGATATGTGAAGTGATGATGATGGATTATAGTTGATTATGCATGTATGTTATGATTAGAATTAGAATTGGTATGAAAGAACTTGAAGGAAGGAGAAAACTCATGAAGCTGGTAGGGTTTTTCCTCGGTGGTCCATACGGCAGAGTGTACGGCTCCGCCTATAGCCGTTTAAACTTCATGAATCTATTTTTATTTGAAACTAAACATTCAAGGCTTTCCATACATATATAATATAAGGCCATTGGATTAGTATTGAGAGAGATATGAATTTTTGAAGTTTGACCTAGGCTTTTAAGTTTGATTCTAGGCAAACTAGATTGTTCAGGGAAGAACTCGCCCTATATGACTTGGAATTGAGTGGAACTAACTTTGTTAGAAAGCTTACACATAGGAGAACATCCTATAAAGAAATTTTGAGTTAGTTAAGGTCCCATTTGTTCGAGTTTCAGGGCTTATATCTCAAAATATACTCATTCAAATAATATGCAATTTCTTTCATTTGAAAGCTTGCCCTGTTAGCTTTACAGAGATATAAATTTCGTATGTTTTCACCTAGATTTCTATTTTTGGTGAATTTTCTCTTATAAGAGTGTAATTCGGGCTAGAGACATATGTGAAAACTAGATCAAGTTTAATCCATGTCGGAACTCGGAACATAGTGAACTTAAGGTTGAACTTGGAATGATATACTTAAGGTTGAACTCGAAAGAGTGTACTTAAGGTTGAACTCGGAATAATATACTTAAGGTTGAACTCGAAAGGGTGACTTAACATTGAACTCAGGACTTAATAAATAGCAAACCCGATCAGATATAGTTAATGTCGGAACTCAGGACTAAGCAAATAGGAAACTAGTTGAACATAGTTAAAGTCGTAACTCAGAAATTAGGGAAAACGGGGTGTGGTTAATGTCGGAATTCGGGACTTAGGAAAACATTCGTAAGAGTCTTGGAGGACCAATTATGGATTAAAGTCGGAAGTCAGGAATTAAGACATTGGATACATGATTCCGGAAGACGGGAATCAAGACATGGACATTATATACGTAACTCCGGAAGTCGGGAATATCCGGAAGTCCGCAATTAAGACATAGACTTATAACTCTGGAAGTTGAAGCAAATATGACATCGAAACTCAGAAGTCAGTTATGAGCTCAAACTCGAGAACATCAGTAAGAGTTAAAAAGCTTGCGAGACAGCTTAAGGCTTAAGACTATAGAACTTGCACCTATTGATATTGTTATCTTCTTAGCATAATTACAATGTCCTATCCTGGGTCTGCTATCTGATTTAAATATGATATGAAGTATATGAAAATGAATGACGAAGTATATGTATGAGTACATTCAGCATGTGCATGCATGATTATGTATGAGAATGAAATAATATGAACATATTAAATGTGAATCCTTTCACTTGGAAGCAGTTATGAGATCCCTCCTTGTGAAGGCAGTTAAAACTATGAGATCCCTCTATCTTGGAGGCACGTGGTCAGATGAGATCCCTCTATATTGAAGGCACGTGATCAGATGAGATCCCTCAATTTTGAGGTACGTGACCAGAAGAGATCCCTTCAATTTAGAGGCACGTGACCAAAATGAAATTCTTCCAAGACTAGAGACATGTGGGTCCCCTTGTGGGTTAGTCTGTGTGACGATGGTTACCAGTTGAGCTGACGAGCTCACTCCCAGATCAGACTACCCAAGGGCAATAAATATTAAAGATTAAACATATGCAAGCACCCTAGGGACGGTGATGCGTAACACCTAGGTGTGCCATATGAATTCAAGATGAGTAATGCTACACTTGAGGACGACGATACGTAACACTCAAATGTAGGCAGATGCAGACACCCTAGGGATAGCGATATGTAATGCCTAGGTGTGTCGAAGGAAGGAAATAAAGATAAATATTATGGGAAGACAAAGAAAACAAAGAAAGAAAAGCAAATCTTATATATTTGCATAAATTCAAAGGTATGTGTAGATGTTATATCTCCAATATATTGATGCTATTGTATTTTAATATGTTGCAGTTGTTATTCATGGTATTATTCATGAATTGAATTTGTATAGGCTCTCCCAAATGCCAAGTGTATGAGTAAAATGAACTTTGCTTCAGATAATATATTTTTGAACTATAAAATTAAACAGTTTACATAACATGTTCACCTTTTTCATAATAAATCGAAGCAAACTTGAGATGACAACGATGACAGTATGTATGATAGTTAAGGAATCCTACTGAGAATTCAAAATTCTCACTTCTATTTCCATTTTATCCCCGATAGTTCGAGAAGTTGCAAAGACGGCTAAAGTTGCTATCAGTTAAGGTCCGCTCAGGTAACCGTAATAACTCTTGAGTGCGGTGCTATGACTTAAGCATAGTACTGCACAAAGGAGGACATTACATTTTGTACATCAAATAGGTCCTTGAAAGTTAAAATATGATATCAAATAGGTCCCTAAAAGTTAAAATCTGACATCACTTTGGTCATTTCAAAAGAAGCTTTTAGGGACCTATTTGATGTCACTTGCATCTTTTTTAGGGACCAAAGTGATGATGTAACACCCTACCTAACATAATACTATGCTTAAGTCATAATATTATAATCACGGGTTTATTACTTGTCCTAACTTACCTTTATTAGTTATTCTTAATAAGTTATAATGCGGTTTAAAAGTTCGCAGGATTGTTTCATTTTAAACCATCCGTGGAAATAAGCATGAGTTACTAAATTCATGAGATAACGTGGTATGTCGGAAGGTAAACAAAATAAAAGTGTGGAAATAAAGTTGTAATAAATATTAACTAGCAAAAATATATGAGAATGCAAAACGAAAACCATGACTATGGCCCAAGGTCACATAAAAGACACCAAAAGAGGGTCACGCTATACAATACCACTATCACACAGATTTGGTAGCTCTACTAGATGGACTCCAAAGAAAGGAATCCGTTCACCATGAGGTTCATGGGCCCGGGGTTGCCTGGCACATCACCAGCATCTGGAGTTGATGATGAGGAGGAGGAATCCATCATCTTCGGTAGGTCGCTTTTAGAGGACTTTAGCTGTACAGGATGAGGTGGTATTATTGATGGTTGAGCCTGGTGTGGGGGCACAGGGTCTAAGTGAGCCATGTATAGAAGGACTCCTAAGAGTGAGGCAGTTGGATCGAAGAGGGGGCTAAGGACGAGTGCAGCAAAAGCCCGCATGAAATATATGTATAAGCGGACTTGAGAGGTAGCAATCAAGTATAAGGAGACCATCGCTGCCATCATCACCGTCTGAGGATGACATGGATATATGATAGGATGAGAATTTAGAAAATTCTCAGTAGGATTCTCAGTTGCTTCGATTTAGTTTAATTATGTAAAAGTGTGATTAATATAGTATATGCCTCAATTCATAAGTGTTAAAATTGAGGTCCAAAGCAAAGTGCTATTTTACTCATAGAACTAATAAACCGAAAATAACACATATGATAAATAGAGTAAATATTTCAGAGAATAATTCAAAATTCAAACTAGACTATAACTAATCATATAATATGCATAAGGAAGTGCAAATAAGAATTTCATGCATATGCACTTGACTTTTTATCCTTCTTGACTCCTATCATAATTTTTCATACTGGGTCCTCTGAGAGTTTTAGGCCATATAACTCCTAGGTAATAGTCTGCTTCTCATAATCGAATTTGTTCCTATGCAGGATTGCTGGGTTTGCTTTCCGCAACTCTTCCACTAACCTATTCCCCTTAATTCATTCTAGGGCTGGCCTAAGTAATATGGAATCCTTACTTTTATCATAACTCTTATGTTCATAAATGATAATGCTTGAAGAACATGAAATCATAGTCCATAAAATAAATAACTTACATATCTTCTACCGAAAATCTGGCAGCATAACGGGTTAAAATGAGGCTTCCCCAAAATGCAATAGAGAAATTTCTAGCTAACTAGTCAAATATCAAAACTATCATAAGCATATGACAACATTACAGTGGTTTAATAGGGAATTACAATCAATAATTTCAATCATTGATTATCCATGGTTCAAGAACCTCCAACGACTTGAAATTGTCAAGGCAGTTTAACATTCTTAAATCTATCCTATTTTGTGAATTGCACCATAATTTCACTTTAACTCATCTAAATCTAAAAAATTTAATATGGTGTGGTATTATGAGTCTATTTTCATTTCTCTTCAGTCTCACTAAGTTTTGATGAGTATAAACTGAATTATTACAATTTTAGTCAAGGCTACCCTGCTGTTGAATAGATTTGAGCATTTGAACGTAAAAATTCACTAAAAATACAATCTTCACCAATTTTATCGAAAACTTATATCTAAGTGAAGATAATTGAATAGTCTTTTATTTCCCACAATTTTCATTTCGAATGAGTAAGTAAAGCCTAAGTTATAAGTTCTCAAATTGGGCTAAAGTGGACTACCCTATTACAATCTGGACAAGATAGAAGGTAACTTTGAAGAATTTCTGGGAGAAATGTACTTATGACTTTGAAATTTTTATGACATGAACATCTATATGTTAGCTTTCTAGTAAAATTGGTTGCACTAAATTTGAAGTTGTATAGGGCGAGTTATGCCTTTCAAAACCCATACTGGTCAAAGTAGTGGACAAGATTTAAGAGGTTACTTCAAAATTCATAACTTTCTCATTTTAGGTCTAATGGACTTATTATTTATATGGTTAGAAAGCTCTGGATGTCTAGTTTTATCTAAAAATAGGTTCATTAAATTTTGGCTTCTGTAGGTCAAAACGCTCTGCTCGTCGTACAGATAAGTCCTAGGGTTTCAGTTTTCAGCAATCCTATTTGAGTTCTTCTTTAAGTTTTTTATCAAGTTTCCAACCCAAACCAAGAATTTCCATATTAAATCAATCCAAAAAAGTCATATAGTCATCATACAACATTATATTAAAGAGGAACAAAGAAACTCTAACCAGCCACATAAACCCTAATATCAAACAAAGCTGAAGAATCCTATCTAAATTCCAAGTTTGAGCTAGCAAGGGAGCAAGTCTTGGGTGAAGATGATTGAGAAGGATGAAGAAATGATGGTGGAGAAGTGAACTTGAAAAAGAAAATGAGAGGAAGAGAGGTCGGGTTTGGGGCCAAAATATGGGGGGAGAAATTGGGAAAATTATGTTTTGTAATGAATCATGTCACAAGGTGACTCACTTGGAGATGATTGGTGGAATTCTACTCAACTTGAATTCCATTCAGCTTACCCTCTGTGTGGCTGATGTTGCGCCAGCCAAAAGGGTGTATGTGACTCAATTTTGGCCACTTAAATTAGGGTTTTAACAGTATAAATTCCTACTAACTTAGTTCTTGTGGTATATAACACAGAAATTAAGCCGATTCTTCTTAAATTAGCAAAATATTGCTAATAGTTCTCTTAAATTTTCTACATAACAACTTCAAATTCTTCTAGCCTTAACATTTATAATTCAACCTTAATTACTCTTACTTCTCTAATGCAATGAAACAAATTAATTAACGGTGCTAATCAGATGTACCATGCTTCGGGATATTACAGATGTCAACTTTCAGGAATGTATTTAGTGACAAACAACTTTTAAAGACTAATGTGGTGCCACATTTTAATTTTCAAGAAAATGTTTGATGTCAAAAAATTTTTAGTAGCTAAATTGATGTCGTGCGAATCTTTCAGGGACCAAACTGCATATTCACTCTACTTTTTACATTTTTTATTTTACGCATTTTAATATTATTTGAATTGTAAAGAAATATATGAATTATAATACGTGAATTTATATTATTTTAATATCTTCAATATCTCTCTAAAATATATACAAAATTTACTTGAACAATTCTTATAAGCAATTCACGTTTCCTTTCTTGTCTTTTTAATTATATATTTTTTAAAGTAAAATACAATTTGAGGTCTCTTATAATCTTTTACAAACGGTTATCCAATTAGTATTAAGTATATATCTACCCAACATAATAATATTACTTAAAATTTTAATTACTTATACATTATTTACATAAAAAAAAGTAACAAAAAATATTATTCAAGTAAAGAAAATAAAAGAGAAAGAATATTAATTAGGGGACAGAGAGAAAAAAATTGAAAGAATAATTAATGTAGATAGGATAAAATTACTAGTTTATACCAAATCATTACTTGATTAAGAAAAGAGACTAGTGGGTTTAATAATTTTAATTTAAAATATTTCCTTTCATAGTAAGTTTGGGAAAGTGATAGAAATTAAAATTAATGTGAAGTTGACGTATGACATAGGTTTCCATGTTGACTCTTGTTTATTATTAATATAGATAGATTTTAAACACGTTAGAGCTATATCTAATCTCATTTCTTTCAAAAAGTTAACCTTTGGGCAATGATGCAATTGAGTCCACATTATAATGATTATTTTCTGCATGTTTTGTTGAGCCTAAGAGGTCTTGTGTTCGACTCTTATTCTGCTTCCCCATGCATTTGTTAAAAAAAAAAAAAATCCTAATATATTTTAAACATAAGAATTGATTTTTGAATTAATTCAAACTCATTTTTATATAATAATTCCAAATATAAATTTTAATTTATAAATTAAATCAATTCAAATCAAATCAAATTCTAATTTCAATCATTCCAAATACTGAAGTGCTTGTATTATTTATTTTATTTTCATACATGAAGAGGTATATGGTAACTCATTTTTTTGTAGCAACAACAATACAAGCTCATCGGAAGAAACCCAATACAGACACCTCCTTTCTTAAAGCCCTTGTTAAGGCAATCTTGGTTGCACTTTGGACCATCTACGCATGGTTCATTGCAAAGTAGCCCGGGAGTCTCCCAACCCCTTGCTGGTCCTGCATGAAAAGGTAAAATTTTAGTGAACATTGGCTTTCTTGCTTTTCTTCCGCAAAATCTCAACACATCATTGATTTGTAATTACATATTAAACAACCCGACATGACTCTACCAATAAACGGGGGAAAAAACCATTATTGATCTTGACATAAACAAACATCTACCTTGAAAGATGTATTAAAAATCACATTAAAAAAAGAAAAAGTTGCTGCTGAATCATAGTCACCTAACAACCAAAGCTTTTCTTGAATCAGAAGACTAAAAACACCATTTCCCACTTTGTGCAGTGCGTAAATTGTATATTGAGAATCCCAATACAAAGATAAAACTGACGTTTTCCCCCCTTACCTGAAGCCAAAATCAAAGCAATGCATAAAATTCCCAAAAGATATGGTTGACGGATGCGAAAAGCCATTTGGAAGATTTAACCGGCAATTCTATTTCTTTCTTGCAAGATGGATGGCCAACACCGCGTTTGTACATATATTTGCTATTACCTGTTTGAAAGGAGTTTTTACAAAATAAAATCGAGAATATTTAAAAATATCAGATATATTTTAATGTATTAAATCTCTACCAAAAAATTTAATTCAGATGTATCAAAAAAATCTCTGCCATAACGAAAAGATACTCTACCAAAAAACAAATAAATTCAATGTATTAAATATATTTCAATTCGTTGACTTCTTGTATGTAAAGCACAACATGCAATTTATATAAAGTTGACTTGATTCAATAAATATCATTAATGATAGTTTTTTTTAGCATTAATTAATGATAGTTCTAAAATATTTTAAACTCTCTTTTGTGATATTACAGTATGTACAATAAATATAAAACTAAATATAGATAAAAATTTAATTTCTATATATTGATAGTATTATATAATTTAATATTTTTAATTAATAAAATTTAAAAAATTTGTGAAATTATGATAAGTAACTATCTATCATAATAATTATCCATCATAATTTATTATTTTTCTCAATTTTAAATTATTAGTGCATAGAAATTAATTTCTTTAGATAATATTATTAAAGATACATAAATATTTCAAATTCTCTTTTATGATATTAAAGTATGTACAGTAAATATAAATAAATTTATATAATGACATTAATAATAAATATATTGAGTATTTTGAATATGTCAAATACTATACCAACTAGTATTTGAATCCATGCAATACACAAGATAAAAAAAAATAAACATTAAATTAAAAGTAAAATGTCTAATATTATGTAAAGTTGTAGACAAATATAATATCATAAGTAATGAATATAGTAATTAATCTATACTATATATAAAAAAGATTCCCCTAAATACCTGGTTTTGATCTCTCCTCAATTTGCTGAAATCTTTTTTCAAGTCCATAATCATATATTATATAATCTCTATTTAAAAGAAATTATTTATAAAAAATAAAATATGTAACAACATAAATTCACTTTCGCCCACGTTTATTTGATTCTTTCGTCCATCACCTACACTTACACCCATGTTGCAGCGCTTTCTAAGGACACACGCACATTTGAATTTTCACAATTGTTTAGCCTCAAAATGTGTCATTCTGGCCTTCGAACGTTTTATTAAATATTTGTATATCTAACTTTTTTTTCTCTTACTTACATTCTACGTATTATATGGCTAATTTTGTATTAAGAGATTAATTTTAATAATATGTCAGTAAAAAAGAGTTTTATATAAACATCAAATTATATACTACTTTGAGATAGCAAGTATAAACAATTTTACTAATATAAGAAGATTATATATATAAATTAAATTATTTATATCATATAATACCCTAAAAATTAAAAATACGGGCCGTGCCTATCAAACTGCTAGTAATAATAATAAAAATAATAAAAATAAAATTTTTTATATAATCTTAATATCTATTGTAAATGAATTTAAGTACCAAATTTATATAATGCATAACCATATACAACAAAAACATAATTATTAATTAAACAATTCTGGTGTATTTATTATTTAACAAAAAGTAAAATAAAAATGCAGAAATTTTGTAAGGCAAAATGAGAAACAATCCTTTTATTTTTTTGTATATTAAAAAGCTACCTTTTTTTATTGGTAATTAGCAAGTGTCACATCCTGCACCAAATTATAATTTTAAAATACTTAATTACACTAAATTTGAAGTATAGTGCAGCCAAGGTCATCTCCCAAGGATGTTGTTGCTATCTAGTTAAGTAACAAGGGGGTATGTGCAAACATGCATAAATAAGCTATAAAAGAAAATTAGATGAAAATAAAAACACTAGTTCAAAGAGTTCCTTGGGTATAAAGTGAATCAATCATTAACGCATAATATATCAAACACATAGAGTGCAGCTAATTTGAGCTATTAGAGAGACCTCTACTAACAACTCCACAAGTCTACCTAGAGAACTCTAGGAATTTAACCAACACATAATTGATTAGATAATTGAGACCTCAACTCTAATTAATCTACGTTGATTTCTAGCCCCAAATGTATTATCCTAAATTTGAACCCAAACCCAATTCCTAATTCTTTAATTAATCAAGTTCATACCAATTGACCAATTAGCAATCACCCAACTAATTCCTCATTCATAAACCCACATATCAATACCATTCAATGCAAATTTACAAATAAAAGAGGGCAAAGAATCAAGAAAACAAACATGATTGAAGTTCAAGCATAGGGTTTCAAGATTATAACCATAATGCCCTTGGAGTCTCCTTGAACTAGCTTGAAATCCTACTCCTCCATAGCAATGAAGGTTATAAAATAGAACCCAAAATAAGTATCTTACGAAATGAAAGGAAAAGAAAAAGAAAAGAAAAGGAGAGGTGAAGAGAAGAAAGAAAAATGAAAAATGTTGGAGCTGAGTCCTCCTTCGCGTCTCTCCTTTCTCACTACTTGTCAGACCTACAATATAAAAATCCAAAAATGGCCTTGATCTTAAATTAATCCTCTGCCTCTTAGCTTTAAGTGGACACCCAATTTGCTTAATTTGGACTTGAAATGAGAGAGTTATGGCCCAATCTTTATAGCATGTTCAGGTTGTACATGTATTCACGTCAGTCCATTTTAACAGCCAATAAATCCGTGAAGATGTCATTTTTTTGGAGAGTGGTCTTCATATGAATTGAAGCTTTATATCTTAGCTTTCAAATGGCATTAGTTTTGCCTCAATCCAATCTCTACAACTCACATTATGGCCCAATTAGTGCACACTACTCCGGTTCCAGCGTAACAGCCCTGTTATGACTTCGTGGCCCAATTCGACCCACTAGACATCTGAAATAGTTGTTGACTTCTTCATCAATGATGTAGACCTTTCTCTCAACTTTTCTACAATATAAAATTTGTAATTTTTAGATATCTACAGCTCAAGATATAGCCATAATACAAAAATAGTATAAATTTGTAATAATACTGAAAAATACAATTAAGCCCAATTAGAGTCCAAACTTATAAAATGTGCCCAATATTATTCAATTAAGCACATAAGAGGTTTAATAAACTAAATATGAGGGTTAATCAATGTATCAAAATATTGCTTATCAAATTCCCTCACACTTAGCTTTTTGTATGTCCTCATGCAAAATCCAAAATATACTCAAGGGTGCCGAAATGAAGCATCAGAATCTAAAACCAACACACAAGTCCTAAAAACAAAAAATGACCAAATACTATGAAAAACAAATTTCCAATGGATCCTCAAGAGTGTCAGGCATATAGGCAAAAAGCACACCCAAGGTATCAAGAAATTCAACAATCAAGACATATAGGCAAAAATCACTCCAAATAGTATAGATCAAGCATGGAGGACCTCACAAGATAATGTGTTTAACACTCTTTCTTTCAAGTGTTTAAGTTTCAATTATGCCGCTCAAATCACCTCCGAAGGAAAAGCACAACCATAAGCTTGCTCATCATCTAATTCTCCACTACTCAAACACATGCACACACAAATCAAGAGGATTTTATTCAAGGTTGTAATGGGGCCAAGGTAAGGGTAGAGAAATAATAAGGATATACAAGGTAAAAACCAAAGAGAATAGAAGAACATTGGCAAAGACATGAGGTCACAAATGTGAGGGCCCTCTTCAAATCCAAGTAATGCAACAAACAACTCTTTTTTATCCCACTTCTTTACTTTTTTTTTTCATCAAAATTGCCCTAATTTATTGACCTTTCTTTTTTTCTATTTCCTTTTTTTTTTTTACATTTTCTTTGCTTTTTCTTCTTCTTTTTTTTTTAATCTTTTCATTTCTTTCCTTTGTTTCTTTTCACCACTTTGCATCCGCCACACTTAAAGTCTTGCATGTCCTCATGCAAACCCCCATACTTATGTGAATGTACATTTGCTAATGGTAACTAATGGTCTCCTAATCCTTAAGGCTAGGTAGAATCATGGTTTTTCACTTTAGGCTTGTAATGTCCTAAAAACGAAGAATAGGTAAAAAGGCTCAAAGGAGTAAGCAAGGGGAAAAATGCAAGGGTGGCTATTTGGTTAAGTGGCTAATCACAAAATGAATGTCTCAATCATATTCATGTATGCAAATGAATAGTGTAGCCTCAAAAAGAATCAAAGCAAGTTCTAGAGTGACAAATCCTATGTGGGAACAAAACACACAAGAAAGAAAAGAATGGCATGCAATATAGCCATCCAAATATGGCTCAAAAGCTCACATGGGTCACGTCCAACATACTCAATCTAAGCAATTGAAGATCAAGCTACCAAGCATGCAAAACATAAAGAATGAGATGAAAAGTCAAGCATGTTGAAGTCTCAAACCATGAATGTCTAATGCCTAAAGCTAACAACTAAAGAATCACCGTAGGGGAACATCTAATTAAACAACATAACTAGCATATGAAAACTAATACTAAACATATTTTATTCTAAAATTAAAATTCAAGACAAAAAAAATTAAAAATGCAAGACAAAAATTTAAAAAGGTAAAAAGTGGTAAGAACTCTCTCATGGTGGCTTATGCTTGAACTGGTCCAGGAATCCTCACCAAGGTTTGCATCTTTTGGCTCCTCCAGGATCCCATGAGGTGATCTTGAATTCATTGCCATCCTTGCTATTGGTGCCTTGATAGATCAGTGTTGATGGCCTCAACATCCCCCCAGGTAGTACCTCTACAATGATGAAACAAGCAACTTGGGGGCAAGATTTGTTTTTCATGTAGGCGTAATCCAACCACCTTCGTGCACCCGGATGAAGTAAGCCAGCTGTCATGTCACAAATGGTTTGGAGTTGTGCATCATTCTCCAAGTAGGCATATTCAAATTGTCCCAAGAAAGTTGTAGGTGCATACGCTAAACCACTTGAGTATGTCTCAATTGCAGGTAGAAGGACAGTGGAAGGGAGAGGCTGTGTGGTTTCTTTAACTTTGTCCTCCAACAATTCAACTCTTTGAATATCAACTACAATCTGGCCATCTTTTAGCATTGGCGGATCTCCCCTCAGACATGCCTCAATCTATACACATACAGGGCAGATATACTCACCCTTACAGTCAGCACATGTGAATCTAGCAAAAGTGTCAACAGCAGTTAGCTCAGGAAATTCTGCTGAGATGTCACTCATGGGGTCTTCTAAAGAAGCAAAAATATCCATGCATGTAGACATGTTCATTTCCTCAGCACTAACAAAATCATGAGATATCTTCCCAACATGTCTCTATTGGTGTCTCATCTAGTGGCCCAGCAACATCTTGACTCTCGCCAATCCCCTCAGCTAGCTCATGTAATTGTACATCTGGCATATTCCCCTCATGAACAGTATGGTAAAAGAGCTGGGTGAACTCATGAGCTTGCAATTTGCTCAATGTAGAAGTTAACTGGCTCAATTGTGTTTGCAAGTCTTGAACGGTTGTATCATTCCTCTGCTGACATTGAAGACTACTATCCTCTAATTGCTTTATTAAGTCTTGCAAAGAGGGCTCAAATGGAGTGGCCACTAGATTCTTTGACTGCTGCATCATAAGTGGTGGTTGGAACTGTGGCTGATGATATGACTGCTAGAATGGTTGTATGTTCTGCTAAAGCATAGGTGACAATGACTGGATTTGTTGCTGGTGATAATGAGTTAGTGGCATGGGTGCATTGTCATAATCCAGGTTGAGATTATCATTCCACCCAACATGACATGGGTATGAGTAAGAATTACATCTCTGCTGCAACTGCTAGATGGGCTTCTTCCTAGCCAATTGCTCCAAGCAATATGCCAATTCATCTAATCGGCACTCCACTCTTTGGTAATAACCACCAGGACTATCATCAATTACTCCAATTCCTGCAACATTCCAAGTACCATATATCTGGGAGCTAGGAGGTATTTTAGTAAACATGATGGATAGAGGGAAAGTAATGAAAACAAAAATGCAAAAAGAAACTAAGAAACAAATAAAAGGAACTATGTACAAAATGATATTACACTAAGATGAACACCCAAAATTAAAAATAAGCAAAAATGACTTATAAAATGTAAAAACAGCAGGAAATGATTTTTTTTTTTAACACCACACAAATAAAACTACATGTAATTGAAATCCAAAAATGTAATAAAAATTATTAAAAATTCGAAAAAGTGGTCAAAATAGTGGAATTTGGCCAAAATAGGGTGGGGCTTACTGTAAAAAGAGTAAGTCTTGCTTAGAATGTTGAAAACCTTTGGACTAAAAAGTTTCAAGGTGATCTGCGCACAAACAGAACAGGACAGCACCCAAAATTAGCCTAAAAACACCGAAAACGACCAAAACATGCAAAACTCAAACAAAAGCAAGTAAACACATATATTTACAAACTAAATAGCATCAACATCCTTGGTAACGGCGCCAAAATTTGGTAGCAAGTGTCGCAACCTGCATCAAATTACAATTTTAAAATACTCAATTACACTAAATTTGAAGTATAGTGCAACCAAGGTCGTCTCTCAAGGATGTTATTGCTATCTAGTTAAGTAACAAGGGGGTATGTGCAAACATGCATAAATAAGCTATAAAAGAAAATTAGATGAAAATAAAAACACTAGTTCAAAGAGTTCCTTAGGTATAAGGTGAATCAATCATTAATGCATAATATATCAAACACATGGAGTGCAGCTAATTTGAGCCATTAAAGAGACCTCTACTAACAACCCCACAAGTCTACCTAGAGAACTCTAGGAATTCAACCAACACATAATTGATTAGATAATTGAGACCTCAACTCTAATTAACCTATGTTGATTTTTAGCCCCAAATGTATTATCCTAAATTTGAACCCAAACCCAATTCCTAATTCTTTAACTAATCAAGTTCATACCAATTGACCAATTGGCAATCACCCAACTAATTCCTCATTCATAAACCCACATATCAATACCATTCAATGCAAATTTAGAAATAAAAGAGGGCAAAGAATCAAGAAAACAAACATAATTGAAGTTCAAGCATAGGGTTTCAAGATTATAACCATAATGCCCTTGGAGTCTCCTTGAACTAGCTTGAAATCCTACTCCTCCATAGCAATGAAGGTTACAAAATAGAACCCAAAATAAGTATATTACGAAATGAAAGGAAAAGAAAAAGAAAAGAAAAGGAGAGGTGAAGAGAAGAAAGAAAAATGAAAAATGTTGGAGCTGAGTCCTCCTTCGCGTCTCTCCTTTCTCACTACTTGTCAGACCTAAAATATAAAAATCCAAAAATGGCCTTGATCTTAAATTAATTCTTTGCCTCTTAGCTTTAAGTGGACACCCAATTTACTTAATTTGGACTTGAAATGAGAGAGTTATGGCCCAATCTTTATAGCATGTTCAGGTTGTACGTGTATTCGCGTCAGTCCATTTTAACAGCCAATAAATCCGTGAAGATGTCATTATTTTGGAGAGTGGTCTTCATATGAATTGAAGCTTTATATCTTAGCTTTCAAATGGCATTAGTTTTGGCTCAATCCAATGTCTATAGCTCACGTTATGGCCCAATTAGTGCACACTACTTTGGTTCCAACGTAATAGCCCTGTTCTGACTTTGTGGCCCAATTCGACCCACTAGATATCTGAAATAGTTGTTGACTTCTTCATCAATAATGTAGATCTTTCTCTCAGCTTTTCTACAATATAAATTCGTAATTTTTAGATATCTACAGCTCAAGATATAGCCATAATACAAAAACAATATAAATTTGTAATAATGCTGAAAAATATAATTAAGTCCAATTAGAGTTCAAACTTATAAAATGTGCCCAATATTATTCAATTAAGCACATAAGAGGCTCAATAAACTAAATATGAGGGTTAATTAATGTATCAGAATATTGCTTATCAGTAATCATGTGTTCCGATTCTTTTGCTCATAGTTGTAAAACTTATTTTAAGAATGACTTCAACTATGATGAATGAGGGGATACTGGTAGATGGTTTTTTTTTTTTTTCTTTTTACATTTCCAGCTTGTCCTTTTTGGCATGCATGGAATTAGAGTTTGGAATTGGAATTGAGATTCTCAATTCCGATTTTTATGTTTGAAGTAGTATATAAAATTGGAATTATAATTCTACACGCAAATTATAATTCTCTCCTCATTAATGCCTTTATAATTCTTTCCATTTTATATTTATATCCTATCTATCATATTTATTAAAATATAATATTTTTATAAAAGAACTATAACATAAAAATTTCTTAAATTTTAATTTGCTATTTTATATATAAATAATTTTCATAAAAATTTACCATAATACAAAATTATTTTTTATTAGTATTTGTATTGATTTTAAATTTTAAATCATACATTTAAATAATAAAATTAAAATCAAACTTAAAATTACAATTCATGTTTTAATTCTTTTGTGAACTTGAATATAAAATATAAGATTCCAAACCAATTCCAATTCTAAAAAAATTGAAATTAAAATTAAAATTCTTGTTATATTTCCAATTCCAGTGTCCATACGGACCAAATAAAAATATTTGAGTAACATAGCTAGAAAATATTTTCTTAATTAAAATTGTGAATTAGATCCAATCAATAATAACTATTGATTATGAATAATATGATTCAGTAATAATTATTGATTATGGCTAATTTTAACGGTTAACATAAACATTTTGTTATTTCATTCATTTTGAATTTATTTAGAGAAATAAAATATGTCTTTTATTAGTTGTTTAAATTTATAATTTTACACCCTAATCATTTACATTGATGACCTAACTCATCATTGATGTGCCTATTGATTTGTTGAGCTATTTTCATTTAATGTTTTTAAATTTTTATTTGTTAATAAAATTCAAAATTCCGAAAGCTTTCCCAAAATTTAAATTCCTTATGTATAGGTGACTTTTTTTAAAAAAAATAAATTAATGCATTTATTATTTTTTTTTCTTATTTTATTTTTCTTTTTTTCTTTTTTACAAATAAATGCAATTAATGTGGAATTAACCTAGTTATGACATGTGTAAAAGCTTCCTTATATTATCTTTTGTTTTATTAGTAGTATGTGAATGGATCCTTATCCATATTAGTAGTATGTGTAAGTTAAAACAACTATTACACTACTAAATAACCTTCTTTAGAAAATATTATCTTTATTTTGTAAAACCCTCCATTAAATTGAAAGTTCATGTCTTATATATGATATCTTTAAATTTTCATATTAATCTAAAATTATTTCTAATATATATATATATATATATATATATATATATATATATATATATATATTCAAAATTAACATTATAAATACTTTTAAATGCATAAAAAACAGAATTATCTAATCACATTTTTAGTGATGTTTATTTTTTAAAAATTTGACATAAATAATGTTCATGATAAATGATTATAATAAAATAGTTAGATCAATAAAATTAAATTCTATTAAAAATTATGGATTAGTGTAAGTGTGTTAGTTGATCCTAGATATTTGTGTGTGAGAGGGATCCATTTACTTAAGGCATAAGTATTGTAACACATATATTCCATTAAATACTTTTTTATAAACATTGAAATCCACAAATCCAATATTTGAATCATGTGAATATTAGATTGAGGACAAAACATACCAAAATTTAGAATATATATATATATATATATATATATATATATATATATATATATATATATATATATATATATATATATTAAAAGAATATTATATGTTGTTCTGACCTGTTTCCAAGGGCGTCCGACAATATCCATAGCAAGTTTAAGCTTTTCGAGTGCTCCTCCGGTGGGGGACTTGCAAGGGACTCTAATGTTCAAGTCAAAACTCTATTCTACTCAAGTGTGAGTAAAACGATTAGTCACTTATCTTCGACCCGCCCTGAGTCCCCCTTTTTATATTCAACTTTATGTGTTGTTCCCCTAATTCCATGGTAGTTTGTTATCCTCCTATTGTCATGGGGTCCCTCCATGTTCTGTAACTACTTTTAACGGGTTAGCTACTTTTATGTGCTGATTTGATTTGAGCTTATTCGTGGGGATTCTTTTGACTGTGGAGATCTACTCTTAATAGGGGAAAACTTTATGCTTTGTTGGATTGTTTCAAGTTTTCTTAGAAGGGTTTTTAGCCGCATTCTTCCAAGTTTCTCATTACAAACTCATTTATGAATTTCTCAAGCCTCGTATTCCTCTTCTCGCACCTCCATCTATTATTCTCAACAACTCCTTCTTGCTATAGGTTTCCGCTCAATCCAACCTTTCAATGACATCCATTGCTTTCCCAAGACTTTTTAAGTAAGTATTATGCATTTCTCCTCAATTTTCATTCTTCGAGATTGTTCTTTCATGATTCTTTGTTGGGAACCCTAAGGTAGTTTACGATTGGTCTCCGTTCCTCTTCCTCTATTCATAGGTTTTTCTTTTCTTTTTAGAGGTTATCTTGAGCCCTCAGTTCCTTTATTGTCAACAATGGAAAAAGATTTTGGTGGGACTATTAAGAGCATTGGAGGCTCCTCCAAGAAGAAAGAGCCCTCAAACTATTACTTCTGGGATGTAGATGAGGTTAAGAATTCCCAATCCCTTTATTCTGATCAGCAAATACTAAACCATTTTCTTAGGGAGTTTAAGGTAGCTCACCCTGAATAAGAACATTTTATTGAGTGCCTTCCATGTAAACTTAGTGATCGGGCTTCTCACATAGCTAAAGTTTCCAATGACAAAGAGCCCACCTTCTTCTTTGTTTACGACATCTTCTTTTCCACCTTGGGTGCTAGGCTTCCTTATACCCCATTCGAGGTTAAGTGCCTCCATTTTATTAATGTAGCTCCAACCCAGCTTCATCTGAATAGCTGGACCTTTATTTGAGCTTTTGAGATTCTAATGGAGTTCCTAGGTGTTGTTCCAAGCATAGGAATCTTGTTTTCATTATTCCAGGTTAAGGATGTTGATAAAGGGAAATGGGCTTCCTTAAGTGGGCAACCTAGAGGAAAGGTTTTTGACCTTTACACCTCTAACTTCAAACACTTTAAAGACCAATTCTTTAGGGTTAGAGCCTCCGAGTATGAGTACCCCTTCTTTTTGGATGAGAAAGGTCACTCCTAATTCCCCTTGTACTGGAATATGTTACCGAAGAGGGTTCTTAGTATAGACTCTCGCAACCTTTTCCAATATGAGAAAGTTATCCTCGACTATTTTTCCAAGCACTTGTCGAGTAAGAAAAAGTTCCTGTCCTGTACTGAGCTCTTAAAGTCGGACACAAAAAAGGCTAAGATGCTCATATACCTTAGTATGTTTCTTTCATACTTTCTTTGCCTGCTACTTAATATGATTGCTTTTCTTGTTGTTCATTTTCTTGTATCTTTCTTTTGTAGAGGAAATGGACCTCAAAATTTCCAAGGACTCTCTCCAAGTCATGTAACATCCCCATATAATGTAATAGGAAGTAATAACAACAAACTTTTATTATTCACCATTTTGCCCCCAAACTTTTTAGAAAATAACATTTAGGTCTCTATGTCAATAGAATTAACAGAATAAGATTTTAAACGAAGCAGAATCACGTAGCAAAAACGTAGAAACCTAAACCTCGGCTGATTGAGCCACGGAGGTATCCATACATGAAATGACGAGGGGTGCCCCTGGACTTGCTCAAAATTACGGAAATGCCATTAGTTATAGAAAACAGAAAACAAAAAGGCTCCGAAATTACGAAAATGTCTAATGTATGAATTAATCTATCTATTCAGTTTCAACAGGTATGTAAAGGCAATTAGGAGTTAATTAAATATTAATTAGGAGTTAAATAGATGTTAATTAGAGGGATGAGGCATAGGAACAATTAGGATAGAGATATAGAAATCCTCTCAAAGTCATTTAGTAAAGTTTTGCCGATTTGAAGAAAATCGGCGAAGATTCGGTGCTTTAAACCACCAGAACCGAATCAGTAAAATTTCACTAGTTTGAGTGGATGAAAATTGAGCCACTTCTACCCTAATGGATGGTGCCAATTGGCCGCCATGTGAGTGAAGAGTGCAACGTCCGAAAAATTCTATCGTTATTAACCGAGTTTTCAGTTTTCATCGGATAATTGGGATTAATTAGGATTCGATTAAGAATTCACTTAAAGCCAATTGAGTGTGGTTTAGAATGATTAGGTATAATGGAATTAGATTAGAACCATAGGAAACTTCATAGGATTTTTCTAAAACCGGTTTACCAATTTAAAGGAAATCGGTAAGATTTCTAGATTTCAAACTCGCTTTTAACCGACCTCAGTAGAATTTTTCTATGAATACCCTAGAATCAACGGCTAAGATTTAGCCAAATAACTCCGTCAAGTGGCACCTTAACAGCCCTTGATGATGGGAAGTTAAACTAGATTTTATGACCAAGTTGAATCCACCAATCAAGACTAAGTAACTTCCAAATATCTCACCTTTTCTTTTCTTCTTCTTATCATTTTCGACCTCCCCACTACCAGCCTCATTTCCCACTCTTCTTCATCTTCTTCCACTTCCTTTCATCCCCAAACTCAAGCCCCAACCATCAACTTCACTCCAAGATCAAGTTCCATCAAGATTTCACACCACCAAGGTAGGAATTCCAACTTCTTTTCTTGTTTTCTTTGAATTGGGCTGATTGGGACTCCACTTTCTTCCCAATTTCTTGCAAGATTCTGATGCTATCTTAAGTGATGATGATGAATTAAGATTGGTTTAAGTTGTATATATGAGTTTGAATTGAAGATTAGGTGGATTGATTAGAGAAAAACATGAATCCATGAAGAGTTCAAGAAGCTGTTAGGATTTTCTCCTCGATAGTCCGTACGGTGGAGTGTACGACTCCGCCTACCGCTGTTTAAATTGGATGAAACCATTTTTAAATGAAACTAGACATCTAGGGCTTTCCATACATATATCATATAAGGCCATTGGATTAGTATAGAATTAGTTATGAATTTTTGAAGTTAGACCTAGAAATCTAGGTTCTTACCCGGGCAGCATAAGTTAAGAAGGGTGTAACTTACCCTATACAACTCCAAATTGAGTGCAACTAAAGTTGTTTGAAAGCTAACATATAGGAGGAAATTTCATAAAAATTTTAGAATTAAATCCATTGTCATTTGTTCCTAGCACATCAATGAAGTTGGCTTAGGGTTAAACTGGCCTAGAACAGGGCAGCCCAGTAGGGTAATGTTTCGAGACTCATAACTCATAATCTACTTAGACAAATGACATGAAATAACTCATTTTAAAGCTTGTTGTGTTAGCTTCATTTTGATATAAAATTCGCATAATTTTATCTAGTTTTCGATTTTTAGTGAATTTTCTTCTATAGGAACCCAATTTTGTCTAAGAACAGGACATACTGAGATAAATTGTTTATATCTAGAGTTATACACATCAAAATGAGATGGGACTAAAAGAATTATAAACTAGACACATGAGGCTGTGACATATCCAAAAATCAGATTTAAATGAGTTGAATTGAATAAAAATTGGGCATGCCAAATTTGGGCAGAACAGGGAGGAACAAACTGAAACCTTATTGATGCTTGATTTGGAATTGTTGAATGATGCTATGAATGTATACATGTAATTGCTGGTCTATTCTGAAATTACAAGTTGTACAAATGTACTGTTTGCCTGGCACTATTCACGGGAAAGCGGACTCGATCCGTTATGCTGTCGAATTTCCGGCAGAAGTTAGTAATAGTTCTCAATGTTGTTGTTCTCAATGTTGTTATGTGACATGTAGAAATACTAAGCAAGTATTAATTGAGAATAAGGTACGAAGCCAATGTATTTATGATTTTATGATAAAAGATATGATGATGAGTCCATATTCCGAAGGAACGTTACATGGTGATCACACTCTAATAGGGTATGACACGGCGATTATACTCTGGAATGTGGCATAAGAATCCTACCTCTAAGGAATGTGACATGGCGATCACATTCTGATAGAGTATGACATGGCGATCATACTCTGGGACGTGGCAGGATGAATATATTTTTAAGGAGTGTGACATGGTGATCACACCCCGATGGGGTATGACATGGCGATCATACTCTGGAATATGACTTGATGACTACAGCCTAAGGAATGTGACATGGCGATCACACTTTGATGGAGTATGACATGGCAATCATACTCTGGAATATGCATGACAAGTAAAGAAAGACCAAGAAAGAAAAGAAAATTGTGTATATCTGCAATAAATTCAAGTACAAGTGAAGGCAAATGTAAATTTCAAGTTTCCAATATATTGGTGTTATTATATTTTAATATGTTATAGTTATTATTCGTAATATGCTTCATGACTTTTTCGTGTATTGGCTCTCCTAAACGACAAGTGCATGAATAAAATGAATTTTGCTTCGGACAATGTATTTTTTTTTAACTATAAAACTGAACAGTCTAGTTAATGTGTTCACATTTTCATAATAAACCGAAGCAGCTGGAGATAATAATGATGACATCGTACAAAATTTCTTAGCGAACCCTACTGAGAATTTATAATTCTCACTCCTATATTTATTTCCGTGTTATCTCCAGATAGCTCGAGAGGTTTAGAAGACGGCTAAAATTGCTGTCAGAAGAGGTCCGTTAAGGTAATAGTAACAAGTCCTGAGTATGGTACTATGACTTAAGCACAGTACTATATTTTGGGAGGATGTTACAAGTCACACTCACCTCTTGCCAAGCCATGCTACTCAAGGAAATGCCCTAGTGGCTGCCTCCAAGCCCATTAAGGATAGTTCAGAAACTGATTCCAACACCTTGCCTCTCATCATTAAGCGAGGAAAGAAAAGGCCGTCCAATGAGGAGATTGATTTGGAGACCATCTCAACGCGCCATGCCACTCCGTCGACTATTGTGGATGCACTTTCTCGGTTGAAGAAAGCTCATTTCGGCCCCACTATGCCTCCTTACCTTCTCAATGATTTCCACAAGGATGTTCCTCTGTTTTCCCTCTAGAGTCTCGACTTCCCTACCCAGTAGAAAGGGGACGGGCTTCTCAAGTCCTCTTTTGACATTGACATGTTCGACGTTGCTGGGGTTGCGGGGATGCTTCAATGGGTTCAAGCAGCTAGTCTTCGATCCTGCGTAATAGCTCATCACATGGAGCTTAAGGAGCACATTGAGACAAGGATCATAGCCAAGCTCAAAGAGGAGCTTGTGATGCTCAGGGAATCTCACACCGAGGAGGTCCATTCACTGGAGAAAAAGGTGAAAAGGGTTGAGGATAAGTACTCAGCTAGGTAGAAATAGTGGAAGGCCCAGGAGAAAGAACTCCAAGATAAGGTCGCCTCTCTGGAAAAGAAATTCAAGGAGCACGAGGACTTCTACACTACAGAGGTGACTGACCAAAAAGAAATGCTCGAGGCCAAGATCCAATACGCTAATAACATTGAAGGGGAGGCGGACGAGCAATATGCTAAGCGTTTTGATGAAGTCCTTAAGCAAGTTGGGTTCCTTTATGCTCATCTGGATGTTTCCTCCTATGGCTACTTTAAAGACATTCAGGATAGGAAGTTGGTGGACAAACTTCCTTTTAGGGCTGATGTCACAACAGGTAACCAATTGAAGTCTCCTAGTGAAGAGCAAGTGGATTACTCTCCTTCTTCTTAGTTTTTATTTTTCTTGTATTTGAACATTTTCCCCCTTTTTTTCTTTGTATAAAATTTTGGATGCATATTTATGGACTCTTGCTTTAATTCCAATGCACTTCTTTTTCACCAAGTATTGTAGATTATATTAATGCGTAATTTTGCTTTATAGCTTCATAAATATAGAAAGTTTTCCAATTCTATTTTGCAATTCAAACTCCAAGTATCTCTTTTGTGGATTATAAGGCGTTCTCAACACTTTCTTTTTATTGGAGTCAACCTCCAAGTTTTGGGCCTTTATGTGAGTTTTAAGTCCTCAACTGGACGTTAATCTAGTTACTCCTTGTCCTTGCTTGTATATAAGTCCAATCCTAAATTTATTCTCCGTATTTTATTTTAGAACTCCATGTCCTTGCCTTAGGCGAGGAGTATAGGTACGCTCTTGGACCCTTTTCCGTTTTATTTAATTTTTCAGGTCCTCACTTACAAGCAAGTAGTATAAGTCCGCTCCTAAACTTATTCTTTATTTTCTTATAATGTTTTGTGTGATGGATGTATTTCAATTTTGGATTTGAAAGATACCTTTTTAATGTTCATGATTGTAATGTTTGACTAAACTTAGTGGATTGATTGTGAAGTCGTAGTTGTAGGTAGTAGAAGCTGAACTACATTAATTTTCTTTTGTTTCTTTACTTTGTTTAATGCTTGAATTGAATGGCTGGGGGAATTTTTTTCCCCAACAAAGTCCTCTCCGAAGTAGTGACTTTAGAATGTGAACCCCCGACAATTAAGGTGAAGTTCACGAGCTGCAGTTTACTTGCATTTGAAACCAACCACTTCTAGGTGTGTGTATATATGTGAATGACTAGTTGATTTAAATTCACATGAATAATCTAGATCAAACTATTAAAATAAATCTCTAACTCCAAGTTCTAAAGCTAAGCTTAAGAGTATATTTTATTTTATTTTATTTTCATCCTTGAAGAGGTCTATAATAACTCATTCTTATAACAACAACAAAGCACAACCCGGGGAACAAACCCAATACAACTACCCCCTCTCCTGTAGCCCTTGCTAATGCAATTTTGGTAGCAAATTTGAACATTTCTACATGGCTCATTGCAACTATATCCGGGAAAATCCCAACCAGCTGTTGGTCCTGCAATCAGGATAATAAAAAAAATTGTGAACAATAGGTTCCTTATATTTCTTCTGTAAATTCTTAACAAATCGTTGATTCCAAATTATATATTAAACAACCCAAAATGACTTTACCCAAAAAATAAAAATAAAAACTATTAGTGATCTTGGTATCAGCAAGCATCTAACTTTCAAAGTTTATATCCCATCCAAAAAAAAAAAAAAAAAATTCCCATTCAAAATTCAAAAAAAGAAAAAATTAAATCCTACTCAACTGACAACCAAAGATTTTCTTGAATCAAAAGACTAAGAACACTAAAAGATCATACAACATCGTCTTCCACTTGGTGTAATTGTATATTGAAAATGGCAATTTAAATATAAAACTTACATTTTTTTTCCTTTTACCTGAAGCCAAAATCAAAACAAAGCATAAAATTCCCAAAAGATAAGGTCGAGAGATCCTAAAGGCCATTTTGAAGATTTCACTGCCTTCTCTTTCTTTCTTCCAAGATGGATGGCTAACATCGGTTTGTTATATATTAGCTATTTGATATGAGGTTTTGCAAAGTCAAATGTGAAAAACATTAAAAAAATAAAACTATATCAATGTACTAAATATATTTCAATTCATTGACTTCTAGGATTAAATGCATTTCATCTCTAGTACCAAAAAAAGAATATATTGCATCTCTAACCATTAATTTTATTTTAATTTAATTGTTTAAAGTGTTACAATATAATAAACAAAGATTAAAGTGGAATTGGTCTCTAAGGAAAAGAGAAAATAATTAAGTTTAATAATTAATGAAGAAAGAGAACTTGGATTTATTTATGTTAAAAAATGGAAAATAATAAAATAATAACAGAATTTTTTTAATAACAATGAAATATTTCAATAAAAACATTAACTTTAATTCAAACATAATTAAATGATAGTATATCAATAAGAGTTAGGTGTAGTGATAAATGAATTATACTCCCAAGGAGAGAACTGAGGCTCAAACCTTAAAAAAAGATATTGTTATGAGAGCCTCTTAGTTGTAACAGTGCTCACTCTGCAGAAAGTGAAAATACCTTAAAGACAAAATAAAAATATGTTATAGTATTGCAAAATAAACATTTTTATTGTGCCTTTCACTCATTTTTTTAAGCAAAATGCATGTTATAAATTATATTTTATCTTCACATCATATTTAACCTTTCTAAATTATTTTTATGTAATTTTCAATACAATGTTCGTTTTATATATTTATAAAACAACAAAAAGACCGAAAAATCTCATTTATTCATTTTTACGTCTTTCACTAGTTTATTGTGTAATTTTTAAGGCAATATTCATGTTAGGCATTTTGTTCCTTTCACTTTATTTTTGAAATCATCTGCTCTGCCTTTATCTTTTGTGCGTTTTGCTTTCAAATCGTATGGGGAGCTTCGACTTCATTTTTTAATAGGCTTGTAGAGCTTAGAGCAAAGGTCTTGCTCCTTTGAACTGATCCTTGCATGCTTCAAGAAAGATTATGAAGAGAAGCTTGGATCAGAGTTCCAAGCTTTGTTTCTATGAATTATTAACTTATTGTTAGGGTTCTTTATCTTGAGCTGGATCTTAGTGGCATTGGTCTGAGCTATTTAGAAGCTTTACTAGCCAAAAATCCAAGCTCTCTATTTGGAGCTTTGTGCTTTTATGAGTTCATTTCTTAATGACGTCCATTTCAAGATGAGTTTTGATCTCATTCTTTTGAGCTTATAAAATCATTTGGTGAGGAATATCAGGATCATTTTCCAAGATCATTTTCTTGGCTGAGTTCATTAATTTTGAGCTCAATTTCTCGGCTGAGCTCATTATTCTCGAGCTCATTTCTATGGCTGAGATCATTATTTTAGACTCATTTCCTTAGCCAAGCTTTTTCTTTCCCCGCTCTCCCAACTCATTATTTTTGAGCTTTAAGTTCCCATCTGAACTTATTCATTATCCAAGCTCATTTTTTTTCGTGCTTTGAATTCATACTTATGAACCAATTTCCCTTAAAGCATACCAAGCTCTTTTTTCCAGCTAATTTTATTAAGCTTTGAGTTCATGTTTATGAACTCATTTCCTTCCAAGCATTTCCAGCCTTCTTTTGGCTGTATTCATCTTTATGAAATCATTTCGCTTCAAGCATTTCGAGCTCTTCATGATCTTCTATAGTAATGATATGGGACACAGCTGATGGTGAGTGGAAGAGGACCAATTAACTCTTGGTTGTGTCACAATTGGGTTAAGGAAGTCCAATTCGCGTTTAGGTGCAAGATCAGATCTGAATCATCAACTTGTAAGCTCAATGGTGCTCTCTAAGGTTTGATAAATTGGCCTTTCTTGCAAAAATACAACGTTATAGAGAATTGAATTAACTTTCCAATTTCGCAAGAACCGCATCAATTTGGCTTTTGTAACTGAAGATATTGGCAAAATACTAAGCAAAGGTCAAGTTAAATAGCATATGGGGAAATTTGCTACCAAATCTTACATCTTGATTTTCACTTAAAATCTTTGAGGATTGGAATTTGTAGTCAACAAAAAAGTTGGAGATCTTCATTTTTTTTCTTTCCAGAACATCTAGAATCATCTCAATCTAATCCTTGTAGAAAGAGATATGGAGTTTTCTTTATCAACACTTTCCTGAAATAACTTGATTTGGCTTCAAGATACTCCAATAATGACCATATTTTCTCTATCCTGTAAGGTTAGCTAAACTCAGCCATAAAACCTGTAAAATAATCAAATATTCACCAAACAAATATTAATTGCTCAATAAATATAAGAAATCAAATTATTGTATAAATTTGGCTAAAAACTTAATAATTTCATACAAATTAAGCTCAAATCATAGCAGTAAATGTGTATTTTTACACTCATCAATATTCCAATTTTGTCCTCCAAGACCCATTTCAAGATAGAAAATTTGAGCTCATTATTTCAAGCTCATATTCCAGGTTTATCATTCAAAACTTATTTAGAAAGAAAATATCCAAGCTCGTTGTCATAAGCTCATATTTTAGGTTTATCATCCAAAACCCATTTCAAGATAAGAAAATTTAAGCTCTTTATTCTGAGATCATATTATGAGTTTACCCCCAAAACCCATTTTGAGATAGAAATGGTGAGCTCATTTTTCTAAGCTTATATTCCAAGTTTATCATCCAATACCCATTTCCATGTGAAAAAAAAATTCAAGCTGATATTCTAGGCTTATCATCCAAAGCCCATTTTGAGAAGTGAGCTATTGACTATGAGCTTATATTCTAGGTTCATGTTTCAAAACCTATTTCATGAGAAAATCTGAGCTCATAATTTTAAACTCATATTCTGGGTTTGTAATTCAAAACCCATTTTGAGAAAAAAAATCCGAGCTCTTTATTCTAAGCTCATGTTCCGAGTTTATCATCCAAAATCCATTTCAACAGCAAAAAAAATCCAAGCTCTTATTCTGAGCTTTATTCCATGGCTAAACTCTTTTTAATATTCAAGCTCATTATTTCTAAGCCTTCTTTATTATCCAAGCTCTCTTCATTGTCTAAGCTCATTATTTTGGACTTTCTTTATGTTTAAGCCCATTATTTTTGGGTTGTCTTCTAGCTGAGTTTGTAACACACTAATAACCCTATACTACACTTAAGTTGCATTATGGGAATTTCTAATTGTTATTTTTGCTTGCGAAAACTAACTTGCTATTTGAAATTACTTCATATTGAAAATAGGGGTAAAATTTTTTTTTTACCAATGATGTAATAAACCCATTTGAAAAGTAAGAGCCATGAGTAAATTGTGAGCATATAATAATAAGCATCATTACATATATATTTGTAGTGCATAAAATAAATAAAGGCAATATAAAAGACAATCATATCAATTAGTCATAATATTTATTCCACAACCATCATAATTAGATATAGTTATAAATAGCATGACTTGTCCTACATAAGTAGCCATGAGTTTAATATTTACTGCCTACCCTACAAAATAACCTTAACAAGATACAACAAAAAACAAATATACTATAAACCTATGCCACCATACATGCCATAAGAATGATAACTCTAGAAACTACAAACAAAAAAAAGGGGCTATCCTCGTGTCCAAGCTCAAAAAGAACTATCCAAACCATCCTCACCCTTAGAATGGAAAATTTGTTCCCAAAACCACCAGGTGCATCATCTCCACATCTTCCTCCTCGGGCTCGCCTACGCTCACAAGATATAGCTCATGGATGAATGGATCCTTGGCCACACAGCCTAGTGGTGGTGCCTGGCTGGCAATAGAAGAAGAAGAATCCGAGGTCAAGCAAATCATAGAAAGGTACAACAGCTCTGAAGTATCGAACTCCGTAAAGTATGTCAGTGTCAAGCGAGTGTCAGAAACGGACTTTCCATCAATGGGATACATCAGAGGGTGAGAATGGGCGGAAGAACAAGCTCATAATAGGTGTGCAAAACTGATGACCATGGAACATGTAGACCTTCATAGCTGCTCAATCAGTCATCACAAATGCATTCAGCACCAGGCCAAAGTGCCAATGTAGGACTAAAAACTCAACAAAGATCACCACACTACCCAACAGCATCCTCTGAAAACAGCATGAAAACATGAGAGTGAGAAATATGAGATTTCTTAGTAGAATCCTAACTAGACAGTTAATGTGCCATCTTCATTGTCCTAGCCACTTCAGGTTTGTTTATGAAAATGGTGAACATGCATAGATTCAATTTTTAAGGTTTTGAAAAACATGTAAATTCCTGAAGCAGGTTTCTTCTAATGTTAATCATATAAACATGACATAAGGTGACATAAGATCATGAGATAAGAACATGTCTATGCGAAATATAGTATAAACATTCAAGACCATGTATATAAGGAAATAAAGACACATGCACAGGCATACAACTTCATGGACTTGACTTTACTTTCACTTAACCTGCCGAATTTTCATCTTTAGCACGTGCCCTTGGATAAACTATTAAAGGACATGAGCTCATTCCATGGCCGTCGTCCCATAGTACTAAACTAAATTAGACAAGAGAATCCATATGTCTCTAAATTGGAGGGATCTAATTTGGCCATGTGCCTCCAAAGTACAGGATCTCAAATCTTAGTGGATCACCTTCTCTTTTGAAGGATCATGTCCAAATATTTCTTTCTTTTTCTTAACATAGCACTGGATATTACATCATTCATTCTCAATGCATTACATTCAAGGACAAGGTACATATAGGCATGCTATAGATATTTCTAAGTCCACAATTTTGACAAAAATCTGGCATCATAACGGCTAGACCGGAGCTTCCTCAAAATTGCTAAGCATGAGAAGTCAACCAACAATCTATCATATTCATCACAGAACATCATATCAAGTACTAATAATCAATCATTCATAAGTCAATAACCAAATCAATCACTCTAAACAACAACATATGTGAGATTGATATACATCCATATCCTAAGGGGTATCTAGGGTTTCCTTGTACTTTGTGAAATGTCTTATGAATCATTGTAAGATTCCTTATGTCTACCCATGAAAGAATCACATAACTTAAGGTGAATGTGTGTTATAAGCTTTTGACCATTTACATTTCAAGTAAGGTTATACATTATTTTAGGATTTCATTTTCACCAAATAACTTGATAAGTTCTTATGCTCATATCTTAAGGGACATATTTTTCAAGTTAGAAAATTTAACACTTATTTTCCTTTATCCTTTCTTATCATGGCCAAAGCCTATAATAGGGCTTTAGCTAACATTTTTACATTCAAGTCTTTTAGTTTCCCATGAGATAGTGCACAAGTGATTCCTAGGTTCATGGTATGATTAATAGCCCAAATCATACTTTTGTGTCTAGGGGATTTCGAGATCCCTCTAGTCCTTTATGTCATGATAATATATAGTCACATTCATGAACCCAACAACACTATGTGTTTACCATCACCAAGAAGTGATTTTTATCTTATGTAAAGTTACAAGATCGAGCCTTTATTAGATAAAGTTGAAAGACTTCACCTTTATGATTTCAAAGTCTTAATCTTGGAAAAAGTTTGAACCTTTATCCATTATTTGCCTTCAAGATTTCATCTTTATAAATTAAAGTTGCAAGTTTTCATTTTTATGCCTAAAAAGTTTCATTTTTTTATGAAAGTTTAAAACTTTATGCAATGACTTGTCTTCAAGATTCAACCTTTATGAAATAAAGTGACAAGTTCTTACTTTTATAACTAAAAGGCTTCATACATTAAGAAGGTTTAGACTTTTACTAATTATTTTTTCTTTAAGAAAAATAAAATGAATCTTTAAGAGAGTGTATACTTTAGTGCTACTTTTTAGGCTTCAAGGAGCAAACTTTTTAAAGTTTTATGCTTTAGAAAGTTCTTTGGTCACATAAAATTCATGTTGGAGGTGTAAAAAAAGAATCTTTTCAATCATGAACCAGTCATGCTAAAAAGAACAAACTTTAAGCAAGATACTTTTCAAGAAAACATTTTTCTTTTCACAACCCTTAAGAACACCAAGGACACCTAAATATGTTTTGAAAAAAAATGAAAACATTTCGGGCATCAAGAAGCAAACTTTTGGCAAGCAACATAAAATACTCATGAACAAGATTCAAGAAACAAACTTTCTCAAGAAAACAAAAGGGATATTTCTCAAGATTTCACTTGAAGCTCTTGGCCATGGTGAGAGCCAAAGCTCCAAGCTTTCTTGAACAACAAAAAGAAAAGGTAGAAGATCACTATCTAGGGTATGAGTAGCACCTTCTTGAAGCAGAAAAAGAAGGTGAAGATGACTTATCCACTAATGGTGGTGGTGGCGGCTTCTAATGGCGAAGATGAGAGCTCTTGTGTTCCTGAGAAAATGGAGGTTGTAGTGTTTAAATCTTATCTTCAAAGACCAAAAAATGTGAACTTTAAAGGGCTAGTGAGGAGGTTTTTGCTATGGTATTGGTGGGGAAAGGAAAAAGAAGATGAAGAAGAAGTAGAGAGAACTTGGAGGAGTTAGAGAGTTAAAGAAAGAATAAGAATTTGAAAAATGAAATGCATGTGTGTATTTGGGAGGGGGGACACTGTGGCATATACATGGCTTTGAGGGAGATATTTTGCTTCATTTTGTGTTAATTAAGGTTTACCCCATGATCCATAATCTGTGATATTGGTAAATTGAAGGTTAAATCCTCTCTTAATTATGCATTTTCAAGTTCAAGTAAATGACTAGTATCGAGAGTGTATTTTCTCAACTGAGTCAAATGAAAGACAACATGGAGATTTGACAAATTAGGAGGAAGGGTCATTTGGTAAGCAATTGACCCTACATGCTTTAGGATTTGGAAAGGACCAAGAAAATGGGGGCTCAACTTTTTGACTTTCATGGCTCTATCTATACCCGTTGTAGGAGTGATTTTCAAGAATATATGTTCTCCTTCTTGGAACTCTAAAGGCTTTCTCCTTTTATCCGCATAACTTTTTTGGCGGCTTTGAGCCGTAAGAATGTTATCCCAAATCCTCCTTATCTGCTCCGTGGTCTGCCTCACAAGATCAGGTCCTAACAAACTTTGTTCACTAGGTTCAAACCAATACAGGGGAAATTGACAATTCCTTCTATACAAAGCCTCATAAGGTGTCATATCAATACTCGCATGGTGACTGTTATTATAAGCAAACTCAATCAGGGGTAGGTACTTATCGGAACTTCCTCAGTTATCCAACACACAAGCTCTTAACATATCCTCCAAAGTTTGGATAGTCCTCTCTAACTGACCATCAGTTTGGGGGTGATAAGTTGTACTTAGACAAAGCCTCGTCCCAAATGCATTTTGTAAGGCTCCCCATGATTGAGATGTAAACCTCAAGTCTCTATCTGAGATTATAGTTGAAGGTACACCATGCAATCTCACTACCTCTTCGACATATAGTCGGGCTAACTTTTCCAAAGAATAAGTAGCTCGAATAAGCAAAAAGTGAGCAAATTTAGTCAACGTGTCAACAATCACCCATATTGTGTAACATCCTGAGTTCTAAGGGCAAACTAGGATAGAAGGAAGCTTGGGCTCGAGGCAAGGGAAAAATTGTAATTAGGTAGATAGTAGTAAAAGTAGGGATAAAAATGTAATTATTAGATTATAATGACAAAGTTACAATTAAGGATTTACAGATATCGAGAGGGACAAGTGCACCCCCTTTTAGGGGAAATTCTATTCGTTTTCATGTAAAAAAAAAACCTTAGCTAGATTTGCTAGGGTGTAAGGTTCTCTATGTGCTAGTCACAACCCAGATCGAGACATGACATTCAAGTTCTAGATAGGTTACTCGACCCAATACGTAACTTGCTTCAGTTCAACACATGTTGAGCTTGATTTCTCCTCCTATAGACCACCATTTTAAGTGATTCTAGTCTCTATAGAATAACAAGAAGGAGAGCTACAAAACCTATATAAATTTTTAATGAATCATTATGTATCTTTTTTGAGCTTATTCGAAGAACATTCAAGCGAGATTTTATGGTTTTCTATCGATTCTTCTCACTCATTTCATAATGAAATTGAATGCTTCTTGGCTCTTTAGATTCACCTTTAGAAGCGCTACAACGATCCTAAGGGGTTGCTAGTGTAACATCTCACTAAAATAATACTTAATGAGCAATTGACTTAATATTTATTAGTCTATGCAAATTAAAATAAAATCATCATACCCCAATTTCTTTATCAACTAGCAGTAATAAAATAAAGAAAATAGAAAAAGAAATTCTAAAATAAAAATAAAATGGCAAAATGGTAATTATACATTAAAGTAAGGAGAAATAATCCAAGAAAATATAAAGTCAAATGCTAGTCCACTAAAAAAATAAATATTCCCTTATTTTACTAAATAATGATGAAATAACATTCTTTAGAAAATATTAAAAGCAAATTATAACTCCATTAAGGCAAAAATGCCCTTAACGCTACAACTCCTGACTTTAATTCCAATAACTGGGAAAGAGGTCTCTATTGTAGCACCCTACCAATTTAATGTTATAATTAAGTCATAGCTTGAAATTTAGTAATTGCATTACCGTGTTAATATTCCTTTTATTTCTACCTTGAAGAAACATACTATCGGGCAAAGGAAATATCTAGGTAGAAGACACGACGCTTCATACATAAGGAATATATTTGCCATCGCAGAGCATTAGAAGTAAATAAATAATAGAACAAAGAAAGAGAGTTTAAGTAATATAACATCTATTATATATATATATATGAAGCTAAAGCTTCAAGTTTATGTACAAGTGCAAAAAGGTGGATTCATGTGTTGGGCCAATATACACAAAAAGACATATGGCCCATGTCTGTGGAGTGCAATCCTATCCGGTCCCTACGAGACGTTTCAAACTAGTGCTCTTACCAAACTACTACCCTCATGGCCCAGTATCTAATACTATCAAAATAGGGTCATACTGTACATTGTGGTCTGCTGGTAAAGGTCTACTCTGACAGATAGCTGTTGGCTATACCAAGTCCGGCTGGGATGTAATCTGCATTAGGTCCAGAGGAGGAGGAGGGTGAATCAGTAGCCTCGGAGGGGTCGCTCTAAGAGCTAAGCGGGATGTCCGGGACCACCTATGGAGGTGAAGCAGGCAGAGGGGCTGCTTAGCTATAGGTGCTGCTGGTGCTACCGGTGGTGGACGAGATGCGGGGAGTGCCACAAGCAAAAGGATGGCACAATATGGAACAGCAAGGTCAAACACGAGGTGAAACGGTGGAATCGCAAAGTCTCTATGACTAAAAAGGTAAAGACGGAAACAGCAAGAGCCAACTATGTACAGTGAGTCAAACATAGGATTGTAGTGCAACTGCATGTTGTAACACCTTACCAATTTAATATTATGCTTAAGTCATAGCATGAAATTAAATAGACTGTGTTACCATGTTAACACACTGCTTACCTTTCGTTTATCCGTATCATTCTCTCTTTTTGTTTTTTTTTTTTTTTTGTAACAATAAATGGAACGCTGTATAATGAACGTGACAGAGTTTAATTTATCACAACAGAAAAGATAAGAACAATAACACATATGCCGTCAACTGTATATATATATATATATATATATATATATAAGAAACCACTGTTTCCATTTATGTACAGAGTTTCAAAGTGGAACACATAAGTGGGGCCGGCGTACCAAAAAGACGTAAGGCCCGTATCAGTCAAAATGATCCTATGGATCCTCAAAGGACATTTCAAAACCTACTGCTAGTCCTACGTCTTTTGTCAAAAAGAGGGTCGATCGGCACAAAGTCTCCTGCGGCTGGCCTACTCCGTCAGATAGCCATTGGCCATGCCAGTGCCACTGAGTAATCTGCCGGGTCCCAGGAGGAAGAGGGTGGCGAGCCAGTGGCCTCGGAAGGGTCACTCTGCAGGCTAAGTGGTATATCCGGAACCGCTGCGAAGGTGACTCTGGGTGCCAGGTCGGCCCGGGAGGCTGCCCAGTACAGGAGGGGCTGGAGGTGGGTGCGCCACGTGTAATGGGATGGCGATATAAGGAGTCACAGGATCAAATGCAGGATGATGTAGAGGGACAGCAAAGTTCCTATTGCTAAATAGGTAAAGGCGGAAGTTACAAGAACTAGCTATATACAGAGAGTCCAATTCTAGATAGTGGTGAAGCTGCAAATATAGGATCTCAATGAAAAGGGTGGCCGTGGAGTCCATCGTCCGTATCTGGGAATGATGCGGAAATACAACACTAGGTGAGAATTTACAGAAATTCTCAGTAGGGTTCGTGTATGGCGTCTGATTGACGTCGCGTTCATTCTCAGTTACCTCGGGGTTTATTTAGTCATAAAAACATAAGATTAAACTTAACTATTCATATTTATTAAGGTTGAGAAAATGTTTGGTCTGAGGTAAGGTCCAGTTTTACTTAACACAGCATAAGAAGTAGAATAAACTATTAACAGTAAAACATAGAATAAAGGGCAGGATAAATGAACATATGACGGTAAGTAGATATAACAGATAAACTGTCAATGACTTATAATGACCATTCAATGATATTATGCATTTAATGCAATCATACAAAACTTGCTCTTGATTTGGTAGAGTAACTAATAAGGAAGAGGAATTCTAGAAGAATTAAGGTGATTGGAGCTCAACACAAGGTGAAAGTGAGCAGCTGGATTCCTTCTCCCTTCCTTCTCTTAGACGTAACATTAAAGGAGCAAGGAGAAAAAAAAATCTGATGTTAATAATGTGGGTGGTTGAAGTCTTGAATTCTAATTGGTCGATTCTTCAAGTGACTCACAAATGAGCCAACAAGGCCTCTCTTTGTGAGGCTGATTTGCGCCACATTTAAGTGGCTATGTAGCTGATTTTTTAGCCACTTAACATAGGGTTTAGGGTGTGTAATTATATTGAGTCGGTTCTGACAGTTTAAAATATTGAATCTCTACCAATTTCTTTCAAATCGGTAACATTATTTGGAAAATCTTTGTGAAGCTTTCTATATGTTTATTGTAATTTATTCAACTCTAATCTTTTTAATTAATATCTAACTAATTTCTAATTAGCCTTTAATTGGCTTCCGATTAAATATCGAATTGATTTCTAATTAATTTTACCAAATCGTTAAAGCTGAACAAATCGATTAAAACGACAAAATCTTTCGGACGTTATATCTGTCAGCTAACAGGTAGTTGACAAATATGACAGATAACCAAAATTGTGATAAAAATATTATAATAAAATAATATACAAATAATAGTTATAAAATTGTCTGGCGAGTTGAGCCCGTTAAAGGTAAAAGCATCAAAATGCTCAGAAATAATTAAAATTAATTTTAGAAAACTTATTACAAAATTATAAATAATTTTTTGGCTTAATATAAACATATAGAAATGAATTATAATTATTTTAAAATTTATTTGGGTAATTTAGAAATTAATTTGAAGCTTATGAAATTAAGAACTAATTATTTAATTAAGAAAAATAAAAATTAATATCATAAAAATTTAAGACAAGGTAAGATACTCAATTAGGTTCACAAAAGTAATGGGACCAAGCCCCAAATAAGCTTTACAAAATCAAATGGACCTTTAAGCCTAATTCTTGTAAAAAGAAAATTAATTAAACTAGATTAACTAAATTAATACATGTTAATTCACCTACACTAGATTAATACCATCTCAATGTCATAAAAATAAGACAGGATTCTAAGCCCACATCAAGACATGTGACACCTCTTGCAACAACTTGGGGGCCAAGTAGTTGAATTTAGTTCTATTTGTATTCTAATAGGTAAACTTGTTGACTAAGAAGCTTACATTAATAGCATTATAAAATAAAAATAAAATTTTATCTCAGTCTTTACTAACGTCTACGTTACGTGAAAGAATAAAAAAACAACCAAGATAAGGAGGAATAATAATAATAATAATAACAAATAAATATCTTGACTACTTGTCTAGCAAGTAGTCACTTTGTAATATCCCTAATTTTGTCTAAACTAATTAGCTCAGTGTCCCTAGCTAGTTAGAGAGGTTAACGATTAACCAAGGACTAATAGACTAATCTCGATTAGCAAGAGCTTAGTAAATAGAGTCAAGTCAACAATTGAATCATAACGCACTAAATATTTTAATTAAAGCCTAATTATTCGAACCTTGTTAATTCGTAACTTAGAAATATAATTAAGCTAACATAATTTTATTAATTAAGTACATGACAATTGTTTTACCTTAATCAGTTGTGATAAATTAATCCTTATACCCTAAATACATAATTCACAAGAACAATTCTTTTAGAGGAAAAACATCTTAAAAGTGTAATTAACCGAAATTGAGAAAAAAGAAATTAAACTAATCAAATAAATTAACAACTTAGATAATTCTAATAGCTTTGAAAATTAAAAAATTTCTCCTAATTATTGCGTGAAAATTTCAGCCAAAAAAGAGCCAAATCCAACCCTTCATTTGTCTCCTAAATCTTGCACCCTTGGATCTAAGCTTGTGTTGGTAGCATCACCTTAGGCAAGACCAAAGAAAGGCTATCCACCACTTGGATCATGCCACATGGGTAAATCATACTCCATCAAGTAAATCCCAAGAATAGTGTCTTCCTTTAACCTCTTGAGAAAACACAAAATGGTCTTTGCTATGCACCAAGACTCAAAGGAAATACAACCACCCCTTTTATCTCAAGGTTCTTAACTCTCTTACTTGTTGAAGGAGGAAAAAATCACCTCCTATCTACCCCTTGTAAGGCACCATTCAGCCCCCTCTCCTGTCCTCATTTGCAAGTTTTCATCCTCTCACTACAAGCGCAAGCTCTCATCTCTCTCTAAACTTCATCCTAGCTCTTTTGTTCTTTCTACATTTCTTGTTCTTCTTCTCACTTTCTCACCTTATTCAACCCTCTTTCCTTTCACCACCACCACAAACCCTTCAAAGACCACCTTCTTTGGTCTTTGGAGAAGCAAAGTAAACACACATCAGCCATATTCTTCCAAGCTCTGAGGAGGGAGGCCATCTTCCACCACTTCCACTCTTCAAGCTTCCAAGAAAATCTTTGTGGTAGTGACTCTAATCTTTTTCTTTTTATATGTTCTTGAGCTCTAGAACTCCTAAGCTCTCCATAATAGGTGGTTCTAGAGCTTGCTCTAAGGCTTCATGGCCATGCTTCTTGATATGAAGTTTTTCTTGTGATATAGCTCTTTTCTTGTAAATTGTTTCTAGTTATGTGTATGTGTTGCTTGAACCCAACTTTAGAACTCAAAATATTGATTTATCATCAAGATCTCAAAGTATAAAAGTGGTTTGGTACAGAAAAATGGTCACTTGAGGAAAAAACTTAATGTTTTTACAAGAAAACTAATTGAAACAAAAACTGTTGAAGCTGGAAATTCTGGCAATCTATATTGTGCGACCAATAACTGATTCAACACAACTCAAAATGCAATGAAACTAGTTTAAAATGAAAATAGATTCATAGAGCTTTTTATATATATAAAATACGCGAAATTTGGCCTTAAAACGAGGGAGATTCCTTGTGAGGAGCTCCCAGTAAAGTTTCTTGGAAGCTTGAAACATTTTTGTTTGGGCAGTTTGTACAAAAATCTTAATAACTCGAGCTACACAAAACATTTTTGAGTGGGACAAAGTCTTTAGAAATCTAAGACATAGAGGAACATCTCCATGAAACAGTTTTGGCAAATTCCTTATGAGGAGCTCCCAGTAAAGTTTACAAATTACTGTTGCGAAATGAATCGAAGAGACTGAACAATCAGAGTAAAATGTGCATATCTCAAGTTATAAAATGAATTTTTGAATGGGGCTTTTTTGTTTAAAAATAAACTCAGAGAAGTATAATCATACCAAAATTCATGTCAAAATAATAAAAGATGAAATTATGGTGAATTTTTGAAGTTACTGCTCCATTATAAAAGTAAATCTAGTTATGGTTAAGTTTAAAATGTTAATGAGAAACAAATTTGAAGATATTAAGACCCTCAAATTAAGATATGAGAAAACTTCATAATTCAATTTAAAAGTTTCAAAATGGATAATAGACGAAATTGACCCTATGCCTAATAAAAGAATTGTCATAAGAGGCAAATTCAATTAAAATATTGCACCAAATTTACTAAGTTAAACTCATAAGACTTTGTGTGTTATGTATGCTTCTATGTGCCAACATGATGATGATGATATGATGATGATAATGATGCTTAATGATATACGAGATTTAAACCCTCTGTTTGGCAATTTTGGGAAAGCTCCGGTCTAGCTGTCATGCTGCCGGAATTCCGCAAAATTTATGGACTTAAAATAATTTTTTCATCATAAGCCTTAATAAGAAGAGATTGAACTAAGGGTATGATCCTTCGAAAAGGAAGGTGGCCCATAATAAGAAACCCCCTCCACCCACGAACTTGCATGAGGCATGGCAATGGACCCAGCAAGTGTGAATATTGGGGAAGAGATTACATTAGTCATGGCAAAGGACTCAGTTAGTGTAAGTACTAGAAACTTATAGTGGCGACGGCCACAGTATAAGCTCATTGCCAACTATGTTTAATGGGTGGCAATTAAAAGAATTATGATAGAGTCAAGTCTAATAGAAGAAAGGGACTTTAGTTCGACCCAAGTAAAGAATGAAAATCTCAAGATATTCATGCATGATACAAATTGTCATATAAACTCTTATGTACACCATGATGTTATTGTTACAATGAAAATACGTACTTAAAATTGAATCCGCTTCGGATATTCATGTTTCGAAAACCTAATAATTGGACCTTATGAATGCACACTATTTTCATTAATAAAATCGAAGTGACTGGGACGATGATGATGACACTTCCGTATCGGATTCGAGTCCGGCTGAGAAATATTATTTCTCACCCTAGTTATTTTTCGTATCGTCACCAAATTCTGATGGCGCATCCGGTGGAATAGAGCATGGATCCCCCATACTGTGAGCGGACGTATGATGAGGGATGCTAGACTATGTTGTTTTGGACTTTTAGTTACTATTGTTCTACATCTTCACATATTTGTTTTTGCCACTAACTATGTTATTTTAGTTTCTATTTTAGTATTTGAGCTGTGGCATGACCATAAGCCTTCTTCCATGTATTCGTTAACATTATGAACCCATATGGGTGAAATGATTAGCTATGTATTGTGATGTATTTGTGATTACTAATTATTTATCTTTCTCATGTTTTATGATATTGTGTTATGATTTTATGTATGGCATGCTCTCTATATCTACATTCTTGCTCAAGGCTTCACTTTCCAAAATGCTGCAAAGCAACGACGTATTTTTAAAAAAAAAATTTTAACTTATTTTCCACGTAACTTAATTTAAAAAGTTATGCTTAAGTCTTGTGCAAGCATAAGTAACAACTAATAAAATGCTGTAATGCGACTTAGGCGTAATATGGGTTTATTAGGGTGTTATACACTTGACCTACCTTATTAGCATTAACTAACTGATTTTTCCCTCCCTTAGAAAGAAACCTATGAGCAAGAGAGAAAAGAGGAGAGCTCTCACCAATTTTCATCTTCTTGCAAACTTGATTGGTTCTAATAACCTTTTTCCAAGCCACTAGGATTGCACTAGTGGCAAGAGGTTTGAGTAGTATATATAAGGTCATAGGTTCAAATTTCATTGCCATCATTATATCCAAAAAAAAAAAAAAAACCTTTTTCCAACATCAAGGGAAAGGTTAAGTGAGTGAAACATTTGGTGAGGTATTGTAATCAAGCTTTTGAGTTGCTAAGGGTGTTCTTGCAACGAGGATTCCATCACCATCAAGCTCTTCTTCATCACTCCAAGTAGGGGTTCTTATATCTTTTATCTCCTTCTTAACCCTCCCATAGTTTTCTTTGATTTTAATTGTTTTAATATTGATGAAATTCTGTGTTGGAATATTAAAATTATTTCAGTTGTGAAATTCTTTTGGCTTAGCATATCTTTTGAGCTGAAATTTTTATATGCCATAGCTAACATATTAATCTAATTGCTTGCAAAACTTTAGAATTTTTCAAGATGTTTGCTATTTTTAATAATGTTGGACAAAACCTTACCTATGTTGAATCTATGTTTGCTTCACTGTGACCATTATTTTTGTTTATTTTTGTTATCCTATGGAATCTATGAACTTGGGCTTGATTTTTGTATATAATGTTGATAACATCTTAAAATACAAACCTAAAAATTTGAGAAATTTTATGAAATGATTTACTATTTTAAATTAAATAAAAAAAAAGATAAGATAGACCTGTTGAATATACTATACTAGAATATGCACTATTTTTATTTTTCCTACTTTATCAATATTTGGAATTTTGATCTAAAAGTTTGGCACAATGAACCTACCATCCTAAAGTACCTACCTATAAATTTTCATAATTTTTGGAAATGATTTACTATTTTTAAGAATTTAGTGATTATGTTGCACTACTGGATGAACATGTTGGGTAGAGTAAAAGTGGGATCTTGTGTGGTTTATGTCTATAATATCGGCCTTAATGTGCAATAGATGCATGATATATGAGTGCTTGATATATATATATATATATATATATATATATATATATATATATATATATATATATATATATATTTAAAGCACTCATATATTCTCAATGGATGTGAACACATAGACAACTATGTGTGTGTATGTATGTAACATCCCGAGTTCTAGGGGCAGACTAGGATAAAAGGAAGCTTAGGACTGAGGTAAGGGCAAAATTATAATTCGGTAAACTATAGAAAAAGTAGGGACAAAAGCATAATTATTAGATTATAAGGGTAAAATTATAAATAAGGATTTATGGTTGTCAAAAGGGGCAATTGTAGAAAAATCCCGATTTTGAGATATTTGTGGGTCCCACGACACCAATAGATAACTAAAACATCTATAATAACTTTAATCTAAGATTTTCTACTTAAAGTTTTGAATGAAAGTGTGAGGTTACTCATGCAATATTACATTCACTCAGGTAACTCATAATACCCTAATTGCTAGCCAGACATCTTGAATCAATCTTCAATGGTCATATATTGTCTGTGGGCATGAGCAACATTTAAAAACCTCAGAATATGTGATTAGAAACTAGTCATACAAACCCTCTTGGTAGCCAAAAATGAGCTACTCAAATTTTAACCTAGAAAAATTTAATTTTTGCCTCAAACTTACCAATAGAAATTAAGCCACAAACTTAACCAAGAAACCATTCCAACTTAACTAATAAGTCATCATTTCTTCCTTAATTGCCCCTCAAAATTTCGGCCTAACCCTATTTTCTCTCCATCTTCATCTTCTTCTTCTACATCATCATAGTTGATAGCTTCAAGCTCTAAGTTGGAGGCCTTCTTGGCCCCAAGCCTTTTTGCTCCTTATATGAAAATTGATCCTCATCCTCTCTTCTACAAAATCCCTCCATTGATTTGATGATTAACAATCAAGTGGATTCTCTCCACCTTCATGTGAGCTGCTGCCATAAGGAAGGAAGAAGGCTAGGAGTTGTTCTAGCCTTTCTTGGTTTCATAGTTTCAAGGATTTTGAGGTAGGTGGCTCAAATCCTTAGCTTTTATTATTTTGCATGAGTTTTCTGGCTGAAGTGATCCTTTTGTGACATCCTTGATCCATGCTTGTATAATAGTGTTATGGTGTTCTTCTAGTGATTTGAGACAGGAAAACTTAGTTTGGGTTGAAGAATATCTCAAAAGATTAAAAGGAAACCAAAACAAAAGAGTTGTGAGATAGAACCCTAAGACATTGTCCATAAAATGTAGCTCATAACTCAACTTGTATGAAACTAGACTCCAAGAGCAATCCAACCATGTAAATTATAAGATTACTGGACTTAAAATAAATTAGTTATGATTTTTAGAAGTTTGTTGTTGAGATTCACTCTCTATCCTAACCAAAGTGTGATATAAGGGGCACAACTCTCACTATATAACTTTAACTTAAGTGAAACAAATTTTGTTAGAAATATAATACATAGAAGAATATGCCATAAAAATTTCAAAATTAGATCATAAGTGGATTTTCCCCAGTAATTCTTTGAATATGACCTATGCTCTATTCCGATGGAAACAAGGCAGCTCATTTGAGGAGGTCATATCTTGAGCTCTAGTTATTCAAATTGAGTAAAATTGTAAGGATTGAAAGGTTCAAATAGATATAGGTTGATGTAAATTTTAGATGAAAATGATAAAGAATAGATTTTTAGTGATTTTCTAAAATTTGGTGTACAAGTCTATTCTAAAACAAGACAGCCTTCAATAAAACTTGCATAGCTTAAGGTATACAACTCAAAATTTAGTGAAACTAAAGAGGTTCAAAAGTAGACAAATGAGGCTACAACCCATTATATTTTCATATTAAAATAAATTAAAATGGAATTATGGTGTAATTTAGAAAACGAGGCAGATTTAGGGTATGTGAGTTAACTTGAAGAATTACCTTAATTTAGGGGTTCCACCAACTCTAAAAGATTCAATGACATAAGACTTAATACAATTAGATACCAATGTAAGATTATATTGGCATAATGTTGATGATGAATATTTGATTGAAACAACTGACTAGTTGACTGAGTATACTATCTGTTTTTGGGACCTCCCATGTTTTAGCTGTTATGCTGCCGAATTTTCGGTAGAAATATGCAAAAGTTATGAATGTTTATATGTTATGTACATGAACATCATGCAAGTATGAATATTTGAAAGTAAGATATGAGGCATGTGTATAAGTGCATGTAGCATGTTCATGCATAATGATATACAAGAACGAAAAGGATGATAAGAACTTGCAAAGAGCCGGCAAGTATTTATGATAAGACTTGGACTATCCCTTGAATAGATTTAAGGGGAGTAGACCGGTGTGAGGGTCAGGAAAAGTAAACCCATCACTCATATATAGGTACGAGCTCAAACTTGAGAAGCAGACTATTATCAGAGGTAGGAGAGGCCATTTACCTCTAGGGTACCAAGTATAAAAAAGCAAGATGCAAGTTAAAGAAAAAGATAAGAAAGTCAAGTGCACTTGCATAAGCCAAAAAGGTGCATCAGCATATGCATATTTAAACATTTCATTATGTTATAAATACTATTATGATTATGTTTGAAATGTTATATTGTTATTATTATTATACTTGCCATGAATATGCCAAATGAGTGTTAAAATATAATCTGCTTCGAAAAATATGTTTTCAAACTTAAAAATTGAACCATTGCTTATGTGAATATGCACACATTTTCATAAGAAACCGAAGCAGGTGAAATCTTTATGATGACATCATGTATGATTAGCGAATTGAGTATAACTACTGAGAACCTTAGGTTCTCACTATCTGTTTGTTTGTTTCCTATAAACATTCCAGTATATAAACTAGGCTTCAAGTCTGCAACCAGGCTTTGGGACTACTACAAATCAGAGATACTGGTGGGAGTGCAAATGCTCGGACTCCAACTTAAACATCAAGACTTGTGGTGGAAGTAAGAATCCAGTACAATACCTACTCTGGTATTGTTTTAGTGAAGTTTTCTAGTTTGTATTTGGAATTATATATATATTTAGCAAATACTTGAATATGAAAATTTGTATTTAATAGATATGTATGAATTTTAAAGGGCCATTTACTATATATTCTTATTTCAAAGGTTTTTTCGATACCCATGACAACCTTTAAATATAATTCCATGACTCAAGCATGGCATCTATATTTGGAGGATGTTACAGTGAGAGTGTGTGTGTGTGTGTGTGTGTGTGTGTGTGTGTTCACATCCATTGAGAATATGACATTCATATGCAAGATTGTACATAAGATGTGTGTGTGACTTTATATCATGAGCATAAAAGTTTACATGTTGCATATAAAGAGGTAAGATAATTAATCATGGCATGATGAATGTGTGACCTATATGCATGAGAATACTTGACTCTAAAAGATATGACACTTGGCATGAAGTAGATGGTTGATTGTGAATATCGAGAAAAGGGTCGATAGGCTGTAACAGTATTGAGAGAAAGGCCCTATAGTTATATGTAGGATTTGGATCAAGGGACGCTTTGGTAAAGAGCTCTCAGACAAGTTGTGGCATGGAGTAAGTAGAGGCCACTAGCTTCCCTTCAGCTGAGCAAAATGTGAAAAGACTAGTAAAGTAAAGCAAAGTGCATTATCATGCATTGTAGATTCCGGTGGATGTGGTTGCCACCTTGAAGGGCATCTATTTATCAATTCTGATGGTGTATGGGTCCGTCATCTTTGATGCAAGACTTATCTGTCAGCTTTGAGGGAGAATTTTCCTCATGCATTTCTAATTATTGTTCCCATGCATGATATTACGACTGTCTCATGTGTTCTAACTCAATATCTTAAGCCTTCATTTAATTATCTTACTTATATCTTGGATTACCTTATGTACACTATTTTTTCTATGCCCTATTAGGTGTTTTCCAAGCTTTAATTATGTGAATATGGCTTAGTTGTGCTATCTCTACTGGTTGTATACTAGTATATTTATATATATCAAAGCTGCCTATCTAAACTTGTGAGATTTTGGGTGCACGTTAAACCCTTAGAAACACCACCCCTACTAAGATTAGTATCTCACCTCGTTTTCTTAGTGTTTCAAGTACTTAACAAGATAGCAAGGTTCGAGTTCATTGGGGTGCTTGATGCCTGTTGAGTAGTATAGAAAACTTTGTTGATGGATTTTTATTAGTGAGCAGACCACAAAGCTATACATGTATGTCTTAGTTAGCTTAATATTTCAAGCATATGGATGATTTGTAATGAATAGCATGCATATAATTACCTTTAGTTAGATCAGTTAAAGAATTTATTAAAGGATTGATATAATATATGACTAATTAATAGAATTGACTAAATCAATGGGTTCAGCAATCTCAACATCCATTAAGAAAAGAGGAAATTAACTTGCAAAATTCCCGTATGTAAACGAGAAAGGAAACATGTTGGTAACACACTTCAGTTAGTTATTAATTAAGAAATTAGAATAAGTAATCTTAACAATTAAATTTGGTAAACTAATAATTAACTAGTAGGGTATTACATCAAAAGGGGGGCAAGAAAGTTAGGCTTCTTAAATTTTTTCAACAAAATCTCTCTTAGTTCTTTATCAATCTATACAATATTTAGCTCAATAGATGCAAAACAACATGATCTTTAAAAGCTCCCAAATCAGGTTATTCTAGGGTTCATGCATGTTCAGTTTTCACTTTTATTACACTCATAAAACACCCAATGTTATAGTTCACAGTCATAATCAAAGATTAAATCTGCTTTGATACTGATTGTTGGAATTTTAAACCCTCAGATCATAAATTTAATCTTGATTACAACATGCAAATCAACACAACCATAAACAACATCAAGCAAGAGATTATCGAGATTGATTTAGGAAACGGCTGATCCATGGCCCTTTGTTCCTTAGGGTTTAGGGTTTATATATATATGGAGAGAGAGAGAGAGAGAGAGGGGGGGGGCTAAAGAGGTCTTGGAAGAGAAATTTTTCTAATTCCACTAATAGAGAATATGCACAATGTCTCAATGGAGTAATAGATGCCTATTTATATGACTAGGCAAAATGGCCTTCCTTTGTGGTAACAAAAAGATTGGCTAAGCATATTCGTAATGGTAAAACTCGTACATAGGGATCCAAAATAATACCTATCAATGAGCAATCTTTAACAATAATAAATCTAATAACAATAATAATCCCAAATTTAGCCTTAAATAATGGGCCCTGATTATTTTGATATCCAATTAATTTAGATCCAAAATTAAATCCGATACTAATTTATGTCAATCCACTGAAAAATTAATCCAACGAGATTGACATGAAATGTACGTACTGGCAAAGCTAAAAAAGGACTTATATAATTAAAAACAACAAAATTTAAATGTAGAAACTTTGATGATATAAATCTTAATATAAAAAGAAATAAATGTCTTTTTGTTTTGAATCAAAGAATATACTAAATAAGAGAGATATAAAAAAAATTAAATTATAAACAAAAAAAAACTACTTTTACCTAGAATTTTTTTTTTTTATATATACATCCTAGATTTTATTTTATTTTCGGACGTGGTAAAATGACTTTATTTCAAAACTGAGACACAGATACAATCATCAGTTACAAGACTTGCTACCATGAGAGGGCACTCCTCAATACAACCTAGAATTATTATTTGCTGTAGTTAACAACATGATAATTATGTCAAATTTAAGTAAATCAAAATTACTTAAAATGTTTGTGGAATGTATAAGGAAATTTGTTGAGATGGATCTGACCCAAACCTAACCGTTTATCCGCTTAAATTTGGACAATATCTTTCAGATTTTGACAAGAATCAAATAATTCCTACTTGCTGCAATGCAATTATCAGTTGTTCTATTTATTTAGTATCATTGTCAAAAAAAAGAGAAATTGAAAGGTAAGAAACAAAAAGAAACTTGCTAGCGTGACAAAAGGGTCCAGCTGTGAGTTCTCTGTCTTGTTGGTATCATCCCACCAACAGCATTTTTTTTTCCACTCCCATTCTCGTCATCTCATCACTCCACACACACTCACTCACCCAAGTCAATTATTGCTGCAAAGAATTCACAGCAAAACTCCACCCCCTCGGTCCCTTTCCTTCTCCTAACAACCATTTTCAACCACCTTTTTCCTCAAATAAACAGACCAAACAACATTAAAAAAAAATTGAAAAAAAAAAAAATTCAAAACACAACCACACATGACATAATAATAATAATAATAACAATAAAAATCACACACGTACTCTCTGTCGCTGCCACAATGCAAAACTCACCCACCATTATCTCAGCCCCGCCACCGCTGCCCCTCCCTCCTCCGCCGCGCTCCGCTGGCCAAATCAACGTCCTACCGGCACCGCCGCCGCCATCGACTCAACAATTCTCCGTCGCTCCCAGCTCCGTCTTCCAGATCACCGTCCTCCCTGTTCCGCCACCGCCGCCGTTTGCCGGAGATTCCAGTTCCATTGACTTCTCCCCCCTCGAATTCCTCTTCGCCGTTGTCGCCATCGTCACCATCCCTGTCCTAATCTACACCTTCATCTTCGCCTTCAGGTGCTCGTCGTCCGGACGCCATGAACCGGCCTCCGGCGAATTTTCCGGCGAACCCTCCGTCGTGTCGGATCCTTCCCGCCGCGACGACGTCGAAGTTGCCGCCGGCGCCAACGACGTCGCCGATGTGAAGTACCCGAAGGATACGAGGGAGATCGGCGGCGAGTGCCCGGTGTGCCTGTCGGCGTTCGCCGAAGGGGAGGAGGTCCGGCAGCTGAGCGCGTGCAAGCACTCGTTCCACGCCTCTTGCATCGATATGTGGCTCACCCGTCACTCCAATTGCCCGATTTGCCGCGCCACCATCCCCGCCGCCGCTGCCGCCGACAACGACGACAAGCGTTCAAGCTCGAATTCGTCGGCTCAGAACAGAGACGGTGATGCGCGGCAGGGTCACCGTGATGCAAATGCTATGGTTTGAAACTTTAGTTCCATGTCTAATTTCTTTTTTTTTTTTTAATTTTGAGATATTTTTTGGACTGTTGAGTTGTTAGGTTTTCTTTAGTTATATATAGATCCGAATGTTTGATGAGTTGGAGTATTGAGAGGTTAAGTGATGCGAGTGAGACTCCATTTTGGAAAGGATTTGATGTCGCTTGAGTTAGAAGTGTTGTGTAATTGGGAGGAATGAGGATGTATAGGTAGGAATTGAGATAGGTTGCATCAAGCATTTGTGATATGGGCACTTGAATTGTAATGTAATACCACTCTGGTGGTATAAAGTATGAATTAGCTGAAAGTCAAAATGCAGTTAGCTTCAGTGTTGAAACCCTGTCGGGATTCAAGCCGAATTGTCCTAATTTGGCAAATCAGTTGCTTGAGCCATTTCAGGATCTGGGTGTTGTACCTGAGTTTCTCTTACATTTACATGGTAACAGGGGGACATTTTTCTAATGAGAAATGCTTTTTGTTAGAATATAGGTAAGTTTAGTGTGATTTAGACGTGAGTAATATTAAGTGATATGCAGATCTGAGTAATCATTTCACATTTATCATCGTTGGATGAGGTGTGGGTACTTCATTTGGATTGGGTCCATACTCTATCAAATGGTGGATGGAGTGTGAGTCAATACGGTATCACATAAAAGATATATTCATCTATTATTATTCTTTAGATGTTCTTTTTCAATCATGCGTCTAAATGTAGAGCTGGTATATTTATAGATTTTAAATGGGCAGTGCCTAAAGAGCACTAAAGGAAATGAAAAAGCGTGCACGATGACGCAGTTTGTATTACTTACCTAGTTCAATAGGGGATGAATATTCTGTCTGTTTGTAGTATGTTATACTATTGCCAGTGAATTGTTGTGGAGTTATGGAACTATGCTTATTCAGTGTTAACAAGTGATGCGAGAAGCCAAGAATAATAACAGCTTCCTGTCGAGTAATTCAGTCTCCTAGGATTAATATACATACCTTGATACAATACTCTCAACAATTTAAATATTTGTTTGAATCTTATCGAAATGCTAGAAATGAGTACTCTATTTTCATCATGAGCTATGCTTCCTCTAAATTAGTATAGTTTGTAAAAACTATAGGCCAATTCTTCCTCAAGTGGAAAATGTACAGCAAGGATGAATGGTGAAATGATGTGTGGAGGAAGAAATTCTTTTGAGAACTTCTCCATGACTAAACAGACTGGTTTCACAACTTCTATATACTTAAATTAAAAAAATAAATAAATAAAAATGAAAAGATTAACTGGGAAAGTAACTGTGTATACAAATGCAGATGGCATGAAAGAAACTGCATAATATGGCAATCAATTATGGGCTTTCAGAATAAGCCGCCTGGGAATTTTTTTTCTTTTGAGAGAGCCGCCTGAGAATGTTGAATATATTAGATTTGTAAAGTTTTATTAATTTCTTTGACCTTAATTTTCCAACACGAGAGACATCGCTCTACACAAGTCCCACTCGCTCATGTGCATCAGGAGACAACCCACAACTCAAGCTTGTAGTCCTTGGCAGCCTGCCATTATTTCTTATATCCCAAGCACATCGCACGCCTCATCAAATTCTATGGTGCAACCCTAGTTTTGAAAGAGCAGTGTTAGTTTCACATATGGACATAATCACAGATTTCACGCGGATTTTACACTATTTACACATAGATTCCACCATGCAAGTCACAAACTTTGTTATTTTTATACAAATTATCATATTGTATAAATTAATTATTAAATAATATATAAATTATCATATAATACGCCTATCATTGTGTAGTAATAATTAATTATTTATTTCTAATTATTATATAATATATGCTTATTCAATATTTGTATGTAATTGATAGAACTAAGAGGGGGTGGATTGGTTCAATAATAAAAATTTAAAAACTTAAACAAAATTAAATAGAAAACAATTTAGAATTAAGCTTTGAATAGTTTAAACACAATATAGCAGAAAATAAAAATAGATAAGGGTGAAGAGAAATGTTCAACGATTTATACTGGTTCGGTTACAATTCACAACCTACGTCCGGTTCCCAATTTTTTGGGATTTTCTTCACTATAAGTTGAATTTTGTCTTACAAGGCTTTCAACCAATCTTCCTCTACCTATCTTCCAAGTAGAGTGATTCTAGAAGGAAAGGATTCCTAGAATACTACACACACTCTTCCCTTCTCTCTAGAAAATGAACAACTTAATTATAAAAGCAAAGTATTGCTCTTGTATATGAGCTACAAGAAAAGAGTTAGACTCTCTCTAAGAGTGGGATGAACAATTGTAAGAACAAGATAAAGAATAGCACTCTAATCTCTAATTTCTCTTGATGGAAGGTCTATTTTTCTTCTTCAATTTTATAGATGATAAACTGTTGAAGCCTACTAGCCGTTAGAGAGAATTGTGGTTTGAATTCGAACCAGAGGATGCTATATTGTGTATCTTTGTATCGAGAGTAATTGCTAGATCCTGACCCATAGTTGTTAGTTTAATTGCTGCTTCTCTCTCCTTTCATAACCATGCAACACTTCACTCATTTGAACGTTGGCTCCGTGATTTCATCCCCTAAACATGATTTTTCTAAGTAAAAATAAGTCAGATAGTAATTTCAAATCAGGTATGTTTCAAATTGAATTTAGACTTGAATAAAGAAATTATTCACTAGGATAAACAAAAAAATTCTTAAATATAGTATTTCTCTTTAATAGAAACTAGAAATCAGCACTTATTATTTATCATCAAAATCATATACACAACATTCTCCCTTTTTTTGATGATGAAAATGATTTCTAATATTTGAACAGGTATATTTGCAAAGAATATTAGAGTTGGCAGCATGCATTCTTTTCTAAAAGACTAACAATTATTAGAGAGTAAAGGATAAAGAGAACTCCCCCTTAATCCATGATCTTGTTCAACTATTGCTCATGCTTGCTCCCCCTTAGTTCATAATCTGCTTGCTCTTGCTCCTCTTAAGTGCTTATACTTGTTCTAAAGTACTCAATATTTTTCTCCCTCTTCACCATCAAAAAGGATAAACAAAACAAAATAGAGAAGAATATGCAAGCTGGGAAGTTACATAAGCATAACAATTAATTGAAAAAATTTCAGCAGCTGAGTACCATTCATAGCATAGTAAACAACATAAGCAACCAAATACAAAAACTAGTTAGAGTGCTATGATCAGGATAAACACAAAAATTAATGTTAAGGATTCACCATATCTAGATTCTATGAAAGCAAAAAAGGAAGAGAAGAAGATCTAGCTAAGTTTTTAGACAATGAGGTTTAATAGTTTTTGCATAGTTTCTTGGTTTGCCTTAAGCTGTTGTTGGTTTTCCAAAATAAGGTAATGTCATCACGTGCACGGGTTAATTGATTTTCTAATTTCTCAAGTTTCTCCAAAGCATTTTGAGCGATAGATGGCATGCCGGAAGGAGCAGCTGGAGAGTAATCAAAGTTATGAGTGTTGGATTGTGAGTTGTTTTTGCGAGAGGCATGGCTAGTTTCCTTAGGTGATGCAGTGGTTGACTTTCTGGAGGAATTGTTACTGTTTTGGGCTTCTTTTTCCTCTTCTTCTTCTTCTTGAGAGCATGATCGAACCCACTTGCCATTGGACAATTTTTTGAACCTCAAATATCTCATTAATTCTTCATCAAAGTTGCCCCTAGTGTGTGTTTCTTGAATGACTTCATCAACTAGAATTTAAACACCGAAATGGAGAAGAATCTTTGTACTAATCATACCATAAGGAAATTGTCCTTTTGCTTTCTTTAAAAATCTTGTCATCCCATTGAAGATAAGATGGCTAAGGTCAAGCTTCTTGCCTTTCATGGCAAACCATATAAAGAACACAGAGAAGAGAGTTATCTCATTTTGACTGCCATATTTTGGCATTATAACTTGAGTCAAGAAGTGAAACAACAGTCTAGATTCCACACTAACAAGCTTTCTTGCATCAAGTTTGAAATTAGCACCACAATGTGTAAGATTAGATAATTCACCACTATACTCAAACCCTCCATAATGAGGAACAACATTAGCAAAGTATATAGCTTCAGCCTTGGAATTTTCACACCCCAAAATATCATTTAGACTTTGAGCATTTAAAGAAATTCAATCCTAAGCACATAAGATTTTAATTGAGTTCCAATTTCATCCACAAATGAGTTGGCATAAAAGAGTTTAACAAGATGAAGATATACCTTTTCATCAAGTTGCAGGAATGATGTCCAACCCATGTTTTCCAATCTTTTGAACGCATGCATATTCTCATTCTCAAAGAATTGCAAATTTACCATTCTCCTCAAAAGCAATTGTCGTGTCCAAAAGAGTGGAATTTTCTTTTGGCATCCCTGTTTCTAAACAAGAGCCAATAAGCTTTAGACAGACCAATCTTAGAAGATGATTAAGGTCTCTTTGATATATTTTTCTTGGGTTGGATTGCCTTCTTGGTGGACTTTTTCATACTTTTTCTTCCTTTTTTAGGTGCCATTAAAAAATTCTTAGCACAGTACCAGTTGTCATTGTCCAACAGAACAAAATACCTTTCCAATCTACTTTGGTCAAAGTAACACATTAGGCCCACAATAAAATAATGGTCCCTTAGCCAAAAGTACTAAACAAAATTTATCTAAGTAAATCCACTTAAAACTCAGACCCACACCATGTGCAATAGACAAAACAAATATCTCAACACCACAAGCAGATTAAATTTTTTCATAGAGATATGCAAGATCAAGGGATGTTCTTCAATATTCTTCCAAACTAACCAGAGAACTCAAAACCCAAATGAGGAGGCTGATGCACAATGGAGTACCTTGGAACCCGATGATAGAGAGGATGCTTGCGGTGGTGATGGCCTGTTATGAGGTTGCAGCGGTGGCTAGGATGAATATTGTGAAAGTCATGATAGAGGAGCAAATAGTGCTGAGAAGGAGTCGCCATCATTGTAGAGATGATTTACGGTCTTTGATCCGGTGAGAAGCTCGACAGAGGTCTACCGGGGAAGAAGAACCGTCGCTAGTGCAAAGATCTTCGCCGTTGCTTCGCTGATGCAATGGGGTCCGTCGCAGGAAGCAAATGGTGGTGGCTAAGGTAAGTTTCCTTGTCTTCAAATATTTTTGGGCTAGGTTTCGAAAAATAGGAACAATGAGAGATGGAGAAGTGAGAGATCAAAGAAAGAGAAGCGTACCTGTACCTTCCCCTTTTCTTTTTTTTTTTAATTAAAACCAAAAAGACATATTTGCCCTTGATTAGTGTAGCAAGAGACTTTGAGACATCATACAAAAATCAAAGAAGAACAACAACTACTTCCAGCAACTACAAGGTAGTTGTTGGTTTTGCCCAGTAATGCAATACTAATTGCTAGTTTTGACAGACTTGCATAAACATGAAAAACAAAAATACTCCATAAAGCCCTAGATATGGCTCCAATCAACTAAGATTTGCATAAAAATATCATATAAATCATCGTTTCAAGCACTTTAACAAACGGGAACTAATTATGCAAAAATTCACATAAGAATAGATATAATTCAAGACATAAAGGCATCTTTAATATTTTTAGTCTAAACTTGTTAAGCCAATTTCATTTCTTATGAAGCAGAATCTCTTCTCATTAAGTGGCTTTGTAAATATATCTGCCAACTGAAAATCTGTGCTTATAAATTCAAGTTCAATATGGCCCTTTTGTACATGATCCCTTAAAAAATGGTGCCTAATCTCAATGTGCTTTGTTCTAGAGTGTTGAATAGGATTTTTTGACAAGTTAATAGCATTGGTATTATCACATTTAATAGAGTTTTGTCAAATTTTACACCATAGTCTAAGAGCTGGTACTTCATCCATAAAACTTGAGTGCAACAATTTGTAATGGCCATGTATTCTGCCTCTACAGTGGATAAAGCCACTGCAGATTATCTCTTTGAGTGCCAAGACACTAGACATGGTCCTAAAAATTAACAATCTCCACTAGTATTTTTTCTATCAAATTTGCAACTGGCATAATCAGCATATGAAAAACCAAGTAAATCAAAAGAAACATGTTTAGTATATCATATACCAAAATTTTGAGTAGCAAGCAAGTAATAAAAAGTTCTTTTAATAGCCATAAGATGTGATTCTTTAGGATTTCTTAAAACCTAGCACACACTAAATAGAATATCAGGTCTACGTCCTGTTAAATACAACAAGGACCCTATCATACCTCTATAAACCTTCTCACTTACCACCTTACCATTCTCATCCTTTTCTAGCTTGGTGGTTGAGCTCATTGGTGTAGTTATAGGCTTAGTCTTGTCCATTCCATATTTCTTTAGGAGTTCTTTTGTGCATTTGGCTTGGCTAATGAAGATACCTTCTTTTGTTTGCTTCACTTGAAGACCAAGGAAGAAGGTCATCTTCCCTATCATACTCATTTCGAATTCGCCTTGCATAAGCTCTGAAAAATCTTTACACAAAATTTCATTAGTTGAGCCAAAAATAATGTCATCAACCTAAATTTGAACAATTAATATATCATGATTAATAGACTTTGTAAACAATGTTGTATCAACCTTACCTCTTGAAAAACCATTTTCAATCAAGAGCTTACTTAATGTTTCATACCAAGCTCTAGGAGCTTGTTCTAGACCATAAAGAGCCTTAGTAAGTTTATAAACATGATTTGGAGAATTATCATCTTCAAAACCGAGAGGTTGTCTTACATAGACTTCCTCATTTAGAGAGCCATTTAAAAAAGCACTCTTTACATCCATTTGATAAAGCTTAAAGTTTTTAAAATATGCATATGCCAAAAACATTCTAATAGACTCTAATATAGCTACCGGTGCATAAGTTTCACCAAAATCTATACCCTCTTATTGGTTGTAACCTTGTGCAACCAACCTAGCTTTATTTCTTAACACATTACCTTCTGCATCAAGTTTGTTGCGAAAGACCCACATGGTGCCAATGATAGTGTGATTTTTCGGAGGAGGAACAAGTGTCCAAACTTTACTTCTTTCAGCTTGGTTGAGTTCCTCTTGCATTGCCATGATCCTACCCTCATCTTGCAATGCTTCTTCTACATTTTTTAGCTCAATTTTGGAGAGAAGAGTAAGGTTGTTCATGTTTTTAAATGACGATCTTGTTCTCATTCCACTTGAACGGTCTCCAATGATGAATTCCATTGGATAGCTTAATGAGTGTCTCCATTCTCTTGGCAACTTTCAGTGAGTTTCATTTGTTGGTTCTTCTTGAACCTCATTAGTTGCATTTGTTTCATGTAATGATTCTTCCCTTTGGTCTTGACTTTCTTCATCTTCCTTGTTGAGTGGTAAGCTCACCTCATCATCCTCTTTCCTTTCAATAGGCTTACTCAAAGAAAAAAAATATTAGATTCATCAAAAACAACATTCATAGACTCAACTGCCATTGTTCTTTTATTATATACTTTATAAGCCTTACTTGTAGTTGAGTAGCCAAGAAGGATACCTTCATTCAATTTGGAATCAAATTTGCCAAGATTATCTTTTGTATTAAGAATATATCACTTCCAACCAAACACAAGAAAATGACTAATATTGGGTTTTCTACCCTTCCAAAGCTCATAGGGAGTCTTTTTCAAGAAAGGTCTTATTAAACATCTATTTAAAATATAGCAAGAGGTATTTATAGCTTCAGCCCAAAAATAATTAGGTAGATTATTCTCACAAATCATAGTTCTTACCATTTCTTGTAAGGTTCTATGTTTTCTTTCAACAACACCATTTTGTTATAGTGTTCTTTGTAACGTCCGAAGAATTTTATCGTTAGTAACTGAGTTGTTCGGTTTTTATTGAATAAGTGGGTTTAATCGAAATTCGATTAAGCATTTACTTAAAGCTAGTTAAGTGTGATTTAGAAGTGATTAGGCTTGATGGAACTGGATTAGGAACATAGAAAACCTCACAGAATTTTTCTAAAACCGGTTTACCGATTTAAGAGAAAATCGGTAAGATTTCAGTAATTTAAACTATCAAAACCGGATCAATAGAAATTATACTGTGAGAACCCTAGGATGGATGGCCAAGATTTAGCCAACTTACCCATGCAAGTGGCGCCATCTCAACCCTCCAAATGGGCTACCAAACTAAGTTACATAACCCACTCAAATCTACCAATCACATGTAACTTGCTTTAGAAGTTTTTAAATTTTTCTTTATCTACCCTTGCACATTTTCGGCCCTATTTAAGCTGACCCCTCTTCATTGTTTTCTCCATTATCTCATCTCATCTCATCTCAACTTATATCATCTTTCTCTCTCATAAACCTTCAAGCCATAACAAGATTTCTTCAACTCCAACCACAAATTCAATAAGAATCATACCTAGTAAAGGTAGGAATCCTACTTCTCTTCTTATTTTCCTTGGTTTGGGTTTGTGTGTGGGACTTTTATACTTTGTGCTATTGATAATATGTGGAGTGATGATGTTTAATGGCTGATTTTGCATGTGTGTTATAATTGGAAATAGAATTGGTATGAAATAACTTGAAGAAAGGAGAAAACTCAAGAAGCTAGTAGGGTTTTTCCTCGGTAGTCCGTACAGCGGAGTGTACGGCTCTGCTTACAGCAGTTTAAACTCCATGATTCTATTTTTATATGAAACTAGACATTCAGGGCTTTTCATACATATATAATACAAGGCCATTGGATTAGTAAAGAGGAAGTTATGAATTTTTGAAGTTTGACCTAGAAATCAGGACTTTCATCCAAGCAGTATGAGTTGAGAAGAGTGTAACTCACCCTATACAACTCCAAATTGAGTGAAACCAACTTTGTTAAAAAGTTTACACATGGAAGAATATCCCATAAAAATTTCCAAATTTGATAAGGTCCCGTTTGTTCCCTGTGAGTTGAGAAAGTTGCCCTATGTCCAATCTGGGATAGAACAGGGTAGTCCAATAGGGTCCAATTTCAGAGCTTATATCTCAAGTTATACTCATTCAAATGATATGAAACTTACTCATTTGAAAGCTTGTTCTGTTAGCTTTACATGGATATAAATTTTGCATGATTTCACCTAGATTTCTATTTTTAGTGAATTTTCCCTCATAAAAGTGCAATTCTGGCTAGAAGTATGATAAGTCTGGGATAAGACACAAACAACTTGAGTTAATGTCGGAAGCCGGGATTTAGTAAACAGAAAGCTAGGCCAGTACACTTAAAATCAAACTCTAAACTTAGTAAATAATGCACTAGGTCGGGAATACTTGAAGTTGAAGTTGGGACTCAGTAGGACAGAAAACTAGGTCGGGAATATTTAAGGCTAAACTCGGAAGGGTACACTTAAGGATGAATCCGGAAGGGTATACTTAAGGTTGAACTTGGAGAGGTTTACTTAATGATTGAACTCAGACTTAGTGAATAGGAATCCATATCGGGTATATTTAAGGCTAAACTCGAAACTTAGTAGAGAGAGCTAGATCGGGTATGTTTGATGTTGAACTCGGGACTTAGTGAATAGGAAGCTCAAAATTTAGGAAACATGCTTATCAAGGTCTCAGAAGACCAATGGTGGGGTAAGATCGGAGATCGAACACAACCCCGGAAGTCAGGAATTATATAATCTCGGGAGATCGAACACAATGTAGAGAAGTCGGAACTTGTATAAGATCGGAACTCGGAACCCATTAAATATTGGAAGTCGAACTCGAGGACCTTAATAGAAATTAAAAGCTTGCAAGATAGATTGATACTTAAGATTCTAAATCTTGCACTTATCAATATTGTTATATTCTTAATATGAAAATGATGTTTTGTATTGAGTTTACTATTTGATTAAAATGTCCTAGTTATATGGCACTATTCATAGGGAAGCGAACATGATCCTTATCTTCTTGAGATTTTAGCAGAAAATACAATTAAAGTGAATTTACAAGTTATGCATGCATTGGTCAAAGTGTTGGACAAGCAATGCTACTCTATAAGCATGAGAAAGGATTTCCATGTGACTTGGGCCAAGCCCTGAACAAAGTTAAGGGGAATAATAGATCAGTGGGGAAATCGGGGAAAGCAAACCCATGACCGCAAGATAGGAAACAAGCTCGATCCTAAAAAGCAGACTATTATCTAGGAGTCTTATGGCCAATATACTCCCAGGGGACCAAGTATGGAAAAATATGAGTTAAGATCAAGTGCATCATTTTTCATGCATATCCATAATTTTAGTTTTTATGCATTGATTTAAAATTGCACCATTGGATGTTATATACATATTATTGCTCACTTTATAGCTGTCATATATTTATGTCAGTACACAGATCGGGTTGTTTATTTTCCTTAAGTAAAACAAAGCTATGTTTCAGGCTATGATTTTCATAACTAATTGAGTAGAGAGTAGGACCTCCTGGTGAGGTAACATTTTCTCCTAATTAACCAAAAATCCAAAACACCTGAGAATGATAGTGATGACAGATATGAATAGATTTAGGAATTCCTACTGAGAAATTTTATTTCTCACCCTATTATATACTCCCGCATCCTTCTCAGATCATGGAGAACGCGGTAACCGGCATCCTGTTCATTGAGTTTCCAGAGCTCCACATACATCTCGATCCGTTCATAGATTTCGTGTACATATCTGGTAGATGCCAATTTCATCTTTACTTCTTTTTCCGGAGAGATTTTGCTGTACCCCTTATGCACTTGCTTTTTGACCCTGCTGTCCCTTACATCGCCATCCCTCTCCACGTGGCTCATCCCTTTCCACCTCCACCCGTGGCAACAGCACCAGCCATGGCTCCGCCAACGATCACCACCATGGTGATCCTCTATCTCTATATCCGAGGAGGATGCATCAGGCTTGATGAGCTCGTCATCCTCATCTTCTACCCCGAGCATAGACTATACCCCTACTGACGTCGGTATGGCGAATGGATTCCTCTCTTCGAAGTCCATCTAGAGTACCCGCCATAGCAGCAGTAGATGTACAAGATAACCCTCTTTTGGTAGTTTGGGTCTAGGCATACGGGTAGGAGTTAGTAGTTGTACATAAAATGTCCCATGGGGACCACTAGGGGGATGTTCATATAGTTAGGCCGATTTATTTTGTGTTAGTGGCCTCATTTCTTTTACTACTGCATCTTGTATTGTATTTCTTTTGACAACTTTGAAAGCAAAAGTATAAGCATGTACATATATATATGATGCAGTTTGTTTATTTTGCAATTCTATTTGTGTTACTTTATTTTCCGATACAACGACTATTTAGTGTATATCTCGCTGCCAAACCGAAATTAATTAAAGTGAATAGTTAACTCTTAGTTCACCACATGTAACAACTTATCAGGTAATATATTATGACTTAAGCATAGTATTTTATCTGGTAAGGTAATACATTCTTAGGCAAGAGAAATTTTGTTTAATGCCATTTTCATTGCAAAAGTTTTCAAAAGATTTATTTTTAAATTCCTTTCCATGGTCACTTTTTATCCAAGAAATAACAATTCCTTTTTCATTTTGAATCCTTTACAAAACTTTTAAAGACCTCAAATGTTGCATCCTTATGAGCAAGGAAGAGCACCCAAGTAAACCTAGAGGAAGTCATCAACAATAACATAAGCATACCTTTTACCTCCCACACTGCATGATCCTTGTGGCACCAAACAAATTCATGTGAAGGAGTTGTAAAGGTCTTGATACTAAAACTTCATTTATAGGCTTAAAGGATGATGTAGTTTGTTTTCCTTGTTGGCATGCTTCACAAATATGACCTTTTTCAAAACTTATTTTTGGTAACCAACAACCAAATCCTTTTTTGAAAGTTTAGAAATAAGATGCATACTTGAATGTCCTAATCTGCTATACCATAACCAATTTTGATGATCTTTTGAAGTGAGGCAGTTTATATTTTTGGATTGAAAGTCTTCCAACCATATAATGTAGAGATTATCATACCTATGTCCAACACATAATACTCTATTATTATTAATGCCATGAATGATGCAATGAGATAATGTAAAGACTACTTTATGCCCTTTATCACATAATTGGCTAATGCTAAGAAGATTGTGCTTATGAGACCTTCAACTAAGAGAATATTGTCAATAAAGGAAGTAAAGTTTATTGGAATTTTACCAACACCAATAATTCTACCTTTACCATTATCTCCAAAAGTGACACTTCCTCCTTCTTTGAAATTGAGGGAAATAAATTGGCTAGCATCCCAAGTCATATGTTTTGAACACTCGCTATCAAGAATCCATAAGTCCTTGTTGTTTGCCTTCAAGCACACCTACCAATTTATCTTATTTTAGGTACCAAAATTTTTTTGGGTCCTTGGAAGTTAGAGTTTGAAGATAATCCCTTAGCTATCCACATTTTGTTAGAGCCATTTTTCTTGTTGACACATGCATATGCAAAGTGACCTTTCTTTCCACAATAGTTACATGTTATGTAAGATGTTGTTAAAGCACTTGCTTTCACAAAAATGTTCTTATAATATTTTCAATTTTGTCTTGATTGAATCCAAGTCCTGCTTTATCAGAAGAACACTTTTGCTTTCCCAATAGAATATCCAAGTTTTCCTTTCCTTTCATAAAGGTAGTAAGATCTTTAGTGAGTTCATCAACTTTTACTTTTAAAAAGGCATTTTCAACAGCTAGTACCTTTTCATTTTCACTTGGAGCACTTACTAGCCTTTGTGTTTCAATTGTTTTTCTTAGTTTCTCAATTTCATTCAAAGCACTATCATATTTTGATTTTAAAGCAAAATATTTGGAAGTTAACTTTTGAGAATCCTCAAGAACTTGATCAAGCATATCACTTAGCTCATCATATGTATAAAAGGAATCTTCATCACTTACCTCCTCATGGCTTTTTGCCATGAAACACATGTTTGCAGCTTCCTCTTTATCTTCTTGTTCACTTTCCGATAAGGAGTCATCACTGTCACTCCAAGTAGCCACCATTGCTTTCTTCTTCTTTGTCTTCTTAAATTTTTTCTTCAAGATGTGTGGACATTCAGACGTGTAGTGGCCCGGTTGCTTACATCCATAGCATATTACTTGATCTTTGTTGAGTTCTTCATTGGGTGGGTCTTTTTTCACCTTATGTTTCTTTGTTGCTTGAGACTTCTTCCTTTGAAGGGTGTAGAGTCTTTTGGTGAGGAAGACTATTTCTTCATCTTCATTCATTGGACTCTCTTCATCACCTTCTTTTCTTTGGTAGCTTGAAGTGGCTACTAGTGCCATCCTTTTCTTTTTCCTGTTTTCATCATGAACTTTATTAAGAAAGGTAGTTTCATAAGTTATAAGGTTAACTCTCAAATCATCATAGGTGATAGTATTGAGGTCACATCCTTCTTGTATTGCAGTCACCTTTCATTGCCATTTCTTAGAGAGGCTTCTCAATATTTTCCTTACCAATTCTCTATCTATGTAGACCTTTCCAAGAGCATCTAGAGTATTGACTACGTTTGAGAATTTCTCAAATATCTCTTCTATCTTTTCATCTTCCCTCATGTTGAAAAGTTCATACTCATGTACTAGCATGTCAATTTTTGCTTCTTTAACTTGGCTAGTACCTTCATATGTCACTTCCAACTTATCCCACATTTGCTTAGCAGTTTGACATCTCGAAATCTTCCTAAAATCATCAGGATTGACAGCACAATAGAATATATTTTTTGCTTTTACATTTTGCTCCATTTTCTTCATGTCTTCGTTACTAAATTCCTCTTTGCTTTTCTCCACTTCTTTGCCATCTACCATATTCTTTGGCGTTGTTGGTCCATTTTTAATCACAAGCCACAGCTTGTAATCAATGGATTGTATGAAGATCTTCATACGTTCCTTCCAATAGGTGTAATTTATTCCATCAAAATACAAAGGCCTTGAGATGGATTGCCTTTCCATAATAGTTCAGTTCATCAAGTTCCCTGCCATTTAACCTATAAAGATCGTTCTTTCAAGCTGTTAAGTTTTATAGAAAGTTAGGCTCTGATACCAAATGATAAAACTAAGAGGGGGTAAAGTGGTTGTATAATATAAATTTAAAAACTTAGACAAAATTAAACAGAAAACAATTTAGAATTAAGCTTTAAATAGTTTAAACACAATATAGAAGAAAATTAAAAGAGATAACGGTGAAGAGAAATGCTCAATGATTTATATTGATTCGGTTACAATTCGCAACCTACGTCCAATCCCCAATTGCTTGGGATTTTCTTTACTATGAGTTGAATTTTGTCTTACAAGGGTTTCAACCAACCTTCCTCCATCTATTTTCCAAGTAGAGTGATTCTAAAAGGAAAGGATTCCTAGAATGGTACCCACACTCTTCCCTCATCTCTAGAAAATGAACAACTCAATTATGAAAGCAAAGTGTTGCTCTTGTATATGAGCTACAAGAAAAGACTTAGACTCTCTCTAAGAGTGGGATGAGCAATTTTAAGAATAAGGTAAAGAATAGCACTCAAATCTCTAATTTCTCTTAATGGAAGGTCTGTTTTTCTTCTTCAACCTTGAAGGCTTTTTATAAATGGTAAACTAAAGGAACCAAGAAGGGGGTGAATTGGTTCAATAACAGAAATTTTAAAATTAAAATAGAATTAAACAGGTAAAATTCAGAATTGAAGTTTTGAACAATCAAACATAATAGTGCATAAAATAAAAGAGATAAGAGAAGAAAAGATAACACAAGTTATTTTTATACTAGTTCAGCCATAATGTGTGACCTACATCCAGTCCCCAATTACTTGGGATTTTTCTTCACTCTCAAATTTTTGCTTACAAGGATTTGATAAACCTTCCTCTACCCAATTCCCTAGTAGAGTATATGGTGGTTTGTTTCTTACAAGGACACCACTAAACCTCCCCCTATCTCAATCAAAGTATGGTAATCACACAAGGTACAAATACTCTTATAGTTAAGCTACAATGGTTTTCAAAGACTCTCAAGATACAATGAGCAAGTTAAGGTGCAAAGCCTATGAACTATGTTAGACAAGATATAGAGCAAAGGAATTCTCTCAATTTTCTTGGTGGAGGTTCATTCCCTCCACTTCATTCTTCAAAGCTCTATATAGATGATGAACCATTGATGTCTACTAGCTGTTAGAGAAGATTTTGGCTTCAATTTGGTTCAAAGGATTTGTCCAATAAATTTTCGCATGTAGTCACTGGTTCTTGACTCATAATTGCTGGTCTAATTGCTGTTTCTCTTAGACTTCAAAATTAAGCTTGATTCTTGCTATATGACCATTGGGATCTTAATTTTACTCCTTAAAATTGATTTTTTGAATAAAGATTAGATCAAATAATCTCCAAAAATCAATCATATCTTATAGAGATGTTGGACATTAAGAGTGTAGTAATTTCAATATGATAAAAAAAGGAAATAATTGAACATGATGTTTTTCTTTCATAAGAATATAATCAATCATCAAATTTAAACAAATTAATAAGATACTCATCATCAAAAGAGTAAACCCAACGTAAACTGACTGAAGCCTACTAGCCGTTAAAGAGAATTGTGACTTGAATTCGGACAGAGAATGCTATCTCGCAGTATCTCTGCTTTGTAACTAAGAGTAATTGCTGGATCCTGATCCATAGTTGCTGGTTTAATTACTGTTTCTCTCTGCTTTCATAACCATGCAACACTTCACTCATTTCAATGTTAGTTCCATGATTTCATCCCCTAAACATGATTTTTTTGAGTAAAAATAGGTCAGATAATAATTTCAAATCAGGTATGTTTCAAATTGAATTTAGACTTGAATAAAGAAATCATTCGCTTGGATAAATAAGAAAATTCTTAAATATAGTATCTCCCTTTAATAGAAACTAAAAATCAGCGCTTATTATTCGTCATCAAAGTCATATACCTAACAGTAACTCACGTGTATAAACAGGACATGTAAATTTGGCGCATACAAGTTTTCTTTTTCCATGTGAAGGTAGAATTTACACTATTTCATAAATTATAGTGTATAATAACAAATCATAAGTACTAAGCTAGTCTAAGTAATTCATACTTATTTTTCTTAAACAATATCTTGAGTGTGAGTTTTGTAAAAGAGAAAAAAAAAAAAAAAAAAGCAACTCTAATAGGCTAACCCAGTCTCTAATTAAATTAGTTAAAAGTAAGTGAATTTCTTCTTCTTCTTCTTCTTCTTCTTTTTTCTTGGTATACAAAGCTAAGTGAATTTCAGATATTGGTATGTATTTTAAACTTAATGATAATAATAATTTATGAGTTAAAAACATTTAATCTCTTTTTTTCCTTTTTCATTTTCTAAGAGTGAAAAAAAAATGTTAACACAAACAAAGAACTAGAAGGGAGATGCATACTGTGAATAGTAAGGTCAGGTATAAGCTTTAATTTTGATAATGGAGGATTGGAACAACCTTGAATGCAACATTCAAAAGCTTTTATCTGCTACATGTTGGATGCACCGCCAAAGAGCCCATGAACATGAGAAACCAACACTACTTCATCCAAATGTCCCACTGGCCTACCAATGTACCAAACTGATTGTTTTCTTTTCCAATGGAAGGTATCTTCCACTCCAACTAACAAAAGACAGGGCAAGTTATTGCACTCTGTGATTTTTAACAAAAAGTTCAATTAATAATTGCATCTGTTAGGTTGCCACTTTATTTAATACAAGTTTAAGACCCAAAATGTACTTATTTTTGTATTTAACAAATGTATATAAAAATATCAAGGGCAGATCGTCATTCTCCCCCATTTAAGACATGTGTCATTTTTACATGGAATATTTTTTGGAAGTAAATTTTGACTCGTTCCTAAAGATATTCAATCATATATTAATAGATCACTAAAAATGTTTGGCCTTTACCTTCACTGTAACATCCCCATTTTATTAAAAAAAAAATGGTATAATAGAAACAATGCTTCTGATTAGCATTGTTGATTGAATCATTTCATTTCATTAGAAAAATACACTTAATTAGGGTTGGAATGTAAACATTTGAATTAGAAAACTTAACTTTGTTAAATGAAAAATTAAAGAAGACCATTGGTAATGTTTTGAGGATTTAAAAGAATTTATAACATTCGAAAGTTTTTAATGTTGTTAGTTGATTTATTCGATTTTATCGCCTAAGTGAGATTAATTAGAAATCGATTAAGTATCTATTTAGAGCCAATTAGGTATTATTAGAGAGAGATTAGGATTAGAGACTATTAGAATAGAAATATAGAAAATGTAACACCCTCCCAAGTACAAAGACTATTCTTAAGTCATAGCACCACACTCGGAAGTTATTCATTACCTAAATAAATGGACCTTGTCGATAGCAACCTCTGGTTGTTCCCAATATTTCTTGAATTATCTCAAGATAACAACACGTAAATAAACATAGGGGTGAGAATTATAAAATTCCCAAAGAGGATTCATTAATAAATTTCATACCGTGTCATCAAGTATTATCTCCAATTACTTAGGTTTATTATGAAAAATGTGAGCATGTTAAATAGACTATTCAGCTTTATAGTTGAAAATATAATGTCTCAAGAAAGCTTCATTTTATTCACGCTTGAGTCGCATTGGCAATGTTTCATATTTAGAAAATAATCATAGCATGAATAGATAGTACAACTTGACATCAAGTAAACGTGGGATGTCATTACGCAAATTCTCATCTTTAAATTCATGCAAATACCCTGATGCCTTTCTTTAGCTTTCTTTGCTCTGTACTAAGTTAATTTCATGGATATTGCCACCATACACTTTCATTGTTTACACTAGCTGGGTCATGCCATGCCTCATGTAAGTGGGGTGCATGCATATCTTTAATCTTTAGTCTTCACCCTTTCGCCTCTTGGTAGCTTTGGCTCTGGAGTGAGCTCGCCAGCTCGACTCGTGACCGCCACATCGACTTACCCACAAGGGGGATCCATGTGCCTCTCTAGGCTCTGAGGGACTCAACTGGCCAACTGCTTCCAACATAGAGGGACCCAAAAGTTTTAGCTGCCTTCACAGAGAGGGATTCAATGTGCAACTGCCTCTAAGTGAAGGGACCCATATCTTATCTTATTTGACTGCCTTCACAAGAAGGGATCTTGTAATCGCTTCACGGTGAAGGGACCTACATTCAATATATTCATATCATACTTAAATCATCATTGCATATATGAATCTTATGAGCATAACACATAAATGTTTATCACATTCATATAATTCACATATTTCTGCCGGAATTTCGGCAGCATAACGGATCAAGTCCGCTTCCCCATAAATAGTGCCAGCACATCAAAACATTAATTTATCAATAAGGTCACAACATTACACACATATTTCAATATGGAACTCATAATAACATTAAACTCATCAAGGTAGAGATTCTGCCTCAGCATAGTCAACCAACCCGGTTTTTATAATTCAAGCCATTATTTCTATTTAACTCATTTGGACCTCAAATTTGGGTATGTTAAAGTGTTATGTGTCTATTTTCTAACCTCTTTGGTCCCATCTAATTTTGATATCTATAGCTCAAGATATTTAGAGTTTATCCCGGCCTGCCCAGTGGCTGGCCAGAATCAGACACCTAAAAGTAAAA